>OX596074.1:18658904-19071404 GCA_951394005.1 Protophormia terraenovae
TACATATACATCAAAAATATGGTTGCAGATCAACAATATTTTTATTGTGATTTAACCATATTATTGCTGAATACATGAATGAAGGACGTATACAACAAAAATATGGTTTCAGATCAACAATATTTTTATTGTGATTTAACCATATTATTGCAATATACGTGAATCAAGTACATATACCACAAAAATATGTTTGCAGATCAACAATATTTTTATTGTGATTTAAACATATTATTGCTATATACGTGAATCAAGTACATATACAACAAAAATATGTTTGCAGATCAACAATATTTTTATTGTGATTTAACCATATTATTGCTGTATACATGAATGAAAGACAAATACAACAAAAATATGGTTACAGATCAACAATATTTTTATTGTGATTTAACCATATTATGGTGCTACATCTAACCATAATATAATTTACAAACAACCATAAAATCCAACCATAATATGACAGTACTCGATTATGGTTGCTATTCACCATATTTTTTCTTTGCGTGTACGGTAATAAATTGACATCACTTTAGTATTGAATTATTAAATAACAAAATTCTATCTCGAATATCCAAAAGTTGTAAACGAAAGCCGACACTGTACGCTGTCAATGTGAGCACAACCATTGAGGATTTTAATTCATATTTTCGATCTTGTGGAATCATGCTTATTCACGTTCAAAAGATCTATAAACGATTTTATTTCCATGATAGAAATTTGTCCATTTAGTAGCTGCAGGGTATTTTAAATTCGTTTAACTCCTTTTCAATTTACTAACGTATACATGCTTCATTTACCATGACCACTAAACTCTTCTAAGCTGACTAAATTCCTAAAACATATGATTCCTTGTTTGCTACTTAGTGTTCCCCTCACAACGTTTATGGCTCTTTGAATATATAGCTAAACAAAAGAACAAGACCTTATAGCCAAATGTTTAGTGTTCTTTTGTTTCGTAGCTGTACATTTCTTTAAAACCCAACAAGGCAAAAGTAATTTAACGACCTTTTTATTATACAGTAATAATAAAAGACGACAAATAAGGGGTTAATTATGAGACGTATTTTTGGTTTTTAAATTAATGTTTAATAAAACTGTATACATTATTGGATTTTTTTATATACGTAAGTATCGTATTAAATAGTTAAATATTTGTTAAGGAAGTCATTATTTAAAGATTAACTTAAGTAAAATTTCCTTAAAGTGATAAAATATTCAGTAATATAAACTATAATGCCAATGAACTTTATAAGAATTATAAATCCATAAAACATCTATTATATTAAATTTAAACAAATTAAAAAAATCCAAATTTTAAACAAATTTTCAACATCATAATTTATTGCTAAGTATCCCCTCTATTTAAACTTTAATTCTTGAACATAAATTTTAATAATATTTATTTTAAATAATTGAAATAATTTTAATGACGCCAATTCAATTAAAAATAAATTTTCCCGTATTGTTCTATTTTTAAAACTATAGGGAGTGTTAAAATTCAATTTAAAAATAAATAATCAAAAAATTAAATAAAAAATCTAACACAAAAAAACAAAAACGTTTTAATAAATAAAACAATTAATAATGAATTATGTTAATAGAACACTAACAAAAAATGCCACACAGACTAAAAAATAAAACCAATACTAATGCACACAAAAATTACAGTAAAGCACAAACGGTTCTAAAGCAAATTTTAAAAAATTTAATACTTTTTTAACGAAAAATTAAATATATTTTTTAATTAAAATTTTAGTAAGTTTTCTAAAGAAAAATTTTATAAATTTTTTAAACAAACATTTTTAAACAAATTTCTGATGAAAATTATAATTACTTCTAATGAAAAAACAAAAATCGGAGGACCATGAACTTGTCAAAGGTGGCACAGGACGAATAGACGAAAGTAAAAGGTTGGCAAGCTACTAGCGCTCTCTGCAGTACGTCAGGTTGTTGGACGTTCGCGATCCAGCGTAAGCATACCTACCACATACAGAAGTATGAAACAATTAATGCTACTGCTGTAGAGGTCAGGCCAACCCAGAGGGAGACCGTTAAAAACCAGAGTAAGAAGGTGACCACAGACAAACCTGTGCCCCATGCTAACTCTGGACCGAGTTCGATCAGTAGCTCGGAGATACTTGATGCTTGACCTTTCACTTCCAAGGAAGCCGCATCAGGTTCAAAGAGAAGTGGTGATCGATGTAGCATGACAAAGTCTGCATCAACCCCAAAGTGCGGTCTGCACCAACCTCTACTCGAGGCACAGCAGCTTTAAGTTCAAAAACTACCAAAGCTAATGCTAGCAGACTTTGTACAAAGCGACAAAGATCATGTGAGACGCAGGTGCCTGAGAGGAAGCGGTTGAAACAATCAACAAGCTTGACATCAGCACCTGAGCTACAAGTGGTCATCATTGATCGTAGTCAACCCGAAGCAAAATAACTACGGACAGATGGCTGCTATTGGAGGAAAAGATCTTACGGGGTCTAGACGACAAACTCGGCCCAGTGACGATGAATCCTACACTGCGTTCGTTGACACCAAATGGTTAAAGGGTATCAAGATCATCGGATGTGGTAAAGAGAAAGCGTTAGACTTTCTCAAAAACTGCATACGAGGAGTTGGCGAACTCTGGCCCAAGGCAAGGATCGAGATTGTTTCCCTGGATCCAGTGCATTTTCGGAAGACGGTTAGAGTAAGGGTTCCTCCTCCTATCTTAGAAGATGAAGCCATACTTACGCTGGTCAAACGTCAGAATAAGGAGCTTGGTACAGAGGACTGGATAATCGAGAGAGGACGTGCTAGGGACAAAGGAGAAGGCAAAGATCTCTGGATCAAAATTGGTCCAGAGTCCCTCCGACTCCTACGTCTCTTACAAAGTGTCATCAAATATGGGCTGAATCAGCTTCGGTTAGTTCTCCCCTCTGAGAAAACGCAATAATCACAAGCGGCCTGAAAGGTATGTAGATTAATCTGCATTACTCCTAAGCAGCGACGGATGATTTGCTGTATTTTATGGAGAAGGAAGTTATCCACGTGGCCTTAATCCAAGAACCCCATCCCCACGTGTTGTACGAGTACTCATAAATTGCTGTAGTACCAAGGGCTATGATCTGGTTCTAGGATGCGATGCCAATGCCCACCATTATCTGTGGGGGAGCACAGATATAAACAGCCGAGGTGAGTGTCTACTACAATACCTTTTATCTATTAATCTTAGCATTTGCAATAATGGTATTAGACCAACGTTTTTCAATCGGATCAGGGAACAGGTCATTGATATTACTTTGGTAAGTAACACTGTTTCGGTTAGAATTTTTGATTGGAGATTATTTGCGGAATGCTCCTTCTCTGACAATATGAGAATTCTTTTCATGATTGAACTTACTTTGAGAAGAACAAAACCTTTTAGGAAACCGTCTGGGACAAGTTCAATAACCTTGTAGACGTAGGAAACTTTTCAACAGGGCGAAAAGGGAACCCTACATATCACCGGGGTCAGATGGCATTTTTCTGGTTCTATTACAGAAAGCCTTAGCAGCCATTACGCCATGGCTGGTTCTGATCTTTAGGAGCAGTCTCGAATTGGGGTATATTCCTAAGGTCTAAATGGAGATTACGATGGTATTTATTCTTAAAGCGGGAAAAATAAACAACAATAGTCTGTCATCATTTTTATTGAAAACTATGGTAATACTAGTCGATGTCTATGTTAGGATCATCCTCTTACCGAGTAATATCTGTAAGGCACAACTTGCCTATCTGAAAGGTAGGTCAGTGGAAACGGCACTGCATGTTGTGGTCGGTACTTTTGAGGATACACTTCTTGACATCTTTTTTAGATATAGAAGGCGCTATCAGCCATATGAATATATCGTCGATACTTGGAGCACTAGAGGACCTAAGGGTCGATGGGTGGTTAATTAACTGGACAGGGAACATGCTGAAAGTTAGGGCAATAAACTCCAGTTTAGAAATAATTTGTACTTCTTGAACTCAATGGAAAAGGTACCAAGGTAGTTGCATACGCTGATGAATTTGTGCTCCTAATCAGGGGAAAATTTCTCTTCACGATAAATGAACTCGTGAAATCTGCCTTAAACAACCTACTAACATGGGAGAGGGACAACGGTCTGAGTGTAAACCCCACAAAGACCGAATTAGAACAATTTACTAGAAGATGACGTTATGCTCCTCAACAGGAGAAAATTTCTCTCCACGATAAATGAACTCGTGGAATCAGCTTTAAACAACCTACTAACATTAGCCAGAGACAACAGTCTGAATGTAAACCCCATAAAGACCAAATTAGTACTATTTACTAGAAGATATAAAGTTAAAGTCTTTAAGTAACCTCGTCATGAGGGTATTACCCTGGAACTTTAAAAAAAAACCAAGTATCTTGGTGTAATCCTTGACTCAAAGTTATCGTGGAAACGAATTCCCAAGAGTCGGATGTAGAAAGCTCTATGCGCCTTCTACGCAAGCAAGAAAACTTTCGGGAAAAGATGGGGTCAGAAACCGTAAATTGTAAATTGGAAGAAAATGTCTATACATTTTCTATAAAAACTCCCTTAAAATTTTATATAAAAATACTTATACACATTTTTTATAAAAAAATTTCTTTAAAATTTTCTATAAAGAAAATTTCCATAAAATTATCTGTAAAGAAAATTTTGCTAAATTTTCTATAAAGAAAATTTTCATAAAATTATCTGTAAATAAAATTTTGTTAAATTTTCTATAAAAAAAATTTCGATAAATTTTCTATAAAGAATATTTCGATAAATTTCGTTAAATTTTATATAAAGAAAATTTCGATAAATTTTTTATAAAGAAAATTTCGTTAAATGTTATATAAAGAAAATTTCGATAAATTTTCTATAAAGAAAATTTCGATAAATATTCTATAAAGAAAATTTCGATAAAGAAAATTTTGATAAATTTTCTATAAAGAAAATTTCGATAATTTTTCTATAAAGAAAATTTCGATACAATTTTCTATAAAGAAAATTTCGATAAATATTCTATAAAGAAAATTTCGTTAAATTTTGTATAAAGGAAGTTTCGTTAAATTTTCTATAAAGAAAATTTCGATTAATCTTCTATAAAGAAAATTTCGATAAATTTTCTATAAAGAAAATTTTGATAAATTTTCTATAAGAAAAATTTCGATAAATTTTCTATAAAGAAAATTTCGATAAATATTCTATAAAGAAAATTTCGATAAATATTCTATAAAGAAAATTTCGATAAATTTTCTATAAAGAAAATTTCCATCAATTTTCTATAAAGAAAATTTCCATAAATTTTCTATAAAGAAAATTTCGATACAATTTTATATAAGGAAAATTTCGATACAATTTTCTATAAAGAAAATTTCGATAATTTTTCCATAAAGAAAATTTCGATAAATATTCTATAAAGAAAATTTCGATAAATTTTCTATAAGAAAATTTCGATAAATTTTCTATGAAGAAAATTTCGATAAATTTTCTATAAAGAAAATTTCGATAAATTTCAATACAATTTTCTATAAAGAAAATTTAGATAAATATTCTATAAAGAAAATTTCGATACAATTTTCTATAAAGAAAATTTCGTTAAATTTTTTATGAAGAAAATTTCGTTAAATTTTATATAAAGAAAATTTCGATAAATTTTCTATAAAGAAAATTTCGATAAATATTCTATAAAGAAATTTTCGATAAAGAAAATTTTGATAAATTTTCTATAAAGAAAATTTCGATAATTTTTCTATAAAGAAAATTTCGATAAATATTCTATAAAGAAAATTTCGTTAAATTTTGTATAAAGGAAGTTTCGTTAAATTTTCTATAAAGAAAATTTTGATAAATTTTCTATAAAGAAAATTTCGATAAATTTCGATACAATTTTCTATAAGGAAAATTTCGATACAATTTTCTATAAAGAAAATTTCGATAATTTTTCCATAAAGAAAATTTCGATAAATATTCTATAAAGAAAATTTCGATAAATTTTCTATAAGAAAATTTCGATAAATTTTCTATAAAGAAAATTTCGATAAATTTTCTATAAAGAAAATTTCGATAAATTTTCTTTGAAGAAAATTTCGATAAATTTTCTATAAAGAAAATTTCGATAAATTTCGATACAATTTTCTATAAAGAAAATTTCGATAAATATTCTATAAAGAAAATTTCGATAAATTTTCTATAAAGAAAATTTTGATAAATTTTCTATAAGAAAAATTTCGATAAATTTTCTATAAAGAAAATTTCGATAAATTTTCTATAAAGAAAATTTCGATAAATATTCTATAAAGAAAATTTCGATAAATATTCTATAAAGAAAATTTCGATAAATTTTCTATAAAGAAAATTTCGATAAATTTTCTATAAAGAAAATTTCGATAAATTTTCTATATAGAAAATATCGATAAATATTCTATAAAGAAAATTTCGATAAATTTTCTATAAAGAAAATTTCGATAAATTTTCTATAAAGAAAATTTCGATAAATTTTCTATAAAGAAAATTTCGATAAATTTTCTATAAAGAAAATTTCGATAAATTTTCTATAAAGAAAATTTCGATAAATTTTTTATAAAGAAAATTTTGATACAATTTTGATAAATATTCTATAAAGAAAATATCGATAAATTAAAGGAAATTTCGATACAATTTTCTATAAAGAAAATTTCGATACAATTTTCTATAAAGAAAATGTCGATAAATTTTCTATAAAGAAAATTTCGATAAATATTCCATAAAGAAAATTTCGATAAATTAAAGAAAATTTCGATAAATTTTCTTTTTTTTTTTCAATAAATTTTCTATAAAGAAAATTTCGATAAATATTCTATAAAGAAAATTCGATAAATTTTCTATAAGGAAAATTTCGATACAATTTTCTATAAAGAAAATTTCGATTTTATCGAAAACTTTGTCCAAAATGTAACTTCAAAATGCTTTTCTCCTTAAACTTTATTTAAAATATATAGAAAAAATTATTTGTTTATTAAACTTTTATCCTGCACTGTTTATTTGTTCAAAAACAATCATAAATTTCCACAATTAGAAATACAAAAAGCCTTAAAACAACAGCAGCTCATTAGTTGTTAGTAAAAAAATACGGTGTTTATTTGTCATCATAACATTGTTTTTCTTTAATTTACTATTATTTTGTTGAAAAGAAATACATTTTTAAAAACGGTAGTTACTTTTTTTCTTTATTCTTACAACTCAAAGGAAATTTGTTTCTTTAAGGGTCAGTTTTATTTTATTTCTTTTTTCTGATTTCATTACCATTGCGTGTTTAAATTGTTTTGAAATTTCTTCCCCAAAAAATTTTGTTCCTTTTGATTTGGTCAGCTTAGGGGTGCAGGGAGTTGTAAGTAGGTAGTGGTGATTTTTTTTTTTTGCATGTCACGCACGCACTTGTTGTGATTTGGTTTCTTTTCATTTAAGTTGAGTTCTTTTCCTTCTTTTAATTTACCTTAATAGCCTTAAGGTTTGTAATTGTAATTTATTTACTGATAACTTTTCAATAAATCTAATTTCTTTCGTCAAAGAAAGATTTTTTCAAGACTTAAATACATAAGTATTTCATGTAGAAGTTCCATGACGTTATGCATGTTGAAAATTTTTATATATTTTGGGTTCCTTTACTATATTTATAAGGTCATATTCTGTTCAAGTGTCTTAAAAATCCAAAAGTGTTCCAATATCCTTTCTGTAAAATTGAAGATATCTTTTTTCTCTTCAAAAAGCTTTTTTTAATATAAGTGATTTTTAAATCATTTTATCATAAAACTGTAGTGTACTTATTATTCGTTTATAACAAATACATGTGTATAATTATTTTATATGTATTTACTTATAAATTATTTCCTTTTCCATTACAATATTGTTAGGTGGGAGGACATTAATGTGATTTTAAGTAAAAGTTAATTGTTTTGTTTGGTCATTAATAGTATTGACTTTGCAATTGAGATTCTAGAAAAAAAAAATCTTCCTATTTATATAATTACTTGGAAATATAATTAAAGAATACATATAGCTGTGTACTATTTATAAATGAAAAAAAAATATTAAATTTTTTTAATTTAAAAATAATAATTAAATTTTTAACTATGAAAAAACATAATATTATGATAATTTTTTATACAACCAATTTTAAAGTTATTGAAAAATTGTCCACACAATCTTAACCTTGCAATTATTTACGTATGATTAATTTTAAATTTTTAATAACACTAATACGTCGCACGTTGGGGTAAAAGGGAAAGGTGATATAAATATTTTAATAATCACATTTTATTTTTTTTATTGATTATTAGTTAAAAAAATTCAGTTTTAGAATTTTAAGATTTTTTTTTGTAACAAAACGGAAATGTCTATCCGTCCGTCTATACATTAGAGTTAAATGGGTTGAAAATTTTGCATAATTCAGAGAAGGGTGGTATCAACACTTTAATGATCACGTTTAATTTTTCTATTTATTAGAAAAAAAATATTTTTAGAATTATAACATGTTTTTTGGCTGAATGGTAATGTCCGTCCTTCCGTCTATACATTTGGGTTAAATGGGACAAAAATGATGCTTCATTCAAGAAAAGGTGATATACAAATTTTTATGATCACTTTCTATTTTTTCTATTTATTAGTTAGTAAACAAAAGCATTTTTAGAATTCTAAAATATTTTTTGGCAGCATGGCAATGTCCATCCGTCTATACATTTGGGTTAAATGTGTCGAAAATGCCACTTAATTACGTTACCATAATTTGTTTATTTAATAAAAATATCAAATCTATTAACCTTTAAAGGCTCGTAAACAATTAAAAAATATTAATGCCCTTTGCACAAAGTACCATCACCAGGTTAAAATTTTTGGAGATATATGAAATATGGATCAATCTTCGTGCTATAATAAAGAAGATTTGTCTGGGTGCTATTTGCAAAACTTTTAACAAATTTTAATTACCAAAATGTGCCACTTCAGAAAAATATTTTGTCCCGAACTTTGTTCTCAAGTTTAATATAGATATTTTCGTATAATCCGTACTATACTAGTGTGAGTCCTTTTAATAAAAAACTGAAACAATATGAACAATGTGCCCTTGTTTCGGATTGGAAGCATTAATTTTTGTGTAAAGTTAAAGTTAAAAAAAATAACTGGGATAAAATGATTAAATTAAACTTAAAATTAATGATTTTAAAACTTTATGTTAATAATTTTACTTTAAATACAAATTGTGCAAAAAATTCAACGGTTTATTCCAAACGAACATGTAAACTTTTTAATATTTTAACCAAAATACATTCAAATTGTTTTTTAGTTCTATTGCTTATTCTTGATAATTATCGGTATGTCATCAATATCAATGTTGACTGGATTTAAACTAAACTGATAGACAAAAGCTCCGGAATAATCGGGAAAAAATCATTGTGAAGTGATTCCCAGTATATTTTATACTTTTTATATATTATAACTATTTGAACACCAGATGAATCCAATACATCATTCAGAAGTAGAAATGAGGAATATTTTGGTAGAGGGGATTGAAGACAACCTTTCCATAAAGAAATTTTACACATAAAAGCACTTATTAAATCTAATTCAATTAATACATTTTATAGTTGTTTAATGTTAAGATTGTTTCTTAAAAAAAAATTTTACAAAGGTTTTCATTTTTGTATAAAAAAGAAAATGTCAAGTTCTGTCTTTATTTCTTATAAACTCTTCAGCATATTTTCCTTTAAAATCCCTGGGATATCAATATGAAAATTTCATACATATTTTCGATCTCACTCGTGGACTCCTTGGAATGTCACTACGGGCCCCTAGAGGTCCGCAGACCTCCATTTGTGAAACCGTGACCTACATCATCATGTTGTACATCAAAATTTGGGGAGGGATTATATAATAGACCTGTGGCCAGGGACCGTAACGATTATGAGTTTTATAATAAAAATCATAATTTCGACTTTTATTTTCTACTAAAAAAAAAAAAAAAAACTTTTGTTTTCAATTTTCGTACTTTTTTGATTTTGATATAGGGTACTAAAACGCCAATTTCAATTAGTGCCTTGGGTGTGCCTCTACGATTAATGCTGAAATAAAACATCGCGTTCCGTTGTTGAATAAATTTAATGAAATCATATTTTTTGCTTAAGTACAACTTATCACAAGAACTTATTTCAGATTAAAATTGACTTTTAACGCCAAAATCCGCTTTAACAAAATATATATTTTAATAACTATACACTTTTAGCAAATTAATATTTTAAAATGCCACATTGTTTTCAAAATGTAATTTGGAAACCTTCTTTGCTAACGCGATACTCTAGCTTGACTGAAATAACATTTCGGGTGTTCCTTGCAAAAAAGCACCACATGGAGCCATTCAAATTTTTTCTCTCCAAGTTTGGGTACCTCCTACAGCATTTCTGTTGAGGGCACATTAAAGAGATATGTCAATTGATGCATAATTACAAGATCTATTATGTTCCATTTTTGAATTTTGCAATTTATTTAAAATTTATTTTAAAATTTGGTTTCACAACTTTTGAACAACACAATTTGACATTGGTTAAAGGTGCGCCAATTAAATCCATGCTGGTCTTTTTCTACAAGTATTTATAGCCTACATTTTGAATTTGAGTGTCGGCACCACATGGAACCATTTCAGGTCTTAAATTTTTGTTCTGTTGCACCACCAAGTGTTGTTAACATAATTGCATCAAAAATTGTTTAATAAAATCAGAATTTAAAAAAATATATGAGGTTGAAAGTCGGTTTCGTAAAGATAAACGTAAAATGAGAATTGCCAATATATGTATACGAGTAAAATGTTTTATTATAGTTAAAAGTTACATTTCATTGCTTTCTAAAACAATCACAAAAACAAAAATTTAATTTAAATTTAAGGAGTTAAGAGTTCTTCAGTATTCAAAATATTTTTCGAAGTTTATTAAAATTGATTTGTTATATACTCAAAAATTTCTTGAGCTTAGTATCAGATAAGTAAAAAATAATAATATAAATATAGTTGCCTGCTCAATTATTTATGCATAAATATTTAGAAAATTTAATGAGGAATATTTCATTAGGACGTTCAATTCATCGTTTCATTATTTTTCTTGAATTCAGCTCTTCAATATGCACCGTTTGAGTGGTCTTCTTATAAAGGGAAAGACTCTTTATTACTGGCATCTACTTAAACTAATGTTTATAATTAAAGATTTAATGGCTTTCCTTGGTAAAAGTTGAACACAACGGATTTAGTAATGAATTTAACTTTCGAGTAAAAAACATATTTGGGGGATTCACAAAGTGTGCTATCATGTCGTATTGTCATATATCCTAAAATATTTCAATGTATAATAAATATTGTTATTGCTTTTCCTTTGTAAAATTTTATGACATTATGACAATACGACATTATAGCACACTTTGTGAATCCCCCAATTATTTATAATTACCTTCTAAAGTGCGTCAATAGGATATTTTTAGTACGAATGGGTATGATAATTTAAAATTGTTTCAAATAACTCGTACACAGAAAAAACGAGAGAAGAAGATATAGTCGGTCAAGCTCGACTATATGATACCCTACACCATTTCGATCCACATAATTTTATTTTTACACATATGTACAACTTACATGTGTTAAATATTAATATAATACTAACATTTGTATGGGATTTGTGCACGTTAGTGATTTTCGGGAGAGGAGTTTGTATGGGAGCTATGGTCAGTTATGGACCGATCTTCATGAAATTTGGTAGACGGATTTTTGCTGACATAAAATTTATTTGTACTAAATTTCATTAAAATATTCCTATTTTTAAGGCATCTGTAAGTGTTAAAACTCTATTCCGGGAGGACATTTGTATGGGGGCTAGGTGAAATAATGGGCTGATCATAACCAAATTCAATAGGCTTCGTCCCTGTGTTGAAAAAAGCATATGTACCAAATTTCATCAAATTATCTTCAAAATTGCGACCTATACTTTGCGCACAAGCTTTACATGGACAGCAAGCCAGCCAGCCAGCCGACCAGACGGACGGACGGACATCGTTAAATCGACTCAGAAAGTGATTCTGAGTCGAACGGTATACTTTAAGGTGGGGGTCGGAAGATTTTTTCTCTGCGTTACAACTTCTGCACAAACACATAATACCCCAACCACCTTTGGTGGTGTAGGGTATAAATATTTCGGAATACTTGTTAATACATTTTATAATTGAAATTTTACTAAAATTTAATTAAATTCATAATTGTATTTATTTTTTTTTTTTTTCCCAAAATATTTGACAACCCTTAAAAATATTTAATCGAAAAAAAAACTTTGGAAAATAAATTATACCAAAACAAATTTAAAATTTCCTCTAAAGTTATTAAGAATTTTGTTTCTGTTTGGGAATTCTGTATCATAAACAGATAACATTAATTTGAAGAATTGTTCAGTAAGTATATGATTGATTTCTTAAGATTACATCACTAAAATTTAGATTCAATTATAGATGTTATTTGTCAATGGAAACAAAGGCAATTTATGAAGTCTTCTTTGTAAAAATATGTTTCTAAAGGTAAGAATTACACAGCGCAATAGTAAACTTGAGGCTGGATCATAACTACAGAAATTGTCTGCATTGAACTATTATAATGTTCGCTCTAAAAGATGTGGAGATTGTAGTCAATTTTACATTATACATCCATGCTAAATTTAGAATTTTATTTAAGCTTCTCAATAGTTTATATCAAGGTTTAAATATGCAGTTTTAGCTAAAAAAAATTCACTTACGAATGTGCAATAAATATACAAATGCTTCATTTATACAATACACAACAACTAGAAATATCCACACTATGACATCGTTATACTACTGAATTTGTGACTCGTCTCTGCAATTTGCAGCAGCAAAAGCAAACCATTGCACACGAAATAAAATATATTTCTGTAGAGTTGCGCACGCACAATTTTGTTGAACCCATATTGCGCAGTATTATTTATTTTCGTTTTGATTTTACTGCTATAGTATAATGTATAGCAGCCTTTTTGATGACAATTTCATTGCTGCTAGACATTCTTGTGTGAAAGATAAAAAACATAAACATACTTACGAACATACGCACTACATATATACAAACGTAGATACCAACATAAAATATGTACATTAGGTTACATTTCAACCCTTGTGTGTTTTATTTTACACACAAAGCTACGAAAGTGCAAAAACAAGACTGCTAAAATACCTATTATAGCAGTAAAATCAAAGCGCAAATTTTCAAATAGAGAAAAATATCCAGCATAACAAAGAAAACACTGACTGGTGTGTAATATGTTTTCGGCAAAATTCTACGAGCACACTGCAACACGAGGTTGTAGTTTATATATTTGACAAACAAGTTGAATACTGTTTAAGTATGTGGCTTTAAATTGTAAACAAACGCTGCAATTTTTAGTATACCACATGAAAATAATGCTGCAGTTTGTAGTAGTATGGAACACAAAATGTTAAAGAGCGAATATATTTTTTGTATGGCGTTTGTTAGTAGTTGATATTTATAATAAATGAGAGCTACTATAGTAGAAAAATTAAACCTTGGTTTATATCTCATTATGATTGACATTCTATTCCAATAGTTATAAAATGGCACGAGAGTAAATAATAACTTGAGCTTAAAATGATTAAATTTACCCCCCTGTTTTTATAAGATGAACGAAAAATGTGTCTGTTGTTTTCCATACATTTTGACGAGACAAATTTTTTGTTCGTCTTATAAAAACAGGGGATTAATTTAAAATTTGAGATGGACTATCAGAAAGTTTTAGGAAAATGCTTCCTACAAAATGCTTTAAGTATACTTTGTTATTTGTTGTCTTTTCTAAAACTACTGTGGTGGAAAGAAAAAAGTTAGCTAGCTATAGAAAAAAGTGACCTACCAGCGCCAAATTCTTTGAAAGATTTACTACACTGATCCCATTAGTTCAACTGTCGTTGGAATGATCCAACCCCTTGACGATGATCTTCAATTTGTTAAATAATATTTTTAAAACATATTTTCAGAAATCGTTTAATGTTTTATCTATTGTTCCATTCCCTAGGTCTGAGCTACCCAAGTGACATTTTTAATCCCATTTGTTATAGCAGTAAACCAAGACGATTGCTTTCTGAAAACTAGTATAAGTGGCTATAGAACACGTATCTACTTTACTGAAGTTACGTTTATTTGATGTATTATATAACATACACAACATGTTACTTATATAGATATTTTAATAAAATTTTTATTATATTTAATATCTTAATAATTTATTACTGTAAATTTTTGAAAAATATGTGCAAATAAAATATGTGAAATTAGATTATTTGTTACAAATTATTTTATATTATTTGTGGGTTTAATTTTAATGCAATCGTGCATATTTTATAAAAATTTTAGTTGAATATATATAAAATTAGAATAAACTATTTAATTTATCTAAGTAGAAAATTTTTTAAAATTATATAAAAAAATCGATTAATTATAGTTAATTAATACTATCATTTTGATGATAGGAGCAAAATCTATAAATTTTTTAATTGATATTATTAATTTCGTAATTGAAATCCGATTTTATTTTTTTCTGTGTACTTGTAGATGTCATTTAATAATAATTTTAAACTAAAATTTTTAAGCAAACAATATTTTTGTGACAAAAAAAAAAAGAGGATATGAACAAAAACTAAATTCCAAATTATTAATCACACATTTTTCTTTATATAAAACTTAATAAACGAATAATATCTGAAACAATATATTTATTTTAAGACAGTTTTGTTAAATTTTCTTTCCTTTTTACAAAAAAAAAAAAAAAAAAAAATCCCTTACATTCCCTACTTGACCTCAATACAATTTGTCTACCTGTCATGTGTTGTTATAAAAGAAAAATATTTTATTAAAAGCTATTAAGTAGTTTTGTAGCCTCCTTGATAAAAAGTATTCCTGTAAAAAAAAGAGCATTTTAAAAAGCCTACCTAAAGGAAGCCATAGATAAAAAAACCGCCATATAATGTAAAAAGTCTAAATATAAAAAAAATATTTAACAACAACCGACATGCATAAGGTCCTGCTATTAAAAAGCATTTATTTTTATAGCTCTTTTAAAAATATAATAAAAAAAAGTTATATTAAATTATTTGTAAAATTAAAAATAAACAAATTTTAAGTTAAATTTAACTAAAACACATGTATTAATATTAAATATTTAATACATGATAATAAAAACTTTCCTTTGTACTTTTTGTGTTAAGTACACATAAGCCAACCAAAAATAAGTTTTTAAATATTACAAAGCAACAAAAAAAAGATCAAGACTATTATAAACAAAAGCCTAGATAATTATTTTTTATCAACATAATTAGCTTTAATTATAAGAACAATAACAATAACAACAAAATAATCAAAATAATATTTATTTATAAATTTCTATACACCTACTTATGTAGGTACATATGTATGTATGTTTGTTTGTATTTATAAATATCTGGCTAATAAACAATTAAACTATTAAGAAATATTTTATTAATTTACATTATTATACTTAATTTTACCTGTTTGTATTTGTAGATTTAATATACAGAATATTTGAGAATATTTGAGATTGTAAATATTAAATTACTTTCATATTAATTTGTATGCATGTATGAGTTTCTAATATGTATGTATATGTCAGGCGGTTTGTTGTTATGTGTAAGTATGTATTTGAGTTATACAATATTATAAGCTCCATAAATAATTAGTTGCAATAAACTTTAACCTTAAAATTTAATTAACACAACTGTATAACACTGAAGTCATATGTAATGAGCAAGTTCAAACGTATAGTTAAAAGTAAAAGTTATCCGACACTTTGCGAAAAACTTACAGTGAACTCTCGATAATGTGAACTAATTAATGTCGGGGTAGTTCCTATTTTCGAATTTGTTCACATTTTCGATTGTGATTTTTTTTATATATATTACTAAGTTATTCTTTCTAAAAATCATTTCTGCAAGGAATGAAAATTCAAAGATTACTAAAAAAACTTTTTGTAATTTATTTGGAACATAAAAAGTTTTTAAAAATTCATTTTATAAAGAGTACATACGTAGTATGTACATAAAAAACAAACAAAATATTACGACAAAAAAATAAATAAAATTTACAATGAAAAAAGATAGGTACATACATATATAATTAAATATGGAAATAATCGGTTATTATTTTCTGTTTTTTCTTTTGTTCGACCAGCTTATTTACCGCCAATTCCCTGATTTTTTTCAATACTTTAATGTCAGTTTGATCGACTATTTGAAATTCAGCCCATTGGACAGCTTTGTTAAAAATTTCGATAGCTTCTTTGGCTTTAATGTTGTTTTCAGGCGCTTCAATAAAACAGTCGTCATCATCGTCGGACTCTTCAATTAAATCATTTTCATCAAATGACGTGACGTCCTCATAAGGATTATTTATCCAATCTCTATTGTTTATAGCAGTAAATACTTCCTGAGGGCACAATGTCTGTAGAAGATCTGCAGCAGTATTTTCTAAAGAACTAACCTCTGATTGCCACTTTTCTTTTGAAACGCTCAAAGGAACATTAAATTCAGAATCGTCTTCATCATTTACCATATTCAAAATATTTTTCCAACAGTTAGATAAAGTTTCTTTACCAACTCGGTTCCAGGATGCCTCTAGAATAGAAACTCCTTCTTTAAGTGTGATTTTTTTCATCGATTCAAGCAAATCCCCCTCTTTTGCAATAATTGTTGCCAGAAGACTGTTCCTATAATGAAGTTTGGTGATTTTAATTGCATTTTGATCCATTGGCTGGATCAGAGCCGTTACATTTGGAGGCATGAACATATCTTCTATGGAACCATCCTCGGATTTAAGGTCGGATTCTGGTGGATGGGATGGGACATTATCTATTAGGAGTAAAGCTTTTACTGGTAATCCTTTCTTCGTTAAAAAATCTGTCACCTTAATGAAAAATAAAACAGTAAGAATCCCAATTGAACTATTTTTACATGTTTACTTACCTCTGGCACAAAACAGTTGTGAAACCATTCTTTAAAATTGGAAGAAGTCATCCAAGCAGACTTTGAATTTCTGTAGTTTACGGGACAGATAAAATTTTTAAAACTGCGAGGATTTTTCGATTTTCCTATTACTAAAAGTTTTATTTTATGAGATCCTGACGCATTTGCACAGCATAAAAATGTTATCCTTTGCTTTTCCATTTTTGCACCTGGAGCGCTTTTCTCCAATGACGTTACATATGTCTTTTGTGGGAGAAGTTTCCAATATAGACCAGACTCATCAGCATTATACAACTGATCATTGGATAAACCCAAATCTTCTATCTTTGCTTTCAATTTAATTTTAAAAGGATTTACGAACTGAGATTGCGCAGAAAGTTTTTCACCGCTTATCTGAAGGAGACGAATTCCGTATCTCTTTTTAAATTTTTGTAGCCACCCATCGCTAGCATTGAAGTCATTTCCGTTTTCATTTATGTTTTTGTGAATTTGTTTGGCTTTCTCTTTCAACATCAACCCACTTACAGGGAGGTTTTTATTCCGCATGCAAATAAACCACTTATAGAGCGCTTTTTCCATTTTTGGAAGCTCTGAAGATCGTAATGTTTTGCGTTTTCCGGGTACATAAAACGTATTGTTCACACATTTTAAAATATTGTCTTTTTTATTTTTTATTGAACATATCGTTGATTTTGCAACTTTATACTTTTTACTTAACACTGTAACACTCGATCCTTTTTTTAAATATTCCAAAATTTCTCATTTTTCATTTAAGGATAAAAACTTTCGACTGATTTTAGACATTACTAATTTTAAAAATAAATTCACGAACCTACCGCAACAAGTTACATAAAGCGACCAGCATTAAATACCTTTAAAATAATGGCATACTATGGTATTTATTAATTCGTTAAATTAAAAATAAATGCTTCTACAAATTAAAAAATCCCCAAAAATTAAAAAAAAGTTGTTCACTATTTAGAGCCATTAAACTTTGTTCACTATTTAGAGCGCCCATATAAAAAACTGAGTGTTCACATTAGTGGATAGTTCATTATATTGGATGTTCACATTACCGCGAGTTCACTGTATTTTTATATATGGTATAAAGTTTGTGTTTATAGCGACTTTAAAGCTTTGCGTATACTTATTATCCACTATTAATATTAATCATACACCATACTTACTGGAATTTACTGGAATTGACTAAAAAAAATTAATGAAAGGAACTAATTTCTCGGAAATTTTAGCAATTTTTCACTTCCCGATTGCCGGGATTTTTGTCGGGAATTAAAAAATACTAAAAAATGTGCAACTTTACCATTTTGAAAAATCAAAAAATCTGTAGAAAGCTTTGATTTATGATAACACAGGTCAACACGAAAAAAGTATCTGGAAAATCATGTTGCAGATATTGTAGGTATAGTCATCCCAATCACCAGGAACATTGCGGTTTTTTTCCATCACGTCACATTTTTAACCCATTAAAGACCAAAGAAAATATGGTTCCATGATGAGTTTTTAGGTTATAAAATTTTCCAAGTAATAGGTAGAGCAGATTAGTTACTCAATTTTTATAGCCAAGACATAGGGATACAAAAATTTAGTAATAGTCAAATCTCTAACTTGTCACACATAGCCCTTAGAAGTCGTTAAAAATGTGAAAATCAAGAATTGCTCAATTAACCTCAATTAATTAAATTAATTAATATAAAACATGTGTGACTAATTACCTCTACTTATTACCTGGAAAATTTTATAACCCAAAAACTTCTCAAGGAAGCATTTTTTTTTTTTTTTTTTTGTCCTCAATGGGTTAAAAATGTAACGTAATGGAAAGTTTTTATTTAACTTTATACATTACATCAAGCATAAAGAATAATAATTCTACAGAATTATTCAAGATATAAAACTTTTTTGCGATTTTGTTGATATGTGTAATTAAGCAAATACAATATTGCCGTGCATTCAATTCTATGTATATAAATACTAGAACGCTTTCTAAATACTTGAAAAAATCCGAATTTGTTTGACAGTATGGAATTCTTTATTATAGAAAACTGCGCCAATGCATTATTGACTTTAAGCCCAAAATTCGTAGTATGCTAACGGGTATTTCAGGTACAAAAAAATCCTAATAGTTGCATTTCTATTAGGATTTAGAGTTAAAAAAAAATGACGTGAAAGTACTTTAGACGAATTTTGCCATAACTATGATTAGTGTATAATAGACAATGAAACGTTCGTACAGACTGACTTTTTTCAACTTTCTGGCTAAGAATTCTATGTAGCAGATGCTAGAGGGAATATGGCTGAAAAATATGAAAAAGTTTTTGATTTGGAAAACCATATGCATATGCGGGAAAGTAGCAGTTCATTCATAAAAAATGGTTCCATTAACACAGAAATATATGTGAATGAGTGCCTTTGGAAAAGACTTCTCCCTTTTCTAAGGAAATACAGTGTATCCACTTTTTTCTGGCCTGTTCCATTTCTTCTCATTGCCGCAACAAAACAATGGAATGGTAATAAAGAAATTGTTAGTGTTTGTACAGAAAAAGGCTAAACCATCAAATTGCCGTAACTCCGAGCATTTGAAAGATATTGGGCTCTAGTAAAAAATAATTTAAAAGACATTAAAAGCTCAGCTTAAAATGCAACGGTGTTTAAAAATAAGTGGACTTATTCGAGCAAAAAAGTGACCGAAACACAATTAAAACTTTAATTGGAATAGTTTTGGAAAAGATCAGACTTTTCCTTAATAACCAACAGGAAATAATTTATTCTTTTATGTTTAGAATTTAAACATAACAATCAGTAATAAAAATATAATTTAAAAAAAATCATCTATTGGTTTAGCTTCTACAAGCAGATTTGTTTGCACAGATTTTTTCTTGCGCAGTCCTGATATATTTTAGAAAAACAGTAATAATAAAATTAATTATTCTAGTTCTAGTTATTAATATTATCATTTTGATGATTTTTGAAAAGGTTTATAAATAGACTCGCAGTTCATGAAAATCATCACGTCAAAGGAATATTTTAAGTTCAGAGAAATACAAATTGGCATAATACCAACTATCTCTCACCTATCGGTTTTTGTAATGAAAATTTTCCCAACTTTGACTTAAATATTAATTTAAGACATAGTATTTTAAAAAAAAGTACGCCTGGTACTCATAGAGGATAGTACCTTTTTGAAAATTTTGTTTTTATTATTATACCCACCATCAAAAAGATGGGGGGTATATTGATTTTGTCATTCCGTGTGTAACATGTCGAAGGAATCATCTAAGACCCCACAAAGTATATATATTCTGGGTCGTGGTTAGATTCTGAGTCGATCTAACTATGTCCGTCCGTCTGTCCGTCTGTTGAAAGCAGGATAGCGGTCGAACGGAGCAACGTAGGGAAACGAAATTTGGCACAAATATTTGTCTTATATAAGGTTTATTTGGGATTGAAAATAGGCAAAATCGGTTTGCAAACAAAAAAGTTATGGGCTAAAGACTAGGAACACAGGGTGTCCGTTTTATACTTTTCTTCTGATATTTCTGCAACAAAAGCATGTACGATAGCGAAATTTTGTACATATAGTTTGGGGATCGATATAAATTCGGAAGCCAAAAATGGGCGTGGTCCGCTCACTTTACCGCCCACCTCCCATATAAGGTGAAAATCAATGAAATTGTGTTCAAATAGTTCAAGGACTAATGCAAACTCGGAAACAAAAAATGGGCGTGGCCCGCCCACTTTAATGCCCACTTTACCGCCCACTTTACCTCCTAAAAACTAGAAACACAGGGTGTCCGTTTTATACTTTTCTGCTGATATTTCTGCAACAAAAGCATGTACGATTGCGAAATTTTGTACATATAGTTTGGGGATCGATATCAACTCGGAAGCCAAAAATGGGCGTGGTCCGCCCACCTCCCATATAAGGTGAAAATCAATGAAATTGTGTTCAAATAGTTCAAGGACTAATGCAAACTCGGAAACAAAAAATGGGCGTACCCCGCCCACTTTACCGCCCACTTTACCTCCTCTCATATAACTTAAAATGTGAAAAAGTTGATGGTGGGTATATAGATTCGGCCGGGCCGAATATTTGCGCTTGTTATTTTTTTTTTTTTTTTTGATTATTATTATTATTACTTTTTTTATATTTAATTTAGATATAAGTTTATTTTAAGAGTTTTCCTCTTAAGATATGCAAGAGCAAGAGCGTAATTTTTTGTATGTAAAAACATTTGTTTTAATCTGTTTTAATCTTATCTTTCTTATTTTTTTTTTAGTTAAAATTATTATCTTTTATTGTTAAAAAAAAAGGCTCAATAAATATCGACATTAACATTTTGATGATTGGAGCAAAATCAACTAAAAATTAAAAGTGGGCGGACCACGCCCATTTTTGGTTTCCAAGTTTATGTCGACCCCCGAACTATCCGTTCGAGTTTCGTTCGAGAAATGAAGCTACAACTGACACCCTGTGTTTCTAGTTTTAAGCTCATAACTTTTTTGTTTATTAATCGATTTTGCCCATTTTCAATACCAAATAAATTTTATTTTCCGATTTTGAATTGGAAAATTTTCAAAATTTAACAAACTGGTGGACGGACATCTAAATTATCTCAAATAAACCGATCAGTATAAACCAAATTTAAACATTAATATTACCTTTCCCGGAATTAAGCGACATTATTGTTCAAAAAAAAAATAGAATTATAGAAATTCTCTTTTTACTTATTAATAAGGAGTGACTTCAAAAAAAAATGTATATATAAAATTCAATACTTTGGAAACGGTTGATCTTAAAGTTTTGATTTCTTTTATTTTTTTATTTAATTGATATTATATTACAGATCACAGAAGAATATAACTTTTATAGTTTTCACCACTACTTATGAATCCTTAATAACTCTTCCATTAGATATTTCATAATTATTTCAGTCACTATTTTCAGAACAATTTGCCCTTCTCTTTTTAAAATCTTCGATTTTTTGGAACACCTTTTTTGTGCTCTTTAATTCTCTTTTCACAAGAGCCCAATATCGGTATCTTAGCTCTCCACTTTGGAGGATTGACCTCTCTTGGCAAAAAAAAAAAACTATGTTATTGTTTTAGTATCGGGCCAAAGATATGTCAACACATTTTGCTCTCTTATGAAAGGAAGAAGCCTATTTTGCAAACATTCTTTGATGTACATTTCCGTATTTATAAAGCCCAATGTTACAAATGAGTTGTTTTTTTTTTTTTTTTTTTGCCGCAACTGCATAAAGCTTGATATACCAGAATTTTTTAGGAAATTTTGTCTGCTTTTGGGTCTTACGTTTCGTCAACCATTATACAACATGAGTATGTTTGTATGAAATTTGATTTTAATTTCCGTGCCCTATTCTTTGCTTCTAATTTTTTCTAGCTTTCCTGTCTGGAACCTTTTGGACTTTTTATGTTTTCAAGCCAGCATTGGCTTTAACTTTTCGTGCCAAATAGTCAGAGCACTGAGCTAACCGGGCTACTAGAAAAGTATGTGTTTGGAGGTTTTTTCAATATGTTTTAAATTTTCTTGGCCTTCCCAATATCATATAGACCAGGGGTTCTCACAATATCTGGCTTCGCGACCCCCTTTTGACATTGTAATGAAAGCGCGACCCACTACAACTTTGACTAGTATAAAAATCAGATAAAATTGTATGTAAAGATAAAATAATTTAAAAATAATATTAATAATTGCTACATTGTTTTTGCTTTATGAGATCTTTCATATTATGATTCTTTTTCGCGAAATGCATATCTAATATCATTCTATTCGAACACAAAAGGTAGATTTGTTTTGATGGATGGGAAAGTTCCACATAAAAATTTATGTTAAACAAAATTGTTCTAATTCCTTTAGAGCTTCAGAGTCAACAAGCGGATAAACTTTGCTATATTTCAACTAAAATGCTTTTGAAATCTGCTGATTCAGAATAAAAATTTAAGACAATAGTTACAATTTAACTTTTTTTTAAATGAATCTGGTATTTTATCTTTAGTCGTATTAAATTTTTCTGCGAAAAAAGTTTATAACAATCTTATTCCACAGGATGTAATTTAATGGTTAAAATTCGGAAAGAACATTGAAACGACTTTAAAAGAAGTTCTTGGCATAATAAATTTATAAAAAATAAAAGTAGGGTTTCATGTTAATAATTGATAGTATCATGAAATTAAAGTGAACTATTTATCTTAATTCAGTTTTCTCTGCCACGTCGGAGTTTTTTTTTTATATTGTTCTTTACTTGATCATTGTTGTCTTTATCAAACATAATATTTTCAAAATTAAAAAAAAAAAAAAATCTTTACTTTTTTGTCTTCAATTTAGGGATGTTTTGAATAAAGATTTTTCCATTTTTAATAGTTTCATGTTTCCATTGGAATTTTTATTTAAACTTCTACATAGTATTTATATTAAAAAAAAAAATGTTCAAGAATATTTTTCAGGATCTCTTCGCGACCCCCCATGAAAGTCCTTACGGACCCCTTGTGGGTCGCGGACCCCCATTTGAGAACCGTTGATATAGACCTTGAAAATATTCCAAAATTGAACTTTTCAAATTATTGAATTTGTACGAGGGCGGATCAATATTTCTGTGACTTTTCGAACTTCCCTCGTAGTTATATGAAATGCAACACTGTTCCCATCAAGTACCACATGGTAATAGAAACCTATTTGTCGGCCAATAAGGTGATGGCAACAGTTTTTTGGGATGCACGCGGTATAATCCACATCGATTACCTTCAAAGGGAAAAACAGTAAATGGCGAATATTATGCCAACTTATTAGACCGATTTAATGAGGATTTAAAAGGAAAACGACCCCATATGGCCAAGAAAAAAGTTGTTTTTCATCAAGATAATGCACGGGTGCACACGTGTGCAGTCTCAATGGCAAAACTATATGAATTGGGCTACGAATTGGTACCTCATCCGCCATATTCTCCCGATTTAGCCCCTAGTGACTACTTCCTATTTCCAAACTCAGAGAAATGGCTCGGTGGAAAGAAATTCAGCACCAACGATGAAATTATTGACCAAACAAATGCCTCGAAAAATCCTATTTTTTGGTAGGGATACAAAAACTGAAGAAACGTTGGACTAAGTTTATTGAGTTAAAAGGAGATTATGTTGAAAAATAAATTTTTGTTTTACAAAAAACACTGTGTTTCATTCAAAAAGTCGCAGACTTATTGAACCGCCCTCGTATATAAATGAAATAAAATAAGAAAATAATTTTTAATTACAAAAAAATCAGTTTTCAAAATACTGTTTTTTAGTAAAAAAAAAATGTATTTTGAAGTGTAAGCTGACAGGGTTACATAGTAGTTTCTGCTGTACGAAAACTTTTGCACTTAACTATACTTATAAATAATATATTTACAAATTTGGTTTGTACATGTGCATATGTGTGTTAAAGTAAATATTTGCATACATGTGTCTTAAGAAAAGAGATTTAAAAGATTATTATGTATATTTGGAAAATTCAAAAAGTTAAATACATGAACAAACATAACTATATAGCTAAGAAATAAAAGTACATATTAACATATTAAAGAGAAATGTTCAATACAAAAACTTCTCAAACAGAGACATGATACAGTGGTTTTATGTAGATTTTAAGAAGTTATAAAATACTTTAAATATGCTTAGAAAGTATAAACAGTTTCTATTTTATTTCATAAATATTCTCTTAATAATATCAAAACCACTGTTCTTGAATTAGGTTACTCTAAGAAGCATTAGCACAACTTTACTTGCAACTACGTTTAAGGTAATAAAATCATCTCGATGCGTATCTATTTATAAGTGAAGTAGTTCATAATATGTTATGAGGAAAGTATATTTATATAACTTTAACTACATGTATATCGTTACAAAATATTATGGTTTTATGCTTTTGTCTTCTTGTAGCAAATGTAAATATGAACTTATAGGAGGATAATTTGAAAAGGTATTTAAATTTTTATTATATGTACGTTAAATTTAAATAAATTTCCACTCAATCTTCGTTGATGCTTTTGTTTACATGCTTTCTAAACTTTACCTAAAGAAAACAATACATATACCTGAAAAGACAAAACTTTGCTAAGGATACAAGTATGAATTCTGGTTACACAAATAAATGTAAATATTTATGTATATGTAACTTATATATGCAACTATATCTGTGTAAATATAAATGCACATACATATATGTTGATAAATTTATTCGTGTGTAGTAGTTGCACATAAACCATACATTGTTAATCATAACATTTTATACCGGAAGGAAGTGTAAAATTTCAAATATGACAAATTGCATAAATCAACCGTTATGTAGAAATTTGAAGGAAAAGCAGTTAGTTGTTGTCGTTTTGAAGTAGTTAGTTATACGTATAAGTATTAGTATACCTATACACACACACAAAATTTAAAACAATATACCAACATACTTAAAGCCACAACATCAGCAGGAGGTATGGGATTTTAATGTCTACTGCACATCCTTCTTTAAATATATAAACACTAATGTCTGTATAGGAGTCTGTGAGCATATACCTAATAATATCCTTTTTACTCTTAGACATACAAATTAACCACCAGCTTATATATCTCTTACTTCCCCACCCTACTCATCTTTTGATCATATTCCCTTTACAAATGCTCCCATCTCTATTGTTGAATATTTTGTTTTTTTTTTTAAATTTTGGTCATGTTGTAAAAACATATTTTATGGTTTCTATTGTAGGCAAAATTTATAACAATTGCTATCATAAGATTTTCAATTTTGTTATATTCATTTAGTAGCATGTTTTCACTTTGTTTAAATTATACATTAATTTATATGTATTTTACTTGAACATTTTGTATATGACTAAGTATTTTGATTAAAATGATTAATTTAAAGATTGTGGTATGTAAGATGTAGTTGTGTGCATATAAGTCTTGGGAGAAATGTTATGACATTTACAAGACAATTTCAAGAGAAATCACATAAATGAAATAAATTTAATTTATAAGTAGAAAAGAGAATTTAGTAATAAAATAAAATTAAGAAGATAACAATAACCTTGGGAGGAGTATTATTAATTTTTAAATTTAAATAATAATTATATGCAAGTAGTAATAAAAATAAAATTAAAATTTTTAATTAATTTAAAGAATTGTCGTCAAATAAATTAAAACAAAAATATCAATGACTCAACTACAGACTAGACGACAGACTGAACAATAGAATATTTTACGGTAAAAACAATAGATTAACTTATAGACTAGTTTATAGCCAATACTATGGATTAGTTTATAGTCAAGAATATAGACTAAATTATAGTCCAGACTTTAGAATAGCTTATAGTCCAGACTATAGTCTAGCTTATAGTCCAGACTATAGTCTAGCTTATAGCCCAGACTATAGTCTAGCTTATAGTCGAGACTATAGAATATTTTGGAGGTGGAAATCTTTCATAAGATTCTTACGATTATAAATTAACCAAGTGATATGTAGGATTTGTGCCGACTAAAACCACCCTGCGGGAAATTTGTGGTAATTGCAGTAATGGACCGGTTTCTCTTTACCAGTTGAGTACTAATTGACACCTAACTCGTCACCAAAGTTCCAATTAAAAACCAGTTGACACAAACACACTCACTATTAACATGCTCGTTAAGTGCGCAAATTGCAAATCGCACGCAATAACAATCAGTGGCTGAGTGGTAAGCGTTGAAGACTATAAAACATAACATACGTCAGATGAATATGGGTTCGAGCCGGGGTGCCGCCATCGACATTAACGAAAAATTATTAAATTGAAATAAACATAATTTAATAAAGATAATAATAAAAATAATGTTTAAAAAGTAAACAATTACCGAATTTTTATTACAATAATCGTTACTGAACCTGTCCTTTGGACCTGTCCTAGGACCTATCCTGTGACCTGTCCCAAGGGGCTAATTAGCCACCTCCAATGACAACCCCATGTAAAAGTGACAGGTTCTTCTCATATAAAGTTCCGGAACTGGGACCGGTCACTAGACCTGAGAACCTGTCACGTGACTAGTTTTGAACCGGTTCTCTTTACTCTAGGGCACCTCCTTCGTCATTCAGCAACTCTACGGAACTGTCTACAAAGATATTGCATCGCAGGGCAGGAAAGCCTTATCTAGGCTACGATCTGAGATTTCCTCAGCTTCTCTTCCGTTGTACGTTTTACAGGGATACCTTTAATCATTGAGGATATTGCATCCCAATTTCCTCTCTTATTAAGGATGATGTCAACGATATTTTGCAGATTCAGTTGGCTCCCAAAGACTTCTTCTGCTTTCTGCCGATCGTGGCGAAAGCGTGGGTAGTTAAAGACGACTTGTTCTGGGTCTTCTACTTGGTTTTGGCAATGAGGGCAATGTGGAGAGTTGTCTAACCCGAATCTGTGCAGGTAACTTCTGTAACCTCCATGTCCTGAAAGGAACCACGTTAAGTGATGATTGACTTGTCGTCTGTTAAGCCATACATCTATTTGAGAGATTAGTTTAAAGGTCCACCTTCTTTTGCGACTTTCTTCCCATCTGCTCTGCCATAGTCTTATAGAGGCTTCTCTTTCAAGTTTAGGTACACGAATGCCTATTTGATTTGGATTTCTTCTGATTTCATCCAACCGTTTGGCTTCGTCAGCCAACATATCTAAGGGAATTATTCCCGCTATGACATGGGCCACTTCATCGGATGTTGCTCGGTAAGAGCAACATACCCGTAGCACCGACAACTTGTATACTAATTTGCGTTTCCTCCCTGCGGGCTTTACTTTCAGGGCTCCTGACCATATGGAAGCAGCGTAAAGTATAACTGTGGATATAATCTACCGTTTGGATTGCATTGGTCCACCTACATTCGGCATCATTCTTTCAAGAGCGACTCTAATGTTTGCTGCCTTGTTAGTAGTATACTCGATATGTGTCCTGAAGTTAAGTCTGGCATATTTGTGATGGGATTTTGATGTCAGCTGGTGATCTCTAACTGTTATTTTCATGCTCTCTCTCTTTTATGCCTACTAGTAACTAATACAACCTTTGTTTTATGTTCGGCAAGTTCCAGTCCCACACTTTTCATCCAGTTTTTAATAATCCATACGAGATTAGCTCCACTTCATTCATATGTCTTGCTGAAACCGTAACTGCTATGTCATCAGCAAAACCTATAATATTCGCCTCTTCTTAAATGTTAAGCTCTAGAACATCCTTGTACATTATACTCCACAATAGTGGACCAAGCACAGATCGTTGTGGAACTCCTGCAGTGATAAGGTATATTACGATATCTTCGTCGGTGTGGTAGCAGAGCTTTTTGTCAGTGAAATAGCTTTCTATTAATCTTGTCAAATATTCCGGTATACCGATTCTGTTTAGCTTCTGAATTATTATTCCCCAGTTTGCAGAGTTAAACGCTTTTTTTACATCAAGCGTTATGATGGCATGGTACTTCTTATTTACTAACTAGCATTCTATCGCCATTCGTGCTGTATCTACTAAGTACCATAGGTATTGCATCGTTGATCGATCTAGCTTCGCAATCCAAATTGCTATTTCGACAGACCATTTCTTTCCTCTATAATGGGTAGTAATCGATTGTATATGATTTTCTCCAGGATTTTCCCTTTTGTGTCGGGTAGACATATTAATCTATATGCAGAGGAATCGCCATATGGTTTATTGGGCTTCGAAATTAGCACTAAATTTAGCTTTTTCTAAAGGATTGGAAATATTCCTTCTTTTAGCCATTCATTAGAAAGATCCACAAACGATTTCGTTGCTGTTTTAACTACCAACTTAAGCGCATTGTTTGGGATTCCATCAGGTCCTGGAGCTTTGTTGACTTATCTGGAGCAGCTCTTCTTCTGTCAACAACGGTATAGATTCTGTTGGGCTCATTCTTGTCACGGTACTTATAGTGCTTCTATGTTCCGGGAACAGAGTTTTGACTATCTTTCCTGATAAGAACTTGGCTGTAGAGATTTTTGCCTTTAAAGCGTGAGATTACCACCCTGTAAGCCTTTCTCCAAGGATCATTATTTGCATCTAGACATATATTTTTAAAACTATTTTTCTTGCTCCTAGAAATAGCATGTTGAAACACTCGTCTTACGGATTCGAACTCAGGTCTTCCCCTAAGCCGTTTGGTTCATCTTCTAGTTCTTGTACACAGCGCGCGGAGGTTGCTAATTTCAGAATTTCACCAGTAATTTGGGGGACATTTTCTCGACATTCTTCGCTTTGGCATAGCAAGGTTACGTGCCCTTTTAATTCTCGCTGACATTTGATTCACTTTCTCTAATGCTGTACTATTCAGTTCAAAGTTGTTTCCAAATTCCTGGGCAAATGCTTTTTTGTCAAGTCTTTTAGAAGCCCAACCAGTATATTTTGGTGCATCTTTTTCATGAGGAGGTTATCTACTACGCAAGCTATGGACTGAAAACATAATAGCTGACTCTCCAATTCATATCCCTTGCCAAGGAACTACTCATGAACGTCAAATCCACGACAGAGCTTCTTCCTCCAGTAGAGAAAGTTGGTGTATTTCCACTATTTCCTAGCACTAGGTTATGCCCAGAAATCGTCTGGAGTAAAATACGTCCTCTGGTATTTGTTTTTCGACTACCCCATTCAACAGCCCATGCATTGAAATCTTCTGCTATAATTTTTGGATTATGATATTTTCAAACTCTTCTATTGTTGCACTAGGAGGGGCATAACAACTATATGTATGAATACCACCGACTTTGACTCGTACAAATCCGTCTTTTGTGTGTTAGGATATTTCTTCTATTTCATTATTTCCGCATGCCTAGATTGCAGATTTACCTGTTAAATCTTTTACCCATACTGTACTAATCATGTACCTATATTGTTCACTAATAATGGCGACATTACCTCTAGTTTCGCAGATAATTTGTAAAAGCAAGTCCTGTGCCGCCTGACAATGATTGAAATTTAATTCCAAAAACCTTTGCATGCAATTTACTAAGAGCCCGCCTAAAAACAGGACATCTTCCGCACCTACCATGTGGTTTGTATTTGCGTTTTTCACTTCTTTGCAGAACATACAATTTGGATCCTTGGAACAGTTCTTAGCAATATGTTCACTTTTTCCTCACTTTCTACACAGCTTCGACCTGTCGTGGGGATTTGTACACGATGAGGAAGTATGTCCAAATTCCTGGCATCTGAAGCATTTTTTGACAAGCACCTTTAGCCTTAAGAGGCATACCACCTATCGAATTTTGACTTTCGCCATTTCGAGGGCTTTACGGCCAAGCTCTACCATAACCTTATACTTGCTATCTGCGTACCACCATAAGCTTTTCTTAAATCTTTTACGTCCGTTTCCCTTAGTTCAGAAACTAATAGCAGGTTGTTAAGGGCTTCCCTAATATTTGCTTTTATTGTAATCTCATCCATATCTTTACATTCAATCATAATCTCCGGGTTGTGCGTTACGATATTTGCCTTTAATCCTCCCTGCACCGTAACGTTTGATTCCTGTTTTTCCAATATAGTTTCTTAAGAGGGTATGCTTTTTGACCTAACCGCCAGGTGTTGTACACTCCGCTCCTAACCTGGAAACAGACGCTGACTAGCCAGCCATCCAATTTTGATACCACCGCGCCTGGATTTTTGGTTGTAGTGACTAGAAATCCACGAAGTTATCAACCTTCTAACTACCCCTCTCTAGAGGTGTACCCGTGTGGATGGATACTTAATTTAGGACGGTATCCACTCGACCTGTTACAGGACTTATACAAGCTTATGCATCATTTTAATGCGCTCTCTATACCTGCCAAAACTAGGGTCGGCGGGGTTGTTACTCCCATTATTACCTCCAGCTGATACCCTTGCGGGAAGACTAGTTTATAGTCTAGACTACAAACTAATTTATAGTCTAGACTATAGACTAGTTTATAGTCCAGACTATAGAGTAATTATAGCCCAGACTATGGAAAATTTATAGTCAAGACTATGGACTAGTTTATAGTCCAGACTGTAGACCAGTTTATAGTCCAGATTACAGACGAGTTTATAGTCCAGAGTTCAGACTATATACCAAATTATAGTCCAGACTATAGAATAGATTATAGTCCAGAATATAGACTAAATTATAGCCCAGACTTTAGAATAGCTTATAGTCCAGACTATAGTCTAGTTTATAATCCAGACCACGGTCTAGTTTATAGCCCACACTATAGAATATTTCATAGCCCAGACTATAGTCTAGTTTACAGTCCAGACTATAGACCAGTTTATAGTCAAAACTATAGACTAGCTTATAGTGCAGACTATAGACTAGTTTATAGTCCAGACTATAGACCAGTTTATAGTCCAGACTATAGTCCAGTTTATAGTTCAGACTATAGACCAGTTTATAGTCAAGACTATAGACTAGTTTATAGTCCAGACTATAGTCTAGTTTATAGTCCAGACTATAGACCAGTTTATAATCCAGACTACAGACAAGTTTATAGTCCAGACTATAGTCTAGTTTATAGTCCAGACTATAGACCAGTTTATAGTCAAAACTATAGACTAGTTTATAGTCCAGACTATAGTCTAGTGTATAGTCCAGAATATAGACTAGTTTATAGTCAAGACTATAGACTAGACTATAGTCTAGTTTATAGTCCAGACTATAGACCAGTTTATAGTCAAAACTATAGACTAGTTTATAGTCCAGACTATAGTCTAGTTTATAGTCCAGAATATAGACTAGTTTATAGTTCAGACTATAGACCAGTTTATAATCCAGACTATAGACCAGTTTATAGTCAAAATTATAGACTAGTTTATAGTCCAGACTATAGACTAGTTTATAGTCAAAACTGTAGACTAGTTTATAGTCCAGAATATAGTCTAGTTTATAGTCCAGAATATAGTCTAGTTTATAGTCCAGACTATAGACCAGTTTATAGTCAAAACTATAGGCTAGTTTATAGTCCAGACTATAGACTAGTTTATAGTCCAGAATATAGACTAGTTTATAGTATAAACTATAGTCTGGTATTTAGTCCAGTCTATAGTCTAGTTTATAGTCCAGACTATAGTCTAGCTTATAGTCCAGAATATAAACTAATTTATAGTCCAGAATATAGACTAGTTTATAGTCCAGACCATAGACTACTTTATAGTCCAGACTATAGACTATTTTATAGTCAGGACTATAGACTAGTTTATTATCATGACTATAGACTAGTTAATAGTCAAGACTATAGACTAGTTTATAGTCAAGACTAACTAATTTATAATTAAGACTATAGATTTGTATATAGACCAAACTTTAGGTTAGACTATAAGTAGTCTTGACTAAAAACTGTACTATAGTTTATATTATATGTATATCAAAGTAGGGTCCAGCCTTTGGACTATGTAAACTATAAACTTAACAACTGTACAGTAAAAGCACTGGTATATTTTTATTTAGTTTTGGTCTTGCTTTAAATTTTGTCCTTGAAAAACTGTGATACTGCTAATATTTTTAAAATAAAAACTGAAAAAATATTCCATGCTAATTACTCTAATCCTTGTTTCACAAAAAAAAAAGTAAAACACTTGAAAAATAAATACTATTTCCTTGTCTTTCTACTCCAAAAAAAAAAAAAATATATATATAACCCAGCAACAGCATCAAATAAATTTTAGCTAACATTTACATATGCAATAGTAGGAGTTTTAGAATAAAATCGCATGTTTACCTAAAGGTATAAGTTAATTTAACACATTTTACACTTGCCTGACAGCTGGAAAGGTAAACACATGCATAAACATAACATACATATGTTAAAAATAACTTTTCTAATATTTTGTTACACTATTATTTGCATGTATGATGTAAAATTTTTTGCTAAAAACCACGTAAATTTAATACTAATTATGAACATCAAGCATTTATAAATATTTTATATGACACCTTATGGCAAACCATATGACAGCTGTAGAGAGATGTGTATATATGTATAGAGTAGTGGTGAAAAGAGAAAAAATACAGATTTTGGCACTAAAGTAAAATATTGCGGATGTTTTGGATGACACCTAAGAGTAAACATATACATGTATTTATATGATTTACTTGGTGGGTATGTGTGTTTATTATTGTAGCAGTAAATTTATCTAGTATGTGGTTTTTGAGGTTTTTTTCGTATGGCTGTGTGGTTTAAATAGATTTATGAAAGTTAATTTGTAATTTAGCTACTTAAATTTGTTTGGGTTTTTATTTAAATTAGGTGTTTGTAAGTTTTGATTAAATATAATTTTAATTGGCGTTATAATATGATTAATAAATTAGTGTTAATTTGATAAGTTAATTATAAAGTTTTTAAATGTTTACAAATTTGGAGACAAAATTATAAAAACTTGTTTATAATTAAAGATTTATATTTGCTTATATACACTAGCTTTTTTGCCACTGTATTTTATGTTTAAATAACTCTATTTCCTTAGTCTGTTTCATTCATTATTTCTAGCTGCCAGCAACTACTTTTGAATGTCTTATGAATACTTAATTTTCCACTCATATCTTACAAGGCATTATATCTACTCCTACATATTTCTGGCCACCAAAAAAGACGATGAGAACAAGTAAAGCAATTATATAACTTATACACGGGTATGATTAACAATTATAAAGAAACAGGTGTTAATTACTTACCATTTTTTTCCCAAGTACTATCAAAATAAAACTACAGCAAAAGAAATGTAAAGATGAAAAGGCTAACAACAGACAAAGATTAAATATTTAATAACTATTCTACTTTAAACACTATTTCCTTTTCCACGTTTTGCAACACAATATAGTTCAGGCACTTAAAATAACTAAAGATAAATATCCAAAAAAAGGAAGCATAAGAAATATATCCTTTAAATATTGTAACTAACAATAAGACACAAGAGTTAACACCCCATATGAGAATGCACTTGATTGTCGACCATAAATAACGTTAAACTTCCGACAAATGTTGGTACAAAAAAAAAAAAGAAAAAGAAAACTATTTTTCTTTAAAGCAAGTACTTACTCTTAAAGGGTTTATATGCCACTTGATAGGTACATATATATAAGGATTTATATTTATGTATAAATGTATGTATATGTGTTTGGTAATGTTTGATTTTTTTTTTTTTAAGTCCGTTATTTCGTTATTTAAAAGTTGTAAATACTTTCTTTTTAAATGATTGCTTGGTTTATTCAACATTTTCTTCATTTTGCTAGAAAACCACAAGTTGTTGCATGTATTGCAGACGTAAATTTTTATTTATTACAATAAATATAAAATGAAACATGTTTGGCAACACTACATTTTCAATTGTGTAAGTGAGTGAATAGGTAACACTAACAACAACAGACAACAACTCTTTAGGGCCAGACCTATTTAAAATTGTTGTGAAAATTCCAACAAAAGAAAAATGTAAAAAGAAAAAATACAGGAATAAAAGGGTTTTCCAAAAAAGGTGTTAGAAATGAAATTTACACAGAAAAATGTAAAAATGGACTTCAAATACGAAATTGCTTATATTAATTAATTTTTAATTATATTTATTAAAAACAAAAATGTAAACCAATTAAAAAATTAATTATAATAATAAATAATATAATTAAATTACAATATAAAGTTAGTTAATAATTTTATTAAAAAATAATTTGAAATATTTTTTTCTACATTTTGAAGAGGTACTATTTAGACTAAGCAGCGTCTTTCATAGATTTTCAATTAGGCCTAGAATGAATAAATACCTCCCACATATCCTGTAATATGAAAAATGCTTTGTGAGTCAGACAATATTTGATTTAATAGGAGCAGAGGCATACCTACGTACCCTAAGCCCTATCATTTTTTAATATTATTTTAATTTCTGCACCCACATTTTATCTTCAGTAATTTATTAATTTGCCTAATTTTGCCCGATTTCCGGTCAAATACTTTAACATAAAGAATTCTTTGAATAAGAAAGAGAAATTTAAAGGTTTATTGAATTATTATTTTTATTTTTTTTTTTTTTTTTTTTTTTTTTTGTTTTTTTTTTTTTTGTTTTTAGTTGTATTTGTTATTATTTCCTAAATTTTTTATACTCCATTGAACTTATGTAATTTTTGTGTTAAAATATAAAAATTGTCTATAATTATCGCTATCTGGAGGATTTTTACTGCAATATATCCATATAATACATTTTTCTCTTCCGTGGTTGTATTTTAAATTTCAAAATAATTTTTATAAAATTTTTATTTTAATTTAGCAAAATAAATTACGTTAACATTGAGAACTCTTTGAAATTGAAGTAATAAGAGGAAATCAGACACTTCTTCAATTAATTTTTTTTTTTAAAGTTGTGGCAATAAATAGGCTCTAATTATTTTTTAATCTGGAATTTTTGGGACGCGAAAAACAATTATAAATGTTCTAATTTTAATATAAAAATATTTTTTTTATTATTTTTATACCCTACACCACCATAGGTAGGGTATCCTTGACATATAAAATTTTTCAGGTTATTTACTTTTGAAATTTTAAGTATCTCCAATTTGCATGAGTCCAGATTTTTTCAAATATATCCTAGTATTTCCGACCTATTTTATTAGTCTATTAAATAAAGAAAATTCGAAGACAATATCTTTACCGAGTCCAAAAATAAGCGATTTTGAATTTGAAAATTGCAAAAATTATAAATTTTTGAGTTTTCTTTAAAATCACTTTACTGACAACGATTTTATTACAGATAAAATATTTATAATTTCTCAAAAAAAAAAAAAAAAAAAAAACAATTTTTCTTTAATTATATAAAACTTATTTGTGTCGAATTATAATTGATACTAACATATGCATTTATATACGTTAAAGGGTTTTTAGGAAGGGGGGTTTATGTGGGAGCTATGGACCGATGTTCATGAAGTTTAGCACGAAGATTGATACTTATACAAAGCTTCTTTGTACTGAAGGAGGACATTTGTATGGGGGCTAGATGAAATAATGGACCGATCATAACCAATTTCATCATTATGGTAAAAAAGTCTTATATACCAAATTTCGTTAAATTATCTTCAAAATTAATACCTTTAATTTACGCATATGAACAGCCAGACAGACGCACAGTGCTTTGATCCTATACAACGATGAGACAAAAATAGGAGTTATCTTAGCAAAATGAAACTTAGTACGCATATTACTTTAGGCCCAAAATGAATAAATAGGAAGATTTGAAAAAATTGACGCAAGGACACGTCTACCTCCCATATATCCTGAAATTAAAAGAAACTAAATTTCTTCTAAAATACTGGTCTGAACTTTACCAAAATTTTTACCAGCCATTAAAAATAGATAGTCATTTAATTTATCTTTTATTCGGAGCAAGGACACCTCCCATATATCCTGTATCGGACGAATATCGTTAAAACGACTCAGAAAATGATTCTAAGCCGATTGGTATAAATTATGATGGGTCTTAACCAATATTTTACAAACATAAGCACAACGGCAGCTAACAAAATGATCAAATGAAAATTCACCCACTAAATATCCATAGAATTTGGGTTATAATTTTGATGTAATTTTTGACTTATAATTTCTTTTTGAGTGTTTTTTTTTTTAATTTTTTGTGATTTTTCGCGTTTAAAAGATTTTTTTTTTAATTATATTCAAAATAGTTCCTCTGGGTATAAAGTTTTTTAAAAAAATAATTATAACAATTTATTTAGTAAGTACCTAAAATGAGCTAAGTTATATTTGATTTGGAAAATGAATCACCGCAGGCAAAATTTTTAGTTAAATATGAATAATCTCTATTTTTTGTGAAAATTAACACACTATCAAATCTCCAAAGAAATGGTTTTCAAAAATGGTCCACAATTTTACAATTAGTGGCTAGAACCATAAAAATTATATATTTCTGTGATCTGTGCTAAATTATCAAATGGTTAAAAAAATAATTAAACTCTAAGATCAACCGTTTCCAAGTTATTGAATATTATGTATGTTAAGAATTTTTCGTTCTCATTCCTTAATAAGTCACAAAGTATGCTATTAATCGGAAATCTGGAACAGAAAAAAATAAAAGACCACGAAACGAACTCAAGGCCAAAAACGTGGATCACTTCTTTAGAAGTATTCCACATATTTTAGGTCTAAAAGTGGCTTGACGTGAGAAATGTTCTGAACGCTATGTTCATGACCTTATGGCACCTCGACGGATTCCTTATTTGACTCTACGTAGTTTAAAACATTTGTATCTTAGGATAGCAAGTAATTCAGAATTCTGTTTAAGTGGTTTGCGTGATGACCTGCAAGATGTCCTAGAAAACTGAAGCATAGCTGATGATGCACAGTGGTTCTAAAGCAATTTTTGTTTGGAAATAAATCTTTAACTTGTGAACCCTTAGATATACCTAAATAATGCTTGGACTTAAATGAAGTTTAAAAAAGTTAAGGTACTCCAATGAAATTTTTACAAAATATAAACAGATTTGTTTTAAAATTAGGAAATTAAAAAACTCAGAAATTAACAATTTTCATTAAAATTATCACCTAGCGTTGTTAAAGACGTGGCTCAGAATTTTTGTTGTATATTTAATATATATTTCTGAGAATTTTTTTTTAAAGTTTGGTTGAAAGCCGTTGCCGAAAGCGCCTTCGATTTTGCTTTATACGCCTTTACATTAAGATTTCTTTTGAAACCATTACAAAAATTCTGTAGTCCGGAAAAAAAAGATAATAAATCTAAAATGCAAAATAACTCCAAAATTGTAAAATAGTTTTAATTTAAAATTCAGATTAATATAACTTTTTATCGGATATATGGGCAATTATCTTTTTACGTTTGCCTTTATGAAACCGAACTTCAACCTCAAATATTTTTTTAATTCTGACTTTTTTAAACAACTTTTGATGCAATTATGTTAACAACACTTGATGCTGTAACAGGAAAAAAATTCAAGACCTGAAACGATGCCGGCACAAGCACCCAAAGTCCAAAATTCCAAAAAAAAAGTGTTTGAAACTAACAAGTTTTTTTATTTCTTTTTATTGCTGTAGTCGCGGATTTTAGCATAAATATTCAATTCTTCTAATGTAGACTATAAACACTTGTAGATAAATACCAGCATGGATTTAATTAGCGTGCCATTAACAAGTGTCAAATTGTGTTGTGCAAAAGTCGTGAAACCAAATTTTCAAAAAATTTTAAAATTTTGCAGTTTTTTCACTGGGGATTTTACGCCGTTTCGGATATTTCAAAATCCAAAACAGATCCTAACAGCTCTTGAAATTATGCATCATTTGACATATATCTTGATAATGTGCCCTTAACAGAAATGTTGTAGGAGGTACCCAAACTTGGAGAGAAAAAACGTGAATGGCTCCAAGAGGTACCTTTTTTGCGAGGCACACTTGCAACGTTATTTCAGTGAAGCTAGAGTAAAATCATTGTGGCGTTTTAAAATATTAATTTGATAAACGTGTATAGCTATTTTAAAGAATTCATCAATTTTGCATATTTTGTTATAGCGGATGTTGGCGTTATAAATCAATTTTAAACTGAAATAAGTTTCTGTGTAAAGTTTTACCTACGCAGAAAATATAATTTCACTAAAGATATTCATCAACGGTTTTTATGGGCTTTTATGTTTTTATTTTAACATTAATCGTTGAGGCACACCCAAGGCGCTAATCAAAATTGGCGATGATATATATCAATCTGTAGCTGCTTTAATACCATATATCAAAATCAATATGGCGTTCGAAAAATAAGTACGATTTTTCATTTAATGCAACTTTAGAGATTTGCAATTCAAAAATGTATATAAATGACATTGTCTTATGACTTATTAAAAAAAACAAAAGATTAATTTTGCAATAAATGGATGAATATGAACAACACTACATCACAAAAAACAGATTTTTGCAAATTTTATAAGAATGTTTATTAGATACAGCATTGTAGAGTACATAAATGCAATAATTTTTGATTTAGGACTATAAATAGAATTTTGGCAATTTTATTATAAATTTTTATCTTAAACCGCCATAACATTGATGCCGTTCGGTAAAAGTCATTCACGCGAACAGATTTGTGTTTCACTAGAGCCAAGGAATATTGGTACTAAATATCGTTGATGTGCCATTAAAAAATTTTCGAAATTTTTTTGAACATCAAAAGTAAACGAGTTTGAAGAATTTCCCATATATATTCTTGTTTCAATATTATTTAGAATTTTATAAGAAATCTAATGAATATTTTAGGGTCGAAATTAACTCCGCTAAATTAAAAAAAACAAGCTTAAAAATTTGGGTAAAATTAACTTTGACCTAAATATCTCTTAAACTAAAAAAGATAACCTACACATATTAGCATGTTTTTTACAGAAATTTACAAGAACTACATACATGTATTTTTTTACATTCAATGAAATTGGCAAATTTTTCCAAAAATTACATAATCGAGGTGACCAACTTTTGAGGTTTACCCTCTAAATCCGTTACCTGCTAAGGAACTGTGCTCCTCCAAATTAACTCAAAAGTACTATAGCTATAGTCATGTGAAATTTTATTTAGATATTTCAAACGGAACACCATTTACAGAATTGTATCAAAAAAAACCTTTTGGGGCCAAAGACCTTTATTAAATCAAGTGTCACAAGGATTGTTATTAATGACTTTATGACTAACCCATATTTACGCTTTTCTCGGATTTTTGTTAAAACCCCTTTTTTGCAACTGAAGGGTATGGAAACTGGATCAAACATAAATTTAAGGGCTATGTGATAGACATGTTGTTAAAGAGTGCATATCAATACGTCCAATTTTATAATTTCCATGGAATTTATGACACACTGAAAAATTTATTATTTTTAACCCGGGCTGTAATCCTGTCCTGTAAATATTTTCATTCTAAAAAACCCGGATTGTGTTTAAATACACAAATTATCATATAATGTAATAATTTTTATAACAGAAGGTATCAAAGTTCATGGACAAAAAGTGTGGAATGTCCTACGAAACATTTCTATTGCATGTCACTTTTGTGAAATAAAATATTTCTACTATGATGTTAGCGGACATTTTTTAAATTTAATTTTCTCTAGTACAAAATGTTTAAGACTTTCACAATAAAGTTTTTAATTTACATATTAATTTTGAAATTCCATCATAGTCTATTTACGTCCGTCCGTCCGTCCGTCCGTCCGTCCGTCCATCTGTCAGTCTCAGGAAATGATGATGGTTGTTATATTTAAAATGAAGTAAAGAAAGATTTTAATTAAAAGTCTGTTTCAAAAATTTAAAGATATCTTGCAATTCATTTTTAATAACTCTTTTTCAAACACCCTTTATACGTTAAGTATGTAAAATATAACATTTGAATCATGTTATTTTAAGGATTTCCAAACAGAAAAGGAAGTATTTAAGAAATTTCGTTTAAAAATGGATTTTTTTTAAGGAAGAACTGAAAAAATAATTGTTTAAACTATGTATTTTAAAGAAATATTTCTTTAAAAGTAATGCCGGCAGAATAATTTATGGATTTAATTAGAAAATTTAAATGGAGTAACTTGTTTTTAAAGAAATTTTTTTACTAATTATTCAACACAAATTAAACTTAACTTAAAATATTTTCTAAATGTTTTAGGTACTTTTATTAGCCCACTGTCCATGTTTAACTGTCTAGTGGTTGTAAGAAAAAATTTAAGAAAAAACTAAAAATTACATTTGTAATAAAAGGTCATAATTAATTTTATTAGCTGCTTAAAAAGAAAGAATAAAAACCAAGGATAGTTTTTTGCTAAGAAAAGTACAAGAAATTAAAATGAATTATGTGAAAGATGAAGACGAAAATAACGTTAAATGTAGGGATGAAAAGACTAAAGTTAAAGAGTGAAAATTTTATATTTTTAAACAAAACTTATAAGAATTCCTATTCCTATAAGGATTTAAAAAAATCAAAAATTTTAATCTAAATTATGTCCTCGCAATCACTTCATTATAAAAGGGATTCGACTACCAAAAAAGTTGTTAATCTTAATTTGGATATATGTATAAAAATTGAGCTCATAAATCTACATTTTTTCCATCAATTAAACAGTTTTGAAATTTTGTAATTCTTATAAAATTGTTAGCTAAAAAAGTATATTTAATTCGTTCCAAGCCCCTTAAATAAATATATACAACCAATATTATCTTCCTTGCTCTCTTATACATCAAGCTGTTTCATAAATCTATCAATTTATAAATTATTGATAAATACAACAGCCACCACTTGAGTATTCATGATGACTAATGTTTGATCATTGTTAAGCTTAACACCAAAGGAGTTTTTCCTTTTTTTCTTCATCTATTTTAACTCCCCTCTCATTTTTTTCCACACATATTTTTTTACACCCAACAGATAAAAACAATAGATGTTAATAAATTTTTCAAGCAAACACTATGTCAGAGAATATTTCAATAACCGCAGGAGTAACTGAAAACGAAGCTGGAGTTAAAGGAAAACATGAAAAATAAAGGACTCTTTTAACAAAGTACTTTTATATTCTACTGGATGAGTGTGTATTTGTTGCTATTGAACACTTGTAATAATTTATGCGCTCATAATTTACCTTGATTTTCAATGGTTTAACAACAGGGCAAATGGAAAAAAATATCTATTGTTTTTCAATTTATTTCTAAGAGAAGAAAATAATTTTTCATTTATAACAAATGAAAGAACGATGTTTGAAGAAAAAAAATGTAAAACACTTGTTGTGGGTTATATTTATGTATATTTAATATTTATGGCATACATTTAGGCAGCAAGAAAATAAAAAATAAAGAAAAAAACAAGGAGTTTTAGAAAAGTAAAGGAATATAAATAATAAATTTAAATTATTAAAAACAGAAAAATAAATTTTAACAGGATCTTCTCAGGAAATAAATAAAATAAGTTTCTAGAACCTCAAAAAAGAAAGCGTCTGAAATGATTAAACTCTCCTCTCTTTTAATATTTCTCATGCATATCTCTTACAACTCTTTCAATTCAAAGTAATGTCTTTGTTGCTATTTCTTTGCAAAAACAAACTGGACAAGATTTTATGATATAAAAACAGTTACTTCAAGTTTTTTTTTTTTAACTTTTAATTGAGAGAGTTGTAAGAGAGGAGTGTTTAACAATATTGAAAAAGAGTTTAATATTTTGAATTGGTTTGTTTATTTTTTCTGAGTCAAATAATTTTGATATTCAAAATCAGGGGCCGTAACTGTTTTAAAAGTCTGCAGGTTACGTTTTAACAGTTATTAGACGATTTTATTATGTTATGTTTACTTTTTTCAAAAGAATATAAAAATAAACCGCCGAAATGGAAAAAATCGCCACAACGAAGATAAATAAATAAAAGTTATTATCTGATTTTGTAAAACAAAATAAAAATATTGCTAAAACAAACGAAAATACAGAGCAAAAAAACACGACAAAATGAAATAAGTTGCAAAAGCAAAAAATAAGAGAAAATAAGAAAATATAAGAAAAGTTGCCAAAACGAAATGAAAAAAAAATTATTAAAAAAATACCAAAAATTAAAAAAGAGAACTAAACGACAAAATAATAAAACCGCTTAAATAACAATGTCGACAGTAAAACAAAAATAAAAAATCACCAAAATTAAAAGAAATTGGCGAAACGAAATTAATTGCTAGAAAAATTAAAATAAGCAGCAAAAACGAAAAATACCACAAAATAAAAATTCGCCAAAATAAAATATTTTGCAAAACAAAAAATTCGAGAAATATCGCCAAAATAAAGAAATCCACAAAATGGAAAAAAACGCTTAAATTAAAAAAGAAAAAATAATTAAAATATCAAAATCGCCAAAACGGAAAATTACCAAAACTAAAAAAAAAGTATTAGAACAAAAAAAAACGCCAAAATAATATGAGTCGCAAAAAGAAAAACATAACAAAATATGAAAATATAAGAAAAGTCGCCAAAACAAAAAAAAAAATTAAAAAAAGTAAAAAAAAACAAAAAAACGCCAAAATGGAAAAATATCTCTAAAATAACAAAATAAAAAAAAACCAAATGAAAAAAAATATCAGAACAAAAAAAAAATGTCAGGAACGAAAATAAGTCTAAATAACGAAAAACCCAAAAATGAAGATAACAAAAAGCTTCAAAGCGAAAATAAAAGAAGTTGACAAAACTAAAAACGCTAAAGATGAAAAAAAAACTATAAAATGACAAAAAAATCGCCAAAATGATTTTCTTTTCAAAACGAAAAAAAATTACCCGAAAAAAACACCAAATTATAATAAGTAGCAAAAACGAAAATTCTTGTATTTTCTCTAAAACAAAAAAAAAACCTTAATATAAAAAAATCGCAAAAAAAAGTCAGCAAAACTACAAAAAAATCCCCAAAATAAAAAAAGCTAAATATGAGAAAAATCACTTAATGAAATCTAAAAAAATGGAAAAAATTGCCAATTCGGAAAACATCGTCAAAAATTCGCCAAAATAAAGACATCCACAAAATGAAAACAAAAATCTATATAAAAAATCTATATAAACGTGAAATTGAAAAAAATTACCTAAACGGAAAATCGTAAAAAATATTATCAAAATGGGAAAAATCGTTTAAACGGATAAGAATCGTCATAACGCAAAAAAAACCAAGATATTAAAGAAGTGTAAAATAAAAAGTGATGTTCGGGGTTCGGCTATTTTTTTTACCGAACTTTACTGAACACCGAACTTTTTATTAAATCTGAATTTAATAAGTATTTGTATCACCAAAAGTATAAAAGCTGTACAACTGCAATTATAATAATAACAAGCGCGAATATTCGGCCCGGACGAATCTATATACCCACCATCAACTTTTTCAAATTTTACGTTATATGGGAGGGGGCGGTAAAGTGGGCATTAAAGTGGGCGGACCACGCCCATTTTTTGTTTCCGAGTTTACATTGGTCCTTGAACTATTTGAACACAATTTCGTTGATTTTCACCTTATATAGGAGGTGGGCAGTAAAGTGGGCGAACCACGCCCATTTTCGGTTTCCGAGTTTATCTCGATCCCCGAACTATACGTACAAAATTTCGTTGTCGTACATGGTTTTGTTGAAGAAATATCAGCAGAAAAGTATAAAACGGACACCCTGTGTTTCTAGTTTTTAGCCCATAACTTTTTTGTTTATTAACCGATTTTCAATCCCAAACAAACCTTATATAAGACAAATATTTGTGCCAAATTTCGTCCCCCTACGTTGTCCCGTTCGAGCCCTATCCTGCTTTCAACAGACGGACAGACAGACGGACGGACATAGCAAGATCGACTCAGAATCAAACCAGGACCCAGAAAATATATACTTTGTGGGGTCTTAGATGATTCCTTCGACATGTTACACACGGAATGACAAAATCAATATACCCCCCATCTTTTTGATGGTGGGTATAAAAAGTACGAAAAAAACACAAAGAAAAGGATGAAAATGAGTTTAATAAAGAAAATTAAATTTATATGACTACACAGAAAAAAGTAAAAATTGACTTCAATTACGAAATTGCTTATATTAATTAATTTTTTATTGATTTTGCTCCAATCATCAAAATGATAATATTAATAACTAGATTAATTAATTTTATTATTACTTCTTTTCCTTAAATAGATATAATGAGCTGCAAATTTTTGGAAATTGACTTAAATTTATTTTATTTCTGTATTTTTATAGACAAATCTTTAATTTGCTTTATATTTTATAAACCACTGTCAATTTATTAAAAAAACAAAATTGTAAACCAATTAGAAAATTAATTATATTAACAAATAATATAGCTAAATTCCAATATAAAGTTAGTTAATAATTTTATTAAAAAATAATTTGAAATATTTTTTTCGGAAAACGAAAAAATTAAAAAGACAATAAAAATAATCAAAATATTAAAATGAAATAGAAACATTCAAGAAAAGGACAATCGTAAATTGAATAAAAGTTCCAATAGAAAAAATTCCATTAAATCTTCTTAATTTTATTAAGTCGAATGTCTGTCCTTCAGCATTGTTATTTGTTCTAGTCACAAGAATCTTGGAATTGCAATTGCACTAATGCTTTCACAAATTAATGTACATTTTTACTATAAGTAAATATATGCATTTTTAAATTATATTCTCATTATCCTTTTAATCTTAAATTAAAATATTTAGTGCACACAGTCAAAGTTTAACCTCTCCTTTTCCCCTAAAGATATTTATTTAATACATAATTAATTTATCCTTTATAATTTACTTCCATAAAAAAAATTCAGCAAATTTGAGTAACAAATAAAAACTTTTCTTTTAATAAAATCACCTGTGTATTTTCCCAGGTTTTTGGCCATAACTTAATATTAATACAAATGCTAATGATGATGAAGATGGAGATGGAGATTAAAATGGTGGTGGTCAACTTTTCTTAAGGTGTTACAAAAAAAAGTTTGGTTTACTTTTCTTCTTAAGAAAAAAATCTAGTAAAACAGAACTTTGAGAAACTTAAATAAGGTAAAAGTTTTTTTTAATAGAAATTTGTTCTAAAAATAATCATTTTGATATAATCATGATACAAGGAATTAAAAGAAATTTCCTAATACAATATTATGCAAAGAAATGCTAAAGAGAAAAATAAAAGTAAATTTGTTTCCTGCATAGTACTTAAAAAATGTAAAAAAGGTGGAAATTAAACATATGGCATTTAAGTATTAATGAGCAAAAAGGATATTATTTAGTAAGATTAGTTTAGCTAAGAGAAAACAAAGAAAATTTTTTAAATTTATTTATTTCAACTAAGAAATAAACAAGTGAAAGAAAATGATTAACTAAGCCTAAAAGTAGGCATCAATTTATAAAAACTACTTATACCTAATATTGTGCTATGTTTTTTTTAACAAATAAAGTAAACAAATACATTTTCATTTAAATAAATATTTACCAATAACCAACAAATATTTTTTCTTTTTTAATTTTGTTATATCCTATAAACAAGAATTTTTAAACTCATAGGCTTCTAAAGACCATAATTGTCTTATTTACTTTTAAATTGGCTTTATTTTTTTTTTTTTTTTTATACTAACAAAATTATTTCTTTTCTATTTAAGTTTTATTTCCCTTTAATTTAAAATTTATTTACTTTCAAAATTTTACATGTTTGCCTTTACAAACTCTTGAGAGAATTTTTTTTTAAAGATTTTTATTACTTATTTTTTTAGTTTTGCTGCATGTTTGTTAAAATTTTGATAGTTTTGTAAATCTTTTATTTAATCATGCAGAAAACTTTTCTTTTTCTAAAACAATAAAAACTTCAGTTTTATTGTTTACTTTTTTCCATTTTTTGCTTCAAAATTTTGTATATCAAAAGAATATTTCTCAATGCAAGGCAAATATAGCAGCAGAGGAATAAAGTAAAAAAAATTTACACACAAGAGTGTTAAAGTAAATAATATTATGAAATTTTTATTTAATATTTAAGTTTATTTTGTCATCTTTAGTAGAATTGCTTTACAAAGGATTTTTTTTTTATGTGAAGACAAAAATTAAAACAATTAGCTTTTTAATTTATTTTTTAGTAAAAAAAAATAAATATTAAAACACTAAATAAAATTTTATGTAAAACGAAATCAACTTAAAGAAAGTTTAAGCTTAATGATTAAAGCATTTTTCCATTCCAATTAATGGATCTTGAGAGATAAAATAAAATAAAATAAAATAAAAACATTTTTCAAATTGTGTTGTAATATACTTTTCTAGAAAGGTAACATTATATATCATATAATTTAAAAAGATTTCTTTGGAAGAAGTTATTTTTGTAGCTACTAGAGGGCGCACAGTGGTTCCAAAACGCTTTTTTGGAAATAATTCAGTAACTAAGGAACCGTTAGAGGTATCTCAATAAATTTTCACATGGTCAGAGCTGAGGTGCTTTCGAGTTGATTTGGAGGAGTACAGGCCCCTGGCAGGTCTCGGGTATGTAATTTTTTAAAAAAATCTCCAAAGATTCATTTATGATATGACAGAAATGAAATTTTACGTATAGATAGTCCTTGTAAATCTCTTTTAATTTAAGAGATATTCGGGTCGATATAAATTTTTACCTCATTTTTAGCCTCGTGTTTTTTTAGTTTTTTTAACTTGGCGGTCTAAATATTGCCCTTAGAATTTTTCTAAAATATTTTCCAGATTCTAACAAAATTTTAAATAATATCGCTGCAAGAATTATATAACTATAAGTATCCGTTAAAAAGTTATATTAATCTAAAGTTGAAACTTTTAAAAAATTTTACATTTTGGTTTTTTTCCAAAAAAGGTGGCAATATTTATTCAGTGATAAAATTAGTTTTTTGTTCTGGACTTTATAATTTTTTTAATGTTTTCAAAATAAATCTTAATGCAAATGCGTGTAAAGTAAATTCGTAGGAGTTTGGGGCAAAGGTCTGCCCACGAGCCCTATCCAAATTTTGTCAATTTTGGAATTTATCTTTTTCTTTTTTTGTTATGTTCTCAAATCGCAAAGCTGGGATCGCCTTGAATTTTCTTAATTATTTAGCTCTATATGTAAGGTATACACCTAATAAGTATTTTCTTACGGAGGCTTCTTCTAACGACAGGGTGACCATTTCAATGAAAAAAATTAAATTTTTGAAGGAAGCTTTCCCCGAACTGAAATTTTGGGTATTTCGGAGTAAGAAAATGGGAATCTATTAATCTTCTTCTTTTAAGTACAAAATTTTTTATATTGCACTAAAATTTCACAATGATAGCTTAATTAATGCAGATTTTATTTAAGTTCAAATATTAAATTTTTGTTTCGAAAAATAGCACTAAATACAAAAATTTTTCGTTTTTTGATAAATTTTATGAAAAAATTTAGTTCGAATACTTTATTATTTATATATTATTATTTTTCAAGTAATAACCTTTCCAATGACACCAAATACTTGCATAAATACTTTACACAATCGTTTACAAACTAACTGAAACTTGACCCCCCTTCAGCGAAGTGTGCACATTTTCCTTAATTTCTATAGTAAATGTGTGCTGCAGCATTCTATATACATATGTAAGTGCACAGCAGTTTCAATGTATTTTTATACCCTTCAGCACAGGTGTAAAGGGTATATATAAGTTTGTCATTCCGTTTGTAATTTTCACAATTCACAAAAAAAAGTTTATATTTTCGGGATCCTTGTAAGAAGCGATGACGATAGGACCATGTCCGTCCCTCCGTCTGTCCGTGTGTTGGTTGAAATGGCGTTTATGAAGCCCACCGATAACTGGCATATATAATATATATATCAAACGATCGGAAATCCTTTCGAAAATTTTGCTACTGAAATTCAGCATGATCGGTTCATACATTGCGGAGATATGTTTAAAAAACTGGTTTTTAGAACCGGTTTTCTAGTCTCCGAATCTTCTGTATATACTAGGGACTTCGTTTTTGCAAAGAAGCTAGGACATTTTTTTCTGCAGTTTTTGCTATCGGGAAAAATACATTTTTGATTTTTTGGAGGCTTTGTTTAAGCTATAGATTTTTATTTTTATATAGATCGGTCATAAATATTTTTAAAAAATGTCGGTTTTGTAATAAGCCAAATTCGTTCATAATCAACAGAGTTATGAGCCAAATCTGTTAAGAATATAAATACACACACAAGCATATATATTAAGCATTGTAATGACCAGGGCAAGTTTTTATATGCACAAAAAAAAATTGAAATATGCGCTTGAAAAAGCAAGAAAAAATGGTATAATATGCACGGAAATATGCAAAAATAGCATGAATATGTATATAAAAACCAATGAATTTATGCATTCCTATATATTAATGTGTAGAAAATATGCACAAATATGAATTTTTTAACTTTCAATCTCTAATAGATTACGATGTTTATAAAAATAAAACTATTTTAAATTTACGTATCATATTTGACGCTTCCGAATTTTATTTTTTATTTTTTTTTCCTTGCAATGTTTACAATGCTCACCAAAAAATTTTTAGAGATCATTCGATTGAACTCCAAAAAATCACCAAAAAATTGTGTTTTTGTTAAGAAAACTAACTTTTGTATCCATTATATGCAAATTTATGCAAATTTGCAAATATGCAAATGCTTACTTTCCAATCGAAAAGCTTGAAAAACTTGCCCTGGTAATGACTATTAGTGACGTTTTTGTTTTTTGTATAGACAAGTAGTTTAGTTAGCAACAGCAGTAATATAACCCAGCAGGAAATGTCTTGTAGAAAATATCGACGATGTCTTGATGATTTGACACAGTCTTCGATGACACATGTACGACAGCTCCGAACAAACATTGGTGACATTTTCGAACAAAGGGCACTTAAGTCATCAACGATAACCTGAGCGACAGTGTCATGTATATTTTCGTCAACCATTTTAAGAAAAATAAATGAAAAAAAAAGTTGGGTTCCGCCGAGATTTGAACCCAGGCCACCAATTTCTCTGTTCCTTATTGAATAGTCAAGCGCACTTACCACTTCAGCTACAACATTCTCTACTTTTCAATGGTTTTATTAATGTTTTTATTTATCTGATAGGTATTGATGATATTGTCATGCAGCATGTCGTGTATTTGGTTTAACTCACGACATTCTCGCTGGAAATTTTACTCATGTTGTCACCGAACTAGATATGTACGACAATTCAGTATATTTTGTTATTGAAGTCGCCAAAAATGGGGTATGATGACAATATATGTGACTTTTAATCAAACTTGTCCTCTACATGCATTTTCTTGACGACAAATTTAGACGACATCATCGATGAAAGTGTCGTTAATGGACATGTGGTCTGCTGGGAATGAATAACAGTGTTGTTGTTCTTTATATATGCAGCCAGTTTGTATATACACACAAACAAAAATTAATAAATATTAAATTGTTGTTGTTTATTTTTTAAAAGCAAAGCTTGTTGCTATGATTGTTTTTTTTTCGTATTAAAATTTTTGTAGTTTCAAAAAAAGATTTATAAATGTGAAATAATGAAAGCATACGCTAAGGCGAAAATTTAATTATTTGTCGGTAAGATGGTGAAGTGTATCAAAGATTAATTTTGTGTAACTTTTGAACGGATAAATATATTTCAAAGAAATTTCACATAGTTATTACTGAGGTATTTTCCAACTGTTTTAGAGGAGCACAAGTTTCTAGCTGCTAAGTGAGCAGGGGGAAGGACCTCCGAAATGGGTAACCTCGGATATTATATAATAAATAATTAAAGGAGTTGACCACTTTCGGAGGTTCTCCTTCCGTAAACAGACCAGCTAGATACTTGTGCTCCTCCAAAACAATTGAAAAACATCTCAGAAATAATCGTGTGTAATTTTATTGCAATATATTTAATGGTTGAAAAGTTACACAAAATTATTTAAAAAAACACGTTGAAACATACATAAGATCACAGCAATTTCAACGGTACGGAAGACAATTTATTAATTTCTAACTATTATAATGGGCTAGTTTAACAAATATATGCATATTAAACGTATATATAGATTTCTTTTGTATCCCTAGATTTGGGTTATGGGATTATATGTCCCATCAGTAGTTTTGCATAGGACATATAAGTTCCATCAGTCCTGAACATATAAAAAAAGTATATACAGAGTATATATTTTATAACACTATAGCCCTATTGGGATATATGAAAAAAAACACTGTTAGATTTGAATTATACAAAATATGTTATAAAAATAGTTCTAAAACTGTTAAATAATAAATATTTCGGTTCATTTGAAGCCCAGGTAAATAATATGATTATCATGTTTTTTGTCCACTATCTCTATCGTGTGAAATAAAAAAGTTTAGTGTAAATAATTGTTGGTATACAATTTTTTGCAGAACAATCAAAATTAAAATGTTAGTAGAAACATTTAACGATTGTAACTAATAAAAAATTAAACAATTGTAATATGTAATTTAAAAATGTTATAGATTCTTGTTTATCTACAAAAAAAAAGCTTCAAAATACGTGAAGAACAAAATAACCAACGTAGAAATAACGCACATTGGAGTAGAATCGCCAAAAATGGCGCTTAATACAGTGAAGAGTTAGAGCGCATTATTTATAGTTTTATTATAATTATTGTGTCATTAGTACGTCCGAAAAATTATTTTCGAATTTATAAATATTTTTTTTAGCCTAAAAAACCACTGTCTGTACATCAATTACCAACATTTGAGATAATCTGTAGTAGTTTTGTAATAGGTGAGTTTTGTCTAAGCAAAAATCGTATTAATAAATTTCGTGAGGATCCGAAAATCACTTTACCGCTCATAATTCCTTCATAAATCTTCATATAAAGATAAAATTAAGTAGCAATAAAGTTTATTCAAGTATTAGTCTTATATTCAAATTTCACAAGGATTGGACCACACCAATATCAATTCTACATTATTTTTGTGCATTAGATTTAATAAGGCAAAACTGGCACGTGATCTTTCTTACTCGATTTCAATATTTTCGTAAAATTTTATATAGATCTCTTCTTATATAAAGCAAAAAAAAAAATACAATTTTATTATCTTTTTTCTTCGAAATCGCAAAAAATCCGCATAATGTTTTTTTGGATTTTCATACGACTTTCAAATAAAAATACAAAATTTTTATTTTCACCCAAGTTCGTTTAAAAGCTTTTTGAATTTCTATATAAAGCAAAAAGTTTATATTTTTAGACCAATTTAAAAAAAAATATATATATTAAACATATTTTTACATAGTTTTGTTAACGAAAGTTACACAAATATGTTTCTAAATATAAATCCTTAACAACTCCATTGTAAAAAAAAAAATACTTTAAATGAAATTAAGCGTAAAAATATCAAACTTGAAAAAGTTAAATTTTCCGATTTTACCACTGTAATTAAAAATTTAAAAATATCTGAATTTGACGGCGTACTACACGGAGAGTAAAAAAAATTACAACATTTTTTTAACAGATAATGATTACTTTTTCAAAATACTATTTAAAATTTTCAGTTAATCTCCTCTGGGCAACGGATAAACAAAAAAAACACCTGTGAGATTAAAAACTTCTACAATTTTTTTCTCTCCCCTAATTATACCCATCATCAAAAAGATGGGGGTATATTGATTTTGTCATTCCGTGTGTAACATGTCGAAGGAATCATTTAAGACCCCATAAATTATATATTTTCTGGGTCCTGGTTAGATTCTGAGCCGATCTAGATATGTCCGTCCGTCTGTCTGTTGAAAGCAGGATAGGGCTCGAACGGGACAATCTAGGCAGATAAAATTTGGCTCAAATATTTATCTTATATAAGATTTGCTTGGCATTGAAAATGAGAAAAATCGGTTGATAGACATAAACAAGTTATGGGCAAAATACTAGAAACACCGGGTGTCCGTTGTAGCTTCATTTCATACTTTTCTGCTGATATCTCTTAAACGAAAGCATGTACGATAACGAAATTTTGTATAGATTGTTCGAAGTTTGATATAAACTTGGGTCCGTGACTTTTTGAATGAAACACAGTGTTTTTTGCAAAAACAAAAATTTATTTTTCAACATAATCTCCTTTTAACTCAATATACTTAGTCCAACGTTTCTCCAGTTTTTGTATCCCTTCCAAAAAAATAGGCTTTTTAGAGGTCCTTAAAATAGGCAATAGTTTGGTCAATAATTTCATCGTTGGAGCTGAATCTCTTTCCCCCGAGCCATTTCTTTAGGTTTGGAAATAAGAAGTAGTCACTAGGGGCTAAATCCGGACTGCACATGTGTGCACCCGTGCATTATCTTGATGAAAAAGAACTTTTTTCTTGGCCATATGGGGTCGTTTTCTTTTTAAATCCTCATTAAATCGGTCTAATAAGTTTTCATAATATTCTCTTTTGAAGGTAATCTATGTGGATTATCTCGCGTGCATCCCAAAAAACTGTTGCCATCACCTTATTGGCCGACAAACTTACCTTGGCCTTCTTCGGAGCAGGTTCACCCGGAGAAACCCATTGTTTAGACTGCTGCTTGGTCTCCGGAGTACAGTAATGGATCCATGTTTCATCCTCAGTTACAAAACGCCACAAAAACTCATTCGGATTGCGGTTAAACAACTCCAAACAATCCTTTGAAGTTGTCACACGTTTACGTTTATGGTCAATTGAAAGCAAACGCGGCACCCATCTTGCAGACAACTTTCTTAAACCCAGCTGATCATTTAAAATCGAAACCACACTGCCATATGAAATGCCTATGGCATCAAAAATCTCACGCACTTTTACTCTTCGGTCGGCCAACACCATATCCAAACGTCCAGCGTCATTTGTACTTGTGCGACCACAACGAAAGTCAGTAAACCACTTTTTTACCATTGAAATCGATGGTGCAGAGTCCCCATAGTATTTATCGAGCTTTTCCTTGGTTTGATTGACGGTTTTTTTTTTCGCAAAAAATAATGTTTAATGAGCACTCGAAATTCACTTTTTTCCATTTTTAGAAAAAAACACGAGTTTGTATGTTTTGAACATCTGTTAACCCTTAAATGCACATGAACACCGATTTTGCTGAAAAAAATATATTACATAAAATAAACAACTGCATACTCGGATTTTTAAAAAAAATGTTTTTTTGAAAAGATATTTACAAAAAACTGGTTGTATCTTATAAGATACACTGAGCACTCCCTAGAGTTTATGTTATACATACAATTTTTGTTTGCAAAGAAAAGTGTTTTTATAAAACGTATAATAAATGTTTTAAATTTTGAATGTTTTAGTTTATTTTTTTAACAAAGTTGTCAGAAACAATACAATTTAAAATTTTCATTATTTAATTTAAGGAAAATAATGCAAAAAATATGAATTAAACTAAAAATAATACATAAGAATATAATATTAGACACAATCATGTAAGAATGTTATATTCAGCTTTGCCCAATCTATATATCCGCCAACTGGAACTTTTTAAAATACTACCACATATGGGAAGTGGGTCGTAAAGTGGGCGGACTTCGCCCATTTTTGGTTTTCGAGCTTATTTTGGTCCTTAAACTAATTGTATAAAATTTTTTTGACATTTTACATTTAACCTCTTTATGGATGGTGGGCGGTATAGTGGTCGGACCATGTCTATTTTTGGTTTCTAAGTTTATGTTGAACCTTACACTAATTGTGCAAAATTTCGTGGACGTACATGCTTTTTTGTAAAAATATCGTCCAAAAAGTATAAACTGGATTTACAATGGACACCCTGTGTTTTTAGTTTTCGATCCGGAACGTTGTTGTTTATGTACCGATTTTATCCATTTTTAGTGCCTGACAAACCTTATATAAGAAAAATATTTAGGCCAAATTTCGTTCCCCTAGGTGGTCCGCCTCGAGTCCTATACTGGTTTCAACAGCCAGAAAGACAGACGGACGGACATAGGTAGATATATTCAGAATATTACCAGGACCCAAAATATATATTCTTCATATGATCTTAAAAAACTTTTTCGACATGTTACAAATAGACTGACAAACTCATCATCAGAAGGGGTGATGATGGTAGGTATGAAAACACCATCATAAAAAAAGAAAATATTTGATTTGACTTGAGATTTAAATTAGGACAACAGAACTTAGATGCAAATGAAGACCAAATATTTGGACAGAATTGCACTGATGTGCTCTAACTACATCTGGGAAAAATTTAAGATCATTATAATAATTAATTTTGACGAGAAAATTATTTTTATATATGTTTTCATCGATTAACTGCATTTTGGCCTCTTACAGGGTGGATGTCAGTTCTTAGTGTCCCATTTCTCTCCGCTTTTGTAGCAAAGTCTTCATAATTGTGCAATAAACTCAAGCATTGACTGTTAGGTATATTTGGAACCGGAAACATTTCTTATGAATGATATTTCCGGTTAATTAAATTAGTTTTCTTAGTTTTCACCTTATATTCCAGAAACGTTCACCAAAATAAATATATATCTCTTTTTCAATCGTGATTAATTAAAGACACCACGGTTAATTAATTAAAATAAAACATGCTTGTTTTTTTCTAATCCTGTACATTTCCGGCTAAGTAATTTCTTATTATAGTTTGCAAACTTTCTAATTCATCGAATTTTATCCGTTAACTGCTTTAAAACCTTGTATAAACATAAAAAAATGCTTAAATTAATCTAAAATAAATAAAATGTTAATCCATGTATAATAAAAATACTTAAAATGATCATAAAAAATGACCAAACAGGAAAAATTTAAATAATTATATGTAATAAAATAGTGTAAAATTTAAGCAACTTCGAATTTCCAATCTGTAGTGGCTCGGTTTCGCAAGAGTTTTTTCCAGATAATTTTGTGTGGCTTCTAGGCATATTTCCACACAACATCATATTTTTTTTTCAGTCTCAATTACAACTCTGGTCTTAGATTTTACATTGCAAAATATGTAGTTTATTTAATTTTAACAAAATCATATTTTTCGAGTTTGATCGTTAACTACACAGACAAATCAAAATTTTTTTTAAAAAAATGAATTCCAAACAAACAGCTAATGTCTTCTAAAAGAGTTAACGTCGTTTTAACCGTTATTGAACCTAAAATAAAACTTTGGGAGCATTTTTAACGGTTGTATCTTTAAAGATACAGTGTGCATTTAAGGGTTAAACGCAAAGTAAATGACGACACTTGCTCAAAATTTGAAAGTAGTCTATTAACAGGTGGTACATGATGGGAACAGTGTTGCATTTCATATAACTAAGAGGGAAGTTCGAAAAGTCACGGAAATATTGATCCGCTCTCGTATACAGATTCAGCCGAGAGCTTTTTTTTTTTTTCTCAAGAGATTTTTTTCCTTTTAACGTTTTTTTTTTTTTCACTAAAGATTTTTTTTTTTTTTTTGTTATTTTTGCGTTTTTTTCAATTAGTAAATTTTTTTCATTTATGCGACTTTTTCCATTTACATAAGATTTGAAAAAATTTAAAAATAAACAAAGCAATTTTAATTATTACAATTCTTCTAGTTTATTTTTGTGAATAAATAACTACAATGACTCTGCTTTGAATAAGGAGTTAATAATTTGATTCACTCTTTTGTTTAAGACTTATACACATACATATATGTATGTGAATTTTGCATATGTATAGCGGCAACTTTCACCATTTATAACTTCTAAAACAATGAACGGATTTTATTATATCAGCGTAAAAGGGATTACAAAAAACCTGATTGTTTATTATTTATTAGAGTGATCAATTATTCAACTTTTTGGAGAAACCGGTTTTCGAATAGTTCGAAAAGTTGGTAATTTGAAACAACCGGTTGCACTTTTTTAAATTCAGAAAAAACCGGTTAACCGGTTTTTTACATAAGTTAATATTTCTATCAAAATACTACATTTCTTAAAGAAAAATCAATAAATCTTATAATGTTCAAGTTAAAATTTATTAAACATAATTATTTTTGGAAATAACTATTAACCCAATAAGAACGAGAAAGAAAGATATAGTCGGTCAAGCCCGAAAATATCTTACTCCATTGTGCATCAACATTTTTTTCTAGGCCTGTGGAATTGTGGACCAATACTATGGTCAATCTTAATGAAATTCGGCACACAGATTTAAACTTATGAAACTTACATATGCAACAAGCTTCGTTGTTGAACTATAAGAAACCTGAGTGCCTAATTTTATTAATTATTGCTCAAAATTGCGACCTGTATTTTGATTACAAGGTTTTAAATGGACCGACGGACGGACGGACATCGTTAAATAGACTTAAAGCCGATTGGTACAAATTAAGGTGGTTCTTAGACTAATATTTTTGGGTGTTACAAATTTCAGCACAAAAGCATAATACCCTTCCCACCTTTGGTGATGTAGAGTATAAAAATTGTAAGAAAATAATCATCAAAAATCATATTTAACTTTTACTTAGCATAAACAGAAACGATGGGTTAATATGAAAAAAGCCAGAATCAATTTAACTGAAACGATTTTGTAGATAAAACTTTTATTTAAAACAAAATCTTTGAAAATTGAAGAAAATATTGAATCAAAAATAGACTGAAAAATTTAAATTAGATGTAAAAATATTATAGGTGTTACAATAGATAAAACAAAGTTCATAATTTATAATTATTACTAATTTATATGTTTTATCTTCGTAATTAATTTCGATTTAACTTTAAACTATATTTTTAAAACATTAGAAATTATACTTTTTGAATATTTTTAAAAATATTCATAAATTTTGATACATATATCAGTATTTTTAGTACATGTTTTTTGAAATAATAAGCTATTTTTAAAACCGGTTTTTGTGTTTAAAAAAACCGGTCTATTCGACATTCGAAAAATGAACATTTTGAAAAAAACGACACCACATTGACTGAAAAAACCGGTTTAAAAACCGATTGGGAAACCGAGTCGATCACCCTATTATTTATATAGACTTATGTAATCAGTTTGATTTCTTAAAACGTTGCTTATAAGTATAAATCTCTACTGATTTCCATGTGTACGGTCATCTAGAGTTTAAACAGAATATGATGTTTTTATTTCTTTCTGTATTTTATTGTATTTTATCTACCAAAAAGATTTTAAATCTCCCAGAAAAACATCCTGCAACAGTAATTTTCACACATGCAAAACTAGAGATCATAATAGTAAATGCTGAATTCTCAGCATTTCTCCAGGACGTAAAATTTCTTTTCAAAAAGACTTCAAAATATCGAAGGATACCTTACTTTAAAATAGATATAAAATATTTATTAGGATTATATAAACAAATTTTGAGATGGACCACATAATAAGGTGGATAAAATGCTATAAAACTTTGTTTCTTCTCTTTTAAATATGCAGGTATTACGATATTACAGTTTATTGAATATTCAGCAAATCAAATTTAAAAATTTCGGTAAAAAAAAGACTTACCAACTTACTTACATTTCTAATTATGCAACTTCCGTTTGTATTACATTAAATAAATTCATACACTTACTTATGCAACAATATTATCTAATAAGATTCTTACCTCTCATTTCCTTCATCATTATCAACTTAATTGCTGACAAATTTATTTCAACAATTTCTCATGCTAAACACGTTGTAACATTTAATTTTTATAGCATTTTACGGTACAATAAATTTGACATAATTTTCAAACTTTTGTAGCATACTTTTAGGTATATAATTTATGCTAAAGCAACTTTTAAATTAAAAAAACTTAAAAGATTTTTCAATGTGTACTTGAATTTTAATTTTATTTAAAAGAAAGAAATAAACAAATGACCTTTGAAATTTCTTTTTATAATGCAAAATCAATTTGTTCGTTTATATTTCAAATGTTAAGACTTCAAAGCGAAAAATTCAATAATTGTTGTTTGTTTCTTTCATCGTATGCTCTGCTTCTAAATTTGATGATTGTCTTTAAGTCATTATTTTTAGTATGTCATAGCATTGTCATGTTTTTGGGGTGTAATGTTTTATAGGTTTTGTATGCCAAATGTATTTTGGCTTAACAACTGGGTGTATTATATGAGTTTTTCTTTTTTGGTGTCTTGTTTGATTATTTTTTGTCTTTAAGAGTAAAAAAACCGGAACAATTGCTTAACGTGACAAGGTAAAATGTAATGAGGGAAACACAAAGTTATCATACAAGTTAATGTTCTATGACATTTAATAGTATTTTTCAGCCAGGGCAAAAAGCAGAAAAAATCCCATAAAAAATAAACGTGATTTGGAGAAAAATGCAGGAAAAAGGCCATATTGGAAGAGCCCACAAAATAAGAGGTCATAGATAGTTTTTTGAGGAGTATGTTAAAAGAACTTTAAAGATATAACAAATAGTAAAGCACACTTTAAGGATTTAACAAAAATTCAAAAATCACTGCCAAAATTTAGGCTCTTTAAATAATAAGTATTTTATTCTTATTTCTTTTTCAATTTAATCTAATGCTAGGAAAATTAATCATGAACTTAAACCATAATCATATATTATAATATCGATATACTTTATCAATATATTTAGCAATCTCGTTACCCCCTCCTATGCCAATCTCTATACAACTAAATTTCAATTTCTTAATATTTTTTCTTCATAATAACATGCAACTTGTCTTTTTCCCAAAAACAAGACCAAAGTATGTTTGGTAGCTATAAAGAAAAATAACATGAAAACTTTTTCACTTATAACATATAAATTTCTTTTGATAGATTTTTAATAAGTCTAAGCTATAGATCATACAAAAAAAAAGAAACTTTACTTTTAGAAAAATTACTTACTTACATATGAACAAACACACCAAATAAGAAATCCTCTACATAATAAAAACCTATAGGCGTTACAATTTAGTTTAAGTTTACATATGGCTAAAGGTTTTCTTAGCCATATATTTACATTCTATTCCTTAAAAAAGCTGTATAGAGGGCAAAGCAAAACAAGTAAAGAAAAACTTATATATGAAGTTTACTAAAGAATATCAATAACTACAAGAAAGAAAAAGAAAATAACATTATTGTATTTTACTTTTATATGGATGAGTGATGGCGTGTGAAAAAGTTTTCTTAAGGCCACATTCATAATACTCGCACATGTAAAAATAAGTCCCAAATAAGAAGCATGAACAGAAAAAAAAAAAAAAACATGTGAATATTTTCTCATAAACTACATAAGTGATTACACCCACCAGCCTAAAAGTATGCTATACAAATAAATTCTAAAGAAAACTTTTTTAAATAAATTGAATTTGAGGTTATAAATATAAAAATTTTAAACTTTTATTGACTAAATAAATAATGAAATCGATACCATTTTACTTATTAAATTTTTTATTCATTAATTAGTTTTACTTCGTTTCTAGTTCAGTTCTAGTTCAGTTCTAGATCAGTTCTAGTTCAGTTCTAGTTCAGTTCTAGTTCTGTTCTAGTTCAGTTCTAGTTCAGTTCTAGTTCAGTTCCAGTTCAGTTCTAGTTCAGTTCTAGTTCAGTTCTAGTACAGTTCTAGTTCAGTTCTAGTTCAGTTCTAGTTCAGTTCTAGTTCAGTTCTAGTACAGTTCTAGTTCAGTTCTAGTTCAGTTCTAGTTCAGTTCTAGTTCAGTTCTAGTTCAGTTCTAGTTCAGTTCTAGTTCAGTTCTAGTTCAGTTCTAGTTCAGTTCTAGTTCAGTTCTAGTTCAGTTCTAGTTCAGTTCTAGTTCAGTTCTAGTTCAGTTCTAGTTCAGTTCTAGTTCAGTTCTAGTTCAGTTCTAGTTCAGTTCTAGTTCTAGTTCAGTTCTAGTTTAGTTCTAGTTCAGTTCTAGTTCAGTTCTAGTTCAGTTCTAGTTCAGTTCTAGTTCAGTTCTAGTTCAGTTCTAGTTCAGTTCTAGTTCAGTTCTAGTTCAGTTCTAGTTCAGTTCTAGTTCAGTTCTAGTTCAGTTCTAGTTCAGTTCTAGTTCAGTTCTAGTTCAGTTCTAGTTCAGTTCTAGTTCAGTTCTAGTTCAGTTCTAGTTCAGTTCTAGTTCAGTTCTAGTTCAGTTCTAGTTCAGTTCTAGTTCAGTTCTAGTTCAGTTCTAGTTCAGTTCTAGTTCAGTTCTAGTTCAGTTCTAGTTCAGTTCTAGTTCAGTTCTAGTTCAGTTCTAGTTCAGTTCTAGTTCAGTTCTAGTTCAGTTCTAGTTCAGTTCTAGTTCAGTTCTAGTTCAGTTCTAGTTCAGTTCTAGTTCAGATCTAATTCAGTTCTAGTTCAGTTTTAATTCAGTTCTAGTTCAGTTCTAGTTCAGTTATAGATCAGTTCTAGTTCAGTTCTAGTTCAGTTCTAATTCAGTTCTAGTTCAGTTCTAGTTCAGTTCTAGTTCAGTTCTAGTTCAGTTTTAGTTCAGTTCTAGTTCAGTTCTAGTTCAGTTCTAGTTCAGTTCTAGTTCAGTTCTAGTTCAGTTCTAGTTCAATTCTAGTTCAGTTCTAGTTCAGTTCTAGTTCAGTTCTAGTTCAGTTCTAGATCAGTTCTAGTTCAGTTCTAGTTAAGTTCTAGTTCAGTTCTAGTTAAGTCCTAGTTCAGTTCTAGTTCAGTTCTAGTTCAGTTCTAGTTCAGTTCTAGTTCAGTTCCAGTTCAGTTCTAGTTCAGTTCTAGTTCAGTTCTAGTTCAGTTCTAGTTCAGTTCTAGTTCAATTCTAGTTCAGTTCTAGTTCAGTTCTAGTTCAGTTCTAGTTCAGTTCTAGTTCAGTTCTAATTCAGTTCTAGTTCAGTTCTAGTTCAGTTCTAGTTCAGTTCTAGTTCAGTTCTAGTTCAGTTCTAGTTCAGTTCTAATTCAGTTCTAATTCAGTTCTAGTTCAGTTCTAGTTCAGTTCTAGTTCAGTTCTAGTTCAGTTCTAGTTCAGTTCTAGTTCAGTTCTAGTTCAGTTTTAGTTCAGTTCTAGTTCAGTTCTAGTTCAGTTCTAGTTCAGTTCTAGTTCAGTTCTAGTTCAGTTCTAGTACAGTTCTAGTTCAGTTCTAGTTCAGTTCTAGTTCAGTTCTAGTTCAGTTCGAATACATTTCAAATATAATTCTAGTTCATTTCGCATACAGTTCTAGTTTAGTTCTAGTTCATTTCGCATACAGTTCTAGTACAGTTCTATTTCAATTCTAGCCCAATTTTAGTTCAGTTCTTGTTTAGTTCAGTTCTGAAACTGTTCTAAAAGAAATCCAAAACTTAATCCCAAAATTATACAATTACAATAACCAGTATTTAATTCATCCATACAAACCCCTCTTATCAGTCAGAATTGTGTTAATACAATTTAAATTAACATTAATTATATATATTTCTTACGATTTCAAGCTCATTATATTTTCATTATTTTTCTTACTTTCTGTTTTCTTTTCCCGCTATAATTTAATTCAGTTTTCATTTCCTTCTTTCCAATTCCTTTCTTTTTGTTCTACTATGATATTGTAACATACATACCTACATATTTTTTTACACCAGCATTTCCCTCACCGTTAACCTCAACTTAATCAAGTGTTAAATTGTAACAATAAAATTGTACAAATAACTTTCCTTCTGGTTATTGCCAACCAATATCCAGCAACAATAATAATAATAACAATTGTATTGTTTATTTCCCATCATCATCATCGCCATCACCAACATCATCGTCAAGTGATTTTTCCGGTTGTCAATATACAACAATTTTGTTATAAATGAAATAACTTCCGGTTGAAATTAAATGAACCATATGAATGTGAAACAACAGCAACAAATACTATGAAAACATATTCACATTTATCTTAAATTCAATACAATTTATATGATTACACTCAATATTATTGGAGGCAAAAGAAAAGGGTGTTATTATACACTTATGACTTCATACATAAATTTAAATGTTTTTGTATGAGTTTTTTCGCTGGTGTTGTTTATAACTCATATAGAAGGAAGTGGCAAATCGAGGCTATAAAAAATGTAGTGTATTAAAATGCTTAAAATTATGATGTATGAGATTTAAATAAATAAAGGAAAAATTAAAATGAAAGATATGAAATATGATAGACATTTAATTGTATGGAGAGAAGTTTTCATTAATAAATAAAATTTTAAAATAATTGGAATATCCCGAGATATGTTTGAACTCAGGTCAATAAAATCAGACAATCAGAATGATTTAACTGATTATTTTTAAAAAGATAAGAGAGTGAAGAAAAATTCTACTAGAACTGAACTGAAAGGGAAATGAACTAGAACTGAAATGGAGCTGAACTAGAACTGATTTTGAAGTGAACTAGAACTGAACTAGAAATGAACTAGAACTGAAATGGAGCTGAACTAGAACTGATTTTGAAGTGAACTAGAACTGAACTAGAACTGAAATAGAACTGAACTAGAACTGAACTAGAACTGAACTAGAACTGAACTAGAACTGAACTAGAACTGAACTAGAACTGAACTAGAACTGAACTAGAACTGAACTAGAACTGAACTAGAACTGAACTAGAACTGAACTAGAACTGAACTAGAACTGAACTAGAACTGAACTAGAACTGAACTAGAACTGAACTAGAACTGAACTAGAACTGAACTAGAACTGAACTAGAACTGAACTAGAACTGAACTAGAACTGAACTAGAACTGAACTAGAACTGAACTAGAACTGAACTAGAACTGAACTAGAACTGAACTAGAACTGAACTAGAACTGAACTAGAACTGAACTAGAACTGAACTAGAACTGAACTAGAACTGAACTAGAACTGAACTAGAACTGAACTAGAACTAAACTAGAACTGAACTAGAACTGAACTAGAACTGAACTAGAACTGAACTAGAACTGAACTAGAACTGAACTAGAACTGAACTAGAACTGATCTAGAACTGAACTAGAACTGAACTAGAACTGAACTAGAACTGAACTAGAACTGAACTGGAACTGAACTAGAACTGAACTAGAACTGAACTAGAAGTGATTTTGAAATGAACTAGAACTGAACGAGAACTGATCTGGAACTTAAATAGAACTAGAATTAAATTTTGAAGGCTCTTAGAATTAGAACTGAATTAGGACTCAACTGTAAATAAACCAGGTACAAAAATCTTCAATTGAAACAAAAATATTGATTTAAAATATGGATTATTTAAAGAGATTTTATGATTTTTTGTTAAATACCTATATTGCTTAATTTGATGTATTTTATTTATAATTTTTTCTATTTTAATTAACACTTGTATATTTTAGTTTCTTTTCTTTAAATAAACAGTTCAAAAGGTCAAACACATTCAACATTGTGTTTGTGTTTTTGTACATAATATTATTTACATTTAAATGTAAAACAAAAGACTTTGTTTCAGATATTGTAACAAAACCAAAGCAAATGTAAAAGCAAAACTACATTTATTTCGAAATGTTTCAATGTTAGTTAAATAATATTATGCTGCTTGATTTAATTATTGTTGGACTAATAAATATCTGCCAATTTAATTATCATTTACATCTTTATTTTACATATTTTTTTTTTTATTAGATTTGTGGCTTAACTTTTAAATGACCTGAAATATCAATTGTTTTAAAATTTCATATATAATTTTATTAAAATTATTGTTATTATAGACAATTAATACTTATTATATCAAAATTTATTATTGGTTTATAAGACAAATAATAATTTGTAAATTTTATTGTAAATAATTTAATTGAATATCGGTCAAATAAAATGAATGAATAGACTGTCTGCATGCAGACATTTTATTCATTCGTAAAATATTATTAATTGAAAAGGAGGGAAATATTAAGAAAATCATTATTTAGCATATGTATTGAAAATGTTTTACAATTTGTTGAAAGATGAAAGTTGAGGCAGAAATCAAATAATATTTGAAGCATATATTAATTATATATTATATTGGAATCACAATTTGACAATAAATATATTGAATATAGAATTTTAGCTCATCGTAGCATATGATTAACTTTTATTTACTTTATAAAAAGTATTAAATAAATAAAATAATAAATTTAACCTCAATCTTTTAATACGATTAATTACAATTAAAAATTTTAATAACAAAGGCTAATAATCTTTAAAAATACTCTTGTCACATATGAATAATTCTTCAACAATTCCACCTACACATTCAATTAGCTTGACCTTATTTCCATATCATCACAAAACCAAAAAATGACCATGATTTAAACTAACTTGACTTAATAAAAAAACACAAAAAAATTACACAATTGTCCTGACCTCTTCCGCTTTTTTTTATTATTATTGCGTAAATCACTATAGACAAATCTCTATAAAAATAATAAAAATGTGCTGAAAAAATATTCGACATAATGGAAAAAAACTAACAAAATTTACTAAAAAAAAAAAACTGAATTTTTTCAAGTCCTTTTTACACCATCATAAAAAAACATGTTCCCCAAAAAGTCCTTTATCCTTACAAAAAAAAATGTGAAAAAAAATTCACTCTTTATATCCTCTAGCCAAGCAGCTTAACTTGCATAATCCTAATATCACTACGGTCACAGTGGTCAATTTAACTAGACACTTGACCTTTTTTTTTGTGGGTTATAGAAAAACACATAGAAATGACATAAAAAAGAACATAAGCTGAAATATTTTTTTGTCATGGATTTTTATGGTCCAAAATTTCATTGCAGCTCAACATTAACACTCGTATGTGAATTGGAAATGATGATGATGTGATGACGATGTTGTTGTGGTCATCATCATGAGAGGTTAACAATTATGTTTTAGGTTTTCAATGGTTTTTTCAAGAGTTGAATGTGTTTTTTTAAGAGAATTTAAGGTATTTAGATTTTATGGTGAACGAGGGTGGAATTTTTAGATTAAAGTAAAATAAATGTAGTAGATCCTTAACTTGAACTAAAATTCTGTTAACTATAAACGGATCCACTATACTTTTTAAATAAAATTATAAGACAAAAAAGTGTAAATTTTATAAAATTATTTCTGCAATTTTAAATTATATTTCTACAATTTTAAATCAAAACATATATTATAAAAATATGTATTAAATTTAGTGTAAAATTTATATTAAAAAATTTTCCACAATTAAATTAAAATTTATTTTTTTTTACTATAAACGGATCCACTATTCCTTTTAAATAAAATTGTAATACAAAAAAGTATAAATTTGATCAAATTATTTCTACAATTTTAAATTGAAACATAGATTATGAAAGTGTGTAAATTTAGTGTAAAATTGATATTAAAAAAAAGTCCCACAATTAAAATAAATTTATTTTTTTTTTTTTACTATAAAAGTATAAATTAGTGTAAATTTTATAAAATTACTTCTACAATTTTAAATGAAAACATAGATTATTAAAAAAGTGTAAATTAAGTGCAAAATTAATATTTTAAAAAGTCCCACAAAATAAAATTTTGCTTAAAAAAAATGTAAACAGTTTTAAATTTTTGTCAAAAGAAATTTCATTACAAAAATATGCAAACTTAATCGAAATTTTACACTAAGATTATATATTTTTATTTTAACATTTTTAGAACAAAATATTTAGTTTTAAAAATATGTAAAATTATAAAAAGTCTTAATTAAAAAAGTTTTAAATTTGGAGAACGGATTTTTACTTTAAAAGTATCTACGATTAATATTAAATTTTATGTATAAAATAAGTAAATTTTAAAACATTAATAGATTTGTAATAGATAAAAATTTTAATAATAAAAATTAAAAAATTTTATAAAACTCCAAGAAGGTATAAATATTGTAAACAAAAAGATGTAAATTTTGTATACAATTTTTAGGAAAAATATGTATAATACGAATAAAATAAAGTTTAGATTGTAAATTATAAATAATGTGTGTAAAATTTTTGGTTTAAACAATTTTTGTGTAAAATTTGTTAATTTGATGTAAAGGTAGGACTTAAAAAGGCTGACAGAATTGAAATTAATGTAAAAAGGGGTTACAATTAAATTGAAATTTGAAAGTAAAATTAAGTTAATGTACATTTTTTTTTTTTTTAGTAAAATCACGACAAAATATTTGTTTATGAAAAAATTAAAAATTTGAACTGTGAAAATACATACGATTGATATAAAGTTTAAATTATAAAGTTTTAAAAAATTTTGTGTAAAATTTGGATTAATAAATTTTAAATAAGTTAAAAACTATGATGTGATTTTGGCTTAAAATGTAGTGCAAACACATTTGATATAAAGATTGGACTTGAAAGGACTAGAAATCATTAGATATTTTAAATAAAGACTGCGTACGAAAAAATTGGTGCATACAAATCTGCTTATAGAAACTAAACTAATGGGCAATTTTTTTTTTTAATTATATTTTTATTATGTTCAAGTTCTAAACATAAAAGAATATATTGTTTTCTGTTGGTTTTTAAGGAAATATCTGATTTTTTCCAGAATTCTTCCAGTTAAAGGTTTTATTGTGTTTCAGTCACTTTTTTGCTCGAACAAGTCCACTTATTTTTAAACTCTGTTTCATTTTAAGCTGACCTTTTAATGTTCATTAAATTATTTTTTACTAGAGCCCAATATCTTTCAATTGCTCAGAGTTCCGGACAATTTGATCGATTAACCTTTTTCGGTACAAACACTAACAATTTCGTTAAATCAACTCCATTGTTTTGTTGCTATAATAAGAAGAAGCGAGAACAGGCCAGAAAAAAGTAAATACACATCATTTTCTTGGGAAGGGAAGAATTCTTTTCCAAAGGCACTCATTCACATATGGGCAATTCTCTTTTTCTCTCAATATGTTTTTAAATTCTGACTTTTTTAAACAACTTTTGAAGCAATTATGTTAACAACACTTGGTGCTGTAACAGAAAAAAAAATTTAAGACCTGTAACGGTTCCATGTGGTGCCAGCAAGCATCCGAAGTCAAAAATTCCAAAAAAAAAGTGTTTGAAACTAACAAGTTTTTTTTTATTTCTTTTTATTGCTGTAGTCTCGGATTTTAGCATAAATGTCCAATTCTTCTAATGTATCCTATAAACACTTGTAGAAAAGGACCAGCATGGATTTAATTAGCGTGCAATTAACCAGTTTCAAATTGTGTTGTGCAAAAGTCGTAAAACCAAATTTTAAAAAATTTTAAAATTTTGCAGTTTTTTCACTGGGCATTTTACGCCGTTTCGGATATTTCAAAATTCAAAACAGAGCCTAATAGCTCTTGAAATTGTGCATCATTTGACATATATCTCCTTAATGTGCCCTCAACAGAAATGCTGTATGAGGTACCCAAACTGAGAAAAAACGTGAATGGCTCCAAGAGGTGCCTTTTTCGCGAGGCACACTCGTAACGTAATTTCAGTGAAGCTAGAGTATAGCGTTATCAAAGAAGGTTTCCAAATGACATTTAAAAAACATTGTGGCGTTTTAAAATATTAATTTGCTAAATGTGTATAACTATTTTAAAGAATTCAGCAATTTTGCATATTTTGTTATAGTGGATGTTGGCGTTATGAATCAATTTTAAACTGAAATAAGTTTCTATGTAAAATTCTACTTACGCAGAAAATATAACTTCACTAAAAATATTCATCAACGGGCTAAGAACGCGATGTTTTTAGTTTAAAATTAATCGTCGAGGCACATCCAAGGCGCTAATCAAAATTGGCGATGATATATGTCAATCTGTAGCTGTTTTAATACCCTATATCGAAATCAATATGGCGTTCGAAAAAAAAGTATGATTTTTCATTTAATGCAACTTTAGAGATTTGACTAAGTGCAATTAAAAAATGCATATAAATGACATTGTCTTATGACTTATTTAAAAACAATGATGAATTTTTCAATAATTGGATGAATATGAAGAAGACTACATCACTAAAAACTAAATTTTGCAAATTTTGTAAGAAGGTTTAATAATTAACAAATTATCCACGCATACTTAACTTATCGCTTAACTTAACTTTTAATTTGTATTTTAGATACAGCATTGTAGAGTATATAAATGCAATAATTTTTGATTTAGGACTATAAATAGACTTTTGGCAATTTTTTTATAAATTTTTATCTTAAACCTCCATAACATTGATACCGTTCGGTAAAAGTCATTCACGCGAACAGATCTGTGTTCCACTAGAGCCAAGGAATATTGGTACTAAATATCGTTGATGTGCCATTTAAAAATTTTCAACATTTTTTTGAACATCAAAAGTAAATGAGTTTGAAGAATTTCCCATATATTTCTATGTTAATGGAACCATTTTTTATGAATTAAGTGCTTCTTTTCCGCATACGGAAAAAACTTTCTTGGGAATTTTGATTTCTTTGATTCGCGATATTTTTTTGCCATATTCCCTCTAGCATCTGCAGCATAGTATTTCTGGCCAGGAAGTTGAAAAAAGTTAACCTGTTAACAGAATTATTTATTTTTCACCACATCAAAAGTTATAAGCCCAAGAGCATGCACGGATTTTTTCGTGCGCAGACCTTATAAAAAAAATTATATGTGGTGTAAAAGATAGAAATGTAACTTACAAACAAAACATAAAAATTGCTCAATTTAATTAAAATCTGGATTATGGAGAGATGAAATTAATATAAATTTATTGTAAGATTTTCACTAAAGATTATTTTATAAATAATGTAAACTCAGTGTAAAATTTTAATTGTGAGTGTACATAAAATCATAAAAATTTAATACCTATATTTATTTTTATACCCACCATCAAAAAGATGGGAGGTATATTGATTTTGTCATTCCGTGTGTAACATGCCGAAGGAATCATCTAAGACCCCACAAAGTATATATTTTCTGAGTCCTGGTTAGATTCTGAGTCGATCTAGCTATGTCCGTCCGTCTGTCCGTCTGTTGAAAGCAGGATAGGGCTCGAACGGGACAACGTGGGGGGACGTTCGATTAGCAAAACTATAAATATGATGTTCAATGAATACGAACAATATATTAAATCTTACAATTTCGTTATGATAGGTCCACTCCATGGAAATAACAGTACTTGTTCAGGAACCTGGGTTCTGGGCTAGGAAATTTATTTGTGCCAAATTTCATCAGCAGATTAAAATTTATTGAAAATAAATGAGTATATGAACATAATTTTTAGAGTGAAACAAATATAGGAGATATGATCAAATATGGACCAATTTTCGAGGTAGAAATTATTCTAATGATTTGTATATTAATGCGACATATGTAAGACAGATAACATTTGTATGGTTATGGCAATTTAAAAAATGTATCCAATTGTGTCACCACAATGTGTCATTTTAAATATATAATTTTACCCGAACTTTGATCTCAAGGTTAACAACGTATTGTCCTTTTAATAAATAGCTGAAAGATAAACAATTGTTTCAGATTGAAAATATTTTTTTATTTTATTTTTCGTATAAACTGAAAGTTAAAAAAATAACTGGAACATTTTTTTAGATTAAATTTAACTTAAAGTTAGAGCAAACTAAAACTTTGTGTTAATGAATTTATTTTAACTTTTTGTTTAAACTGAAAGTTAGTATTTAACTTCAAGTTATTGTTTTATTGTTAACGGGTCTTAGTATAACATATAAATTGTGAAAATGCATACGATTGACGTAAAATTTAATATATAAAAATATAATAAATTTCTGTAAAATTTGAGTTGAAAAAAATTAATTTAAAAATGAAATATGTGTAATATTTTAATTTTAAAATTATTAACGATAATATATAAAAATTTAATTATAAATGAAGAGATCCACGAATTTAGAAAGTAAAAATATGTAAACTTTTCGACTATAAAATATCAACAGTTGATGTAAAGTAGCCTAAACTTTACATCAACTGTAGATATTTCATAGTATTGCCATAGATTTTAAATAATATTGTAAAAGTACGTAAATTTAGTGTAAAACTTAAATTATAGAACTTTAAAAACTATTGATTTAATTAAAATTGTTTTATTAATATGTTGACTAATGATTATTTGTTTTTTTTTACATAATTTTACATAGAAGTAAAATATATATAAAATTTTCTTTAAAAGTAGCAACGTTTAAAAAATTGTACGATTATTTTAAATTTTTTTTTTTTGACCCATTTAAATATCTACGATTTATAAAAAAATTTAAAAAAAAATAAGGAAAATTGGAGTAAAATTTCGATGATGTAAAATTTTATTTAGCTGGTATAAGTATGTAATTTTCATTTTTTTCTAAATTTAGAATTGATTTCTATAAAAATGTACTTTGTGTAACTTTATATTACATTTTAAAAATTTTTACATTTAATGTAAAATTTGAATAGCAAAAAATAATATGTATATTAAAGAATGTAAACTTGGTGTAAAACTCATTTAGCATAAAATTTTCAAATTATATTAAAAGAAGATGAGAAAAAATGCTTGATTTAAAATTACAGTAATAAATCCGTCCACATTTAATATTAAATTTTACTAGTAAATTCATAAATAAAAAAAAAAAAAATTTAAACTTCATGTAAAATTATCATGGGTTTTTACTAAAAATGGTTCATGATAAAAATAAAATTTATGAACAATAGAAATTTAGTGAGAAGTTATAAATAAGAAAAAGCATGATTTATGGCAAATTTTATTTGTATCACAATCTAAACCTGGTGCAATTTTTTATTACAAAGATACCTTCAATTGATGTAAAATTAGAAAATGGTGTAATTGTAATTTTAAATTAAATTAAATTTTGCGCAAATAATAATATTTTTTTTTTTTTCAAAATAGATATAAATCTGTTGTAAAATTTGTATATTAAATATTAAATTCTGAAAATATATTAAATAAAAGCAACCATTATAAAACAAAAAGGTTGACTGAGAAGAGGTCTAAAAATTAATTTAAAATTAAAATTATCTTACAGTGTAATTTTGTTGTAAACTTTAATTATAAAAATATGGAAATTTAATAAGAAAATGTAAACTTAAAACCAAGCAGGAAAAAACTAAAAGTTTGGGTATAACTATATTTATGTCTGATGTAAAAATTTATGCAAAATTTCAATTCTAAGACAATGCAAATTTGATGTAAAGTTTGAATAATAATAATATAAAAAATTAATATAAAGTTTGAATGAAAAATTATGTAATGTTTGAACTAAAATATTAATTAGATAAAGCTAAAATTTCGACTACAAAAAATTATCGTCTTATGAAAAAATTTATGTTAAATGAAGGCCTGAAAACAATGTAATTTTGATGTAAAATCTGGGCAATGAAAACATAGAACACTAATGTGAAATTTGGATTATAAAATTATGTAAAGTTTGAACTAAAAAGGAACCAAAATAAAACTAAAAGATTGACTATAAAAATATAGGCGTCTGACAAAATATTTAAGAAAAATTAAGATTACATGACATTGTAAGTTTTATATAAAATTTTGACAGAGAAAACATCAAAAATTAAAGGAAAATTTGGATTTTAAAATAAAATTAAATTAAAAAGGTTGACAATTAAACACAAAAATGTTGGCTTTGATGTAAAAATGTATTTAAAATAAAAATTATAGGACAATGTAAATATGATGTAAAATTTAAACAATAGAAAATATCTAAAATTAATGTAATATTTTTATTCTAAAATAATACAAAGTTTAAACTAAAATCAAGCATCTCTATGTTGATAAATTAAAAATTGCATAATAATGTAAATTTGATGTAAAAATTTTATAGGTAAAATATCGTAAATCGATAAGAATGGTGTAAAATATGTACCAAAAAAAAATCCAACATAAAAGTAGTCTAATAAAAAGAGTTCCGAATAATGTACCTTTTGATTGTAAATTAATGTAAATTTGATGTAAATTTTGGACTTAAAAATAAGCTCAATTAATACGAAAAGTACTTTGATGAATGATCCATGATTAGTTTAAAATATTTTCATTAAAAATATTCACGATTTACTTTAAAGTCTGATGATATAACAAGGTAAATAAAAGAAATATATATATACGAATTAAAAACTACACGAATAATGTAAAATGAGTATTATATAAAGATGTAAACTTGTTATAAAAAATAACTGAATATTTTAGATTTTAAAATAATTTGGTGTAAAATATGTATTACATTTTTTTGTAAACTTGATGCAAAAGTGACACAAACTTGACACAATATGATAAATTGATTACTGTAAAGAATAATGTAAAGTTCCACCGATAAAGACTAACACCAAAAAAAGTGTGCTAATAAAGTATTTAAAAAACTTCATAATTATTAAAAAAAAAATTAAAAAAATTTTCTCAATAATTATAAAAATAAAATTAATTTCCAATTCCAACCATAGTTTTCTCCTCACTCGTATGTTATTTTTATTAGACCAACTTAAGCTGCCGAGATTTCTTACATTTGGGATTTCCTTATTTTTATTTCCTTCGTTGTGTTTTAAGATATTTTCTGCCAGATTATTTAAAATTATTCTTTAGAGACTAGTTCCCCTCATTCTCCAATGAGTCATGACTCTTATATTAGATTCTTTTTTATTTACAAAACTTAAATTACAATAAATTTCTATTGGCACACAACTAAAATAAACTAAAAACATAATCCTTAACTACGTATCCTTTTCTCTTCTTTTTTTCTTAGACTTTTTACGTTTTTCCTTAACTTGTGTAGTGGTAATGACAGAAGATTGCATAGAAGAACCTAAACAAGTGGAATTTGAGCCACGACGACGATAAGTCATTAAAGGTTTTCGTTGTAGCCAAAAACGTATAAAGAATAGGAATTCAGATTTTAAAGCCACTTTGGGAGGTATCTAAAAAAATAAATAAAATAAACATTCTTAATAACATAAATATCAGAAGACAAAAATATGGCTAACTTACCTTCTCATTAACGGCTATTTTTTGTACATTCCATAAAAACTCACATATGCCTATGACTATGGCTATTGCTATGCCACCTATTAACACCACAAATAGGCCACCCACCGACTCCATATTAAATTGTATATCATCTTCAACTGGTTGATCCTCTAACTCACAGTGGGTTTCATTGCTATTAAACCATTTATTTTTTAGGCTGTATAAAACACCCTTTTCACTTAATTTTAATATGCCCACACTTATATTCGATCTAAAGGGAGCATCTGCAAAATGTATTTTAGTATATAAAATAATTCAAAAATATGTCCTCTTTACTTACTTAACGGCACCGCTATGCCATAATGTTTCTCTCCAAATGGTTCTCCTATATGCATTAGTTCACAATTTCTTTGCTCATAATATTGTAATATTGGTGTCTCCACTAGAAAAGCATATCTTCCTTTACTTCTTTTCACCCGATCCATGCCTTCTTTATTACTCGCTGTAAATGCTTCTGGTTTAAATGAGATCATTTTATTCCAAGCCAAACGATAAGCAGTTTCATTTGATTCAGAGAATAATTGTGAGGTAGATCCTCCTTTAACAGTACCAAATTGTATTTTATTTTGATCCACCAGATCATGGAGATTTTGTATGGAACCTTCCATTTTGGAGGCAGTGATGAAAGAAGCTAACTTGGCAATATAGGTTTGAGACATAAGTAAAGCGAAAATCCACCAAAAGGCGGTGAAGAGGCGCATGGGAAGGCCTCTAAAAGCAAAAAAAGTAATATTATTGAAATTTATAGCAAGAAAGAAATTTTCTATAGAAATTTGAAACGTTATATTTTCATTAAAAATTTGTAACTAGCGATAAATTTTCTATAAAATTTTTTTGCAAGCGATAATTTTCTATAAAAATTTAATGCAAGCGATAAATGTTCTATAAAAATTTATTGCAAGTAATAAATTTTCTATAAAAAAAAAGCGATAAGATTTCTGTAAAAAGTTAGTGCAAGCAATAAACTTTCTATACAAATTTAATGCAAGTGATAAATAAATTTTCTTTAAAAAATTTTACATGCGATAAATTTTATATAAAATGTTTGCCAAGCGATACATTTTCTATAAACATTTATAAATTTTCTATAAAAAATTATTGCAATTTCTAAAGTATAGTAGTATGGAAACAGATACATTTTCTACAGAAAATTTATAGAATATTTTTCTATAGAAAATTAATGTTATCGATAAATTTTCTATAGAAAATTAATGTTATCGAAAAATGTATGTTATCGATAAATTTTCTATAGAAAATTTATGTTATCGATAAGTTTTCTATAGAAAATTAATGTTATCGATAAGTTTTCCATAGAAAATTTATGCTATCGATAAGTTTTCTATTGAAAATTAATTTTATCGATAAGTTTTCTATAGAAAATTAATGTTATCGATAAATTTTCTATAGAAAATCAATTTTATCGATAAATTTTCTATAGAAAATCAATTTTATCGATAAATTTTCTATAGAAAATCAATTTCATCGATAAATTTTCTGTAGAAAATCAATTTTATCGATAAATTTTCTATAGAAAATCAATGTTATCGATAAATTTTCTATAAGAAATCAATATTATCGATAAATTTTCTATAGAAAACTAATGTTATCGATAAATTTTCTATTGGAAGTTAATGTTATCGATGAATTTTCTATAGGAAATTAATGTTATCGATAAATTTTCTATAGACAATTTATATTTCGATAAATTTTGTATAAAAAATTAATGTTATCGATAAATTTTCTATAGAAAATTAATGTTATCGATTAATCTTTCGTAAAAAATTAATGTTACCTATAAATTTTCTTTAGAAAATTAATGTTATCGAAAAATTTTCTAGAGAAAATTAATATTATCGAGAAATTTTCTATAGAATATGAATGTTATCGAGAAATTTTCTATAGAATATAAATGTTATCGATAAATTTTCTATAGAAAACTAATGATCGATAAATTTTCTATAGAAAATTAAAGTTATCGATAAATTTTCAATAGAAAAAATGTTATCGCAAAACTTTCTATAGGAAATTAATGTTATCGAAAAATTTTCCATAGAAAATTAATGTTATCGATAAATATGCTATAGAAAATTAATGTTATCGAAAAATTTTCTATATAAAATTAATGTTTTCGATAAGTTTTCTATATAAGTAGAGGTTTTTGGGGTCTATAGAAAATTAATGTTATCGATTAATCTTCCATAAAAAATTAATGTTATCTATAAATTTTCTTTAGAAAATTAATGTTGTCGAAAAATTTTCTAGAGAAAATTGATGTTATCGAGAAATTTTCTATAGAATATGAATGTAATCGATAAATTTTCTTTAGAATACAAATGTTATCGATAAATTTTCTATAGAAAACTAATGATCGATAAATTTTCTATAGAAAATCAAAGTTATCGATAAATTTTCAATAGAAAAAATGTTATCGCAAAACTTTCCATAGGAAATGAATGTTATCGAAAAATTTTCTATAGAAAATTAATGTTATAGATAAATATGCTATAGAAAATTAATGTTTTCGATAAGTTTTCTATATAAAATTGATGTTATCGATAAGTTTTCTATAGAAAATTAATGTTATCGATAAGTTTTCTATAGAAAACTAATGTTATTGATAAATTTTCTATTGGAATTTAATGTTATGGATAAATTTTCTATAGAAAATTAAAATTATCGAAAAATTTTATATAGAAAATTAAGTTATCAACAAATTTTCTATTGAAAATTAATCTTATGAATAAATTTTATGTAGAAAATGAATGTTATCGTAAAATTGTCTATAGAAAATAATGTTATCGATAAGTTTTTTATAGAAAATTAATGTTATCGATAAACTTTCTATAGAAAATTAATGTTATTGATAAATTTTCTATAGAAGCGAAAATTGATATTATAGATAAATTTTCTATGAAAAATTAATGTTATCGATACATTTTCTATAAAAAATTAATGTTATCGTTATATTTTCTATGGAATATTAACGTAATCGATAAATTTTCTATAGAAAATTAATGTTATCGATAAACTTTTTATATAAATTTAATGTTATCGATAAATTTTCTATGGAATATTAACGTTATCGATAAATTGTCTATAGAAAATTAATGTTATCAATAAATTTTTTATAGAAAATTAATGTTATCGATAAATTTTCCATAGAAATTTATTGTTATCGATAAATTTTCAATAGAAAATTAATGTTATCGATAAATTTTTAATAGAAAGTTAATGTTATCGATAAATTTTCTAAAGAAAATTTATATTATAGATAAATTGTCTATGCAAAATTAATGTTATGGATAAATTTTCTATAGAAAATTAACGTTTTCGAAAATTTTTCTATAGAATATGAATGTTTAAATTTTCTACAGAAAATGAATGTTATCGATAAATTTTCTATGGAAAATTAAAGATCGATAAATTTTCTATGGAAAATTTAATTTATCAAATTTATGTTATCGTTAAATTTTCTATAAAAACCTAAGTTTAAATTTAATTTGTATTTACTTTGGTAAAATATCACAGCCCACACATAAAATAGAACCAATATGCAGCCATAAAGTATTTCTCATAAACCAGGGGGTTTCAGCTATAGAAAGTTCTTTACTTATCTCCTTCACCTCCCAATCGTCTTGGGATAATCTGTAAAAGTTTAAAAATAATTATATTTATCATAACATTTTCAAGTCAAACTCACCTTCCTAATAATTTAAAACCTAAAGACATTACCAGCAATGCCACCAATAAATAAAACCAAACTTCCACTGAAAAAGGTTCCAAGAAAGCAAATAAACTCTTCTCGGGAGGTTTGGGTTTATAATACAAAATACTAACTCCCAATTGCATAAAGGGTACCGTAAAATCCACCACAGTACGACGAGCCTGGGTTATAGTCAAATCACAAATACCAAGTTGAGCATTCTGCCAAATAAAAGCAAACATTTGGAGGCATGATTATTTTAATTTCATTTTAAAACTTACATTATCTATTAGCTGTCTTATAATACCATTCCATTCATCTGTTACTGGATCTCTAGAACCATAAGCATTATCTGCCACAGGTTCTAAGATAAAATCAAATTTACATTCTTCTGCTAATTTATAAATCAAATCCACAGCATAACCCTCAAATCTTTCATTGCCCTCAAAATGTACACCTTCTGGTTCAGGCCGCCACATAAAAAAAGGTTCTCCTATACGTGTGGCCACTGTGTATTTGACTTTCTTTTGGGAGAAATCTTCTTTTTCACCTAATTTTCTCCTTTTAGCCTCTTTAGTGGAATTTTCTGTTAATTTTTCAAAGGACACTAAACCATGATATTTATTCCAAACATGTGTCAAGCGTTCTATCATAGGATTATAGATTTCCAAATTAAAATCGTCACGTATGCCAAAGTCATTGAGAATTAATCTTTGGGTTTTATAAGGAGGTTTAATATGTTTGGGATTTAACTGAGAGAAAGTGATTTATATAACAAATTATTAGACGCATTCATCTATAAGAAAACACACCTGTTTCATTTCCTTTACTATATCACGTCCGGGACGCCAAAAACCTCTACCACATGCTATGCTGGGCTCTAGAAGGTGTATAGATTCAAAGACTTGTTTAAGAGCATTGAAAAACATGACCACTGCATCATATATACATTGTGTGTGTATTGAAATTATCCTTTCCTGTTCCTCGTTTTCAAAAACATCCATCTCATTATGAACTGGAGCTGGCATATAAGATCTTAAACGTATAGCAGCTACACGGGCTGTGAATTCCATGGAATATAAAGTATCTATGCCACTCAAATGTGTATCCAAATTGGACAAAAATAAATGCTTAAAAGAATAAAAAAGAAGTAATTAAATTTAACATAAATTTATCTTCCCCCTTTAAAACTTACATTAAAAGGTCCCGTCATATTAAAATATATTGAAGCATTTACCACTTCGGTTAAAATATCATGAGGACAATCCAGTACTACAAATTTTTCTCTTGAATTATTAATAATTTTCCATAAAACCCGATAATCATCACCTCGCTTAAACTTATGTAGTTTAATGCCCGTTTTATGAAATTGTCTCCAGGCTAATAAATGCTGCATGCGTGCCAAATCTAAAAACAAAATTTAAAATAAAAATCCTCTCCTTCTTTAAAATATCTCTCACACTCTTACTTACTTGTTGTGCTCTCATAAACAATCGTAAATGATTTCCAATCAAAATCTTTACTCTTTAAAATATCCCACATGGCATTAGACAAAACATGCTCCGATGGCGCCACATTGACTGTATAATGATATTTACGTAAACTACTTTCGGTTTCGTCACCAGACCAATCAAACTGTAGATGGGGTATCCCCGTCATATTACACAATATGGCCACAATATCTAGAAATATACAAAAATACAAAAAAAAATATAATAAACATAAACAGAGAAAACTCATTAATATAATAGCAAAAAATTAATGATCAACTGTGATCATAATTGGGAGAGCATAAGTTCTTAATGATTTTAAACTATAACACTCAATTCTCTACTATTTTAAATGGCTATTTGTTCTCTAATCAGGTCAATACTTATATGACGGAAAACATAAATTTGTTTGGTTGGTAGTAAAAAAAAATACTCCCACAATTATTGTTTAGAATTGTGTGTATGAATAAAAGATATTTTATTGTGTTTAGAATTAGAAACAAAGTAGAACACGAAAATATTATTGCTATTGTACCCTATAACTGTTATAATTTGTGTTAATTTTGCAAAGAATATGAAAACGAGAGAGAAACTATAGTCGGTCAAGACCGACCATATGATACCCCTACACCATTGTATATGAGCCAAAAATTAGACCTGTGGCTAATTGTAGACCAACACTTTTACTTAATGTAAAATAAAATATACAAATACAGAACAATGCATTGATACTAACATCTATAAGATGTTATGCCTTTTGGGGCGATTCCCGGAAGTGGCTTTATATGGGTGCTATATTAAATTATGGACCGATTCTCATAAATTTTGGCAATGTTGTTTCTACTGATATAAAACTTATTTGTGTCGAATACTAACTTGAAACTAACATTCGTATAGGATTTATGCACGTTAAAGTGATTTTCGGAAGAGGGGATTTATATGGAAGCTATGGTCAATTATGGACCGATCTAGATGAAATTTTGCAATATTGCTATATTTACGTCCTTTATGGTCGTTAAACCCCTATTCCGGGAGGACATTTGTATGGGGACTAGATGAAATAATGGACCGCTCATAACCAATTTCAATAGGTTTCGTCCTTGTATCAAAATAATTATTTTGCCAAATTTCATCAAGATATCTTTAAAATTGCGACCTGTACTTTGTTCACAAGGTTTACATGGACAAACAGCCAGCCAGCCCACAATGGGGCAGAATCAAAATTTTTTGGAAATAAATCTGTAACTTCTGATTGGCTGGTTGGATCTGCATGAAATTTAGTACAAACGTAGCAGAGGAGTATACAATGTTAGGTTTGGAAGAGGGACCGAACAGACCCCTCAGGGGCGGAGCTAAGGGAGTTGGGTACCTCTGACGTAAAAATTTTTTAATCGCTTGCCAAATTTTTGTTTCTCATTCGAATTCAAATGTCTTATAGTTTTTGAGTTATATGCGTTTTAATTTTTAAGTACCTCAATTTTGCATATTCTTGGTCTAGTTTTTTTTCATATATATCCTAGTATTTCCGACCGATTTTATTTATTTTTTCCTTAGTTAATTAAAGAACAAATTTATCTATTCAATATTTAATTTGAAGTCAATATCTTTACCGAGTCCAAAAATAAACGATTTTGAATTTGAAAATTGCAAAAATTACGACTTTTTGTGTTTTTTTTTTTTTTTTTTTTTTTGCCGAAAAAATATCTACACCCTTTCTCTAAAATAGAATTTTCTTTAACAACATATAATAATTTTATACTTTTCTGAAAGGTATCTTCACATAGAAGACTTAAAAATAAAAAACAAGCCCAATAACTCAAGTGGTCAAGGTACATACCCTCCCCAATTTGACCCATTTTATATAAAAGTTTTTACTTTAGTCTATATTTTCTCAAATCCCAAAGCACGAATCGGCAAACGAAATGCAGTTTCTTAAACTATCTACAATATGTTGTTAAAAGTTTTCAATGAAAATCTACGGGACTTCGGAAAAATGTAGATTTTAAAATTAAGGGATTCCTTTTACAAAAATCTTAAAGTTTTTTTCACTTTCTCATTGTATATGGTAAAGTCTACATCCACCGAATTTCGTTAAGATATCTCTAATAACAAAGATTTTATTAAAGATAAAATATTTAGAGTTTCTCAAAAAAACACTTTTTCACAAAAATTTTACTTTAATTTTAAAAATCAGAAAAAGTATAAACTCGATTTTTTTCATCTAAATTACATTACTTAACTGACATAATTCTTCGTTATACAGATATCTTTTACAGAACCGAAACTATGCCACTTTAAAGTTTACTGAGTCACGGGAAATTCCATTTCTTGTGTATTTTTGCACAAACACACATTCGAACATTGGCTACGGGAAGAAATTATTTACGTTGTTATGGCTTTTTCACATCCACAATAGTACAATGTTTTTGGAATTTTTTTTAGTAGCTTTGATTAGCCATATAAGGCCCCAATGGGCTCGGTTACGTAAATGAAGAATTAATAAAAAAAAATAAAAATGTTTCATAAAACATTTTTTTTTTTTATATAAAATAAAATACGCACATGTATTTTAAAGTGTGATCCTACTATAATTGAGAAATTCTTTGGAATACATTTTTTGTTATATCCATGGGGGGTAAAATCGGGAAATTGCATTTTATTCAAACTCAATAATGAATTTTCAATTATATTAAACCTAGAAACATGAAATTAAGTAAATGTGTAGAAGAATTCAGAAGAGTGGAAATTGTGGTACTTAAAGGTTCTGTGGGTAAGAATTCAAGAGGATGGACTTTGGGGTACTTTTTTGTTCTTTTGGTGGCACTTTTTGAATTTCCTGTAATATTTAACCTAGAAACATGCAATTAAATGGTCATATATGGAAAAGAATTCACAAGGGGGGACTTTGTGGTACTTTTTTTGTTCTTCCAATGGTACTTTTTGAACTTTCTATAATATTTAATTTAGAAATATGAAATTAAAGATATGTGTTCCTAAGTGAATGAGAATCTATAAGAAGGGACTATGTAGTACTTTTTTGTTCTTCTAATAGAACTTCTTGAATTTTCTATAATATTTGGCCTAGAAACATGAAATTAAAGCTATAAGATACTAAATGAATGAGAATCCTTAAAAAAGATTCTGTGGTACTTTTTCGTTATTCTAATATTACTTTTTTAATTTAATAATAACCTAGAAACATGAAATTAGATATATAAGGTCACATTCTTCTAACTAAAAAATAATAGAAATAATAATAGAATACTTTTAAACTTTCTGACGTTAAAGATGTAAAAATTGGTACTTTATTGGCACCCTACAAACTTTCGAAAACATAGAAATAAATTTAAAATATTATCTTTTTTATCAGAAATATATCAAACATTATTTTATTTACATTATTTATTTTACTTTTTGGAACTTTTTTAAATAAGATATACAAAAAGTTTATTGTTGTTAATGCCGGCATAGCACCATTATTAAAAATTTTCCCACTGAAGTTAGGAATCATAGTTTAAATTTGTTATATAGTATGGTTTTTATACAAAATTTCCGATAACAAAGTAGCGCGTTTACAGCTCGTAATGTATAAAAATATTTTAAATTGTACGAGAAACAAAAATTTGGCAAGCAATTAAAAAATTTGTATGTCAGAGGTACCCAACTTTGAGCTGTTTTAGCTCCATCCCTGAGGGGTCCCCCTCCAAACTTAACATTATACACTCCTCTGCTACGCATGTACCAAATTTCATGGAAATCCAACTAGCCAACAGAAGTTACAGATTTATTTCCAAAAAATTTTGATTCTGCCCCACTGTGCAGCCGACCAGACGGACGGACGGAGGGACATCGTTCAGAAAGTGATTCTGAGTCGAACGTAATACTTTAAGGTGGAAGTCCGATAATTTTTTTGTGCGTTACAAACATCAGCACAAACGCATTATACCCCAACCACCTATGGTAGTGTAGGGTATAATAACATAAAAGTCGATTAAAACGAGTTTAATCGGTTAAAATGTTCTAAAGAAATTTTCTACCTCGAAATATTTTTGCAATAATAATTTAGCTTGCAATTATAAGATATTTTTAATTGGGGAAATAACAAGGTTTGCTATCATGTCATATTGTCATATGTCATAAAATTTTGCAGTAGTTTAAAAATATATTTTAAGACACATTTTGTTTGAAAAGCAAAAACAGTATTTTTAACCATTGTAAAATTTTAGGACATATGACAATATGACATGATAACACACCTTGTGAATCCCCCAAATGTTTTTTTGGGTTTATATGGGACTACCTTGGAGCAAAAATACAAAAGTTTAGATAGTCTTATCTAGTCTTATCTGTTTTATCCTTTACGATGCATATTGGGTTTAAAAGGGTCGAAAATAGCGATTCATTCAGGGAAAGGTGATATCAATATTTTAATGATCACGTGTTATTTTTAGGTAAAAAATTGATTTTAGGATTTTTTTAATTTTTTTTGCAGAATGGTAATTTCCATCCGTCTATATGTTTGAGTTAAATTGGTCGAAAATTATGCATTATTCAGGGAAAGGTGATATCAATACCTTAATGATCACATTTAATTTGCCTCTTAATTAGCAAGTAAAAAAATAAATTCTTAGAATTATAAGATTTTGTTGGCAGAATGACAATGTCCGTCCTTACGTCTATATATTTGGGTTAAATGGGTCGATAATGTGACATAAGTCATGGAAATCAATACTTTAATGTTTAGATTTAGTTTTTATATTGGTCAAGAAGTAAACAAATTTTGGAATTCGAATGTCAGTCCTTCCATCCGTATGTTTATTATTTTTGCAAACTTGCCAATTAAAAATTTTTATTTTTTTTTTGACTCAATAAAGATATTGTCTTCAAATTTTCTTTATTCGATAGACAATTTTGTTCTTTAATAAATTGCAAAAAATATGATAAAATCGGTTGAAAATTTTGGGATATATATGAAAATAACTTGACAAACATCATGCAAATAGTATATGCAAATATAATTTCAAAGGGTTTATTAGGAGCTTTAAGATGATATACAAATTTTAGAAATCATGTTAGGAACAAAAATTCGCTAGAGTTTTTTCGAAAAAAAATAATAATATCTCAAATCAAGCTATTTCACGATTTATTTCATAACATTAAAGTGGACAATATTTTTCAGAAAATTTTCAGACCAAACATCCTGTAACATTTTAAGTTGCCTTCCATGAAAAGTTTTATATTTTAGAACAATTTGCAATAAAATAACAAAAATATTAGGACAAAATATAACTTACAAATACTTAACGAAAAGTACATTTAAATATCTGGATTTGATGATTTCATTTTAAATTTTTACTTTAAAAGACTTTTTATTTAAAATAAATACGCTTAAAGATGATAAAAATTTAATTTTTTACTCTTTTAAAAATTTTGTATTTAAAATAAAGTTTATGAAAGTTTAAATTTTACTTTTTGGTCGTCGCACATTGGGTTGAGCAGTACAGATAATAATGGATTATTGCAAAATTTAAAGTTTGTATTTTTTTTAATTGGACTTAGTATTTTACGTATTTAAGAATATCCATAAAAAATAATATATCGCCCATTCCATGAAAGAACGCCCGAAAAAGAGGATTTTTTTACTTGATGGGTTTCAATATATATACACAAACTACATTAAGCTTTTTATCAATTTCAGTTTTCAGTTTCGTGAAATTGCAAAAACTCACTATTTTATTTCGCTTTATGGAAAAATAAAAATGTCAAATTTTTGGGACGCGAAAATCGTATAAATTAATTTATATAAAAACATGTTCCAAATTTTTTATATAAAAATAAAAATGTTTCCTGTTTTTTGAATTTTCTTTAAAATTTGTATAAAAGTTAACAAAATATAAAAAGTATGCCATTTTAAATATTCATATCTCTTAAAGTTATTAATGGAATTTTGTAATTTAAAAAGTATTCAAAAGACCATTGTATTTTTTTTTTTTTTAATTCAGTCAACATTTACAAAATCTCCTTTTCGTTCCAAAATATTTTAAAAATATAAATGCAGTTTATAGATGCATTTTTATACCCTACACCACCATAGGTGATTGGGGTATAATGCGTTTGTGCTGATGTTTGTAACGCACAGAAATAATTATCGGACTACCACCTTAAAGTATACCGTTCAACTCAGAATCACTTTCTGAGTCGATTTTAATCTTGTGAACAAAGTACAGGTCGCAATTTAAAAGATATCTTGATGAAATTTGGCACAGATAATTATTTTGGACGAAACCTATTGAAATTGATTATGATCGGTCCATTATTTCACCTGGCCCCCATACAAATGTCCTCCCGAAATAGGGGTTTAACGATCATAAATGCCGTAAATATAGAAATATTGAAAATGAAATGAAACTCGGTACAAAGGAGTTATATATAAGTGTTAATTCTTGTGTCAAATTTCATCAGAATCGGTCCATAATTTACCATAGCTCCCATATAAACCCACTTCCGGGAATCACCCTAAAGGACAAAAAATCATATAGATGTTAGTATAAACGTATTATTTTACATTTAGTCAAAGTATTGGATTACAATTGGATACAGGTCTAATGTAGGGTATCATATGGTCGGTCTTGACCGACTATAGTTTCTCTCTCGTTGTTAATTGCGAATTTATTAAACTTTCGAGATTTTTTAGGTTTTTTCGAAAACGAAAAAGCAAAATAAAATCGCGAATTATCTGAATTTCGCTAATCTGAAAACGGAAATCTATATAGACATACATAGACCATTTACGTTCAAAATTTTATAAAAATCGAAAGACACTTGGTAAATTTTTGGGTGTTCTTTTATGAAATTGACTATATATTTTTAAAGCTTTCCCGAATTAATCCTCATTTTCGTTATCGTTCCACCCACTGTGAGACGCCTGAACTATTTTGAATGCAAGACATTAATTAATTTCAGTAAACAATTAAAATACATTTTTTTATATAGAATCAATACAAAGTATTTCCCAATTACCGATACACATTTAATTGTAATTCAAGTCCAGAAAAATAATAAATATAAAGCAAAATATTAATTACCAAAATAGATAAGATTGACAAATACATTTTTTGATGTGAAAATTAAAATTTTTATTTCGACATTTTTTATACCCTACACCACCATAGGTGGTTGGGGTATTATGCGTTTGTGCTGATGTTTATAATGCATAGAGTCGATTTAACTATGTCCGTCCGTCCGTCTGTCTGTCCATGTAAACCTTGTAATCAAACTACAAGTCGCAATTTTAAAGATAATTCAATGAAATTTAGCACACGATCTTCCATTAAGTCAAGGACGAACCCTATTGAAACTGGTTTGATCGGTCTATTATTTCACCTAGCCCCCATACAAATGTCCTCCCGAAAAAGGGTTTAACGATCATAAATCCTTTAAATATAGCAATATTGAAATTTGGCACATATAAGTTCCATATAAGTTTAAATATGTGTGCCGAATTTCAGGAAGATTGGTCCAGAATTGACCATAGCTTCCATATAAACCCCTCTTCCGAAAATCACTTTAAAGAGCATAAATTCCATTAAAATTTTAGTATCAAGTTAAATTCGACACAAATAAGTTTTATGAAAATGTAAATGATATTGCCAAATTTTACGAAGATCGGTACATAATTTACCATAGCTCCCATATAATGTATTCGAATGTTTTATTTTACACTTAATAAAAATATCGGTCCAAAATTGGCCCCAAGTCTAATAAAAGACCCCTGCCCTAATTTTGATGTACACAATGGTATAGGGTATCATATGGTCGGGCTTAACCGACTATATCTTCCTCTCTCGTTTTTTTATATTTTATTATTTATAATTTTATACCTTCGCATAATGTTGTGAATTACACAGCAAAAAATTTATTTTATTCTGACGAGATTCAACTCATATTTTTTATTTCTAGATTGATTCGATCCAGTGTGCGATGTGTTATTTTTATTAAAACTTTTAAATGTAGTAGAATTAAGTAAACGTGAATTTTTAAGACCTATTAATTCCCGAATAAAATGTTGATATTTTTTTGGTATTTTCTTGATCTACTCTCCCTTTGACCCCCATTTTTTGTGTTTTAAATTAAAACTGTTTATTCGTTCATCTTTAAAAAATCCTTTGATCACACTTCCTATTAAAAATGTATAATTTTGTTCGTCAAAATAGTACAAATTGTTTACATCCTTCTCTACTAGATCTATTTACAATTTCCCTTGGCACTGACTGCTAAAATTAATGTTTACATCAAATATTGTGGTAAACAAACTACATAAACTAAATTTATTAACAATATTTATAGAGATCATTAAAAATAACATTAATAACTACAAATTATAGACAAGGTAAGAAAAATTTGTTTATAATAAAAAAAGAAAAATGAGAAAACTAAATAAAAGATCACTAAAGGTGTATAACATGATTGACTAGGAAATTTATAATTATTTGCAGATGTGAGGTTCATTTTTGAAAATATTTTTTAAAAATGTTTTTAAATGTTTTAAAATATTTAATAAAAAACATATTTGTATATAAAATGTGTGTATGTAGATGAGAGACTAATAAACAAAAGAATTTAAGGTGAATAAAAAGGGTAAAAACGAATTTAAAGCACTGTACCAAGCTAAAAAATAAAATAAAATAAAGAAAATGTCTTTGACAATAACTTTATTTCTTTTTCAATAGCACTCTATGTGGACACTTGATTTCTTAACAAAAATTTGCATAATTAATAAAATGTAATAACTTATTTGTCCTACCAAAATTAGGTTTTTTTTATGAACATTTTTAATTGCCTCTAGTTTCTTAAATATCGCTTCAAATGGAAAAAGAGTGAAAATCGGTGGTCGCTTATTTTTCTTTCCAAAATTAATTTTTTATATGAAAATCTGTGATCACTTTTATATGAAGATCTTTAACTGGATCTTAATCATTAAATATTGATCCAATTGCAAAAAGAATGAAAATCTGTGATCACTTTTATATGAAAATCTTTAATTGGATCTACATAGTTAAATATTGATCCAAATGAAAAAAGAATAAAAATGTGTGATCAATAGTTTTTCTCACCAAAATTTGACTTTTTGTTTGAACATCACAAATTGGTTCCAACTTCATGAAATGCAAATCTGTTGCTTACTTCTATTTCCCACTAATAATTAGATATTTTTATGAAAATCTTAAATTGTCTCCAGTTCCTATTTTGATTAATAAACTAAATTACCTACTCTTTTAAGGTAGAGTACCCAAATACACGTTTGATTTTAAACAAACAAAATAACAATAGCAGCATCATAATGTCTGGTGACGACAGACAATGTTTTAAAAATCAACTAAAATAAAAACTGTGAAATGTTTTTATGTTAAAAATAAACACTTACCACTTGTAGTCTTTGAACTTGGGCCAAAAATGGCGGCAACACCATTCTCCAATAAATCGCAAGCTAAATACAAATTAACAATATTTTTTTTTTTTAATATTTCATTTTTTAAATGTTTTCTTATTAAAATAAAACACTTTATTAAAAAACTCACTTAATTGCTGTAAAACTATGCTGTCATCTTCACTAAGAAAATGTTTGACAGGCTCTAAATAGAAATCTGTATTTAAATCATTGACATCACTAATGGCTGTATCGAAAGCTTCCAAAATATCAAGTTCATTATTGAAAAATAAGGCACCTTAAGAAAAAAAAACATTTTATTTAATTCAATTAATAATTTTCTATGATATTTTGTAATAATTTTCAAAATTACCTATTTTAACCACTTGAAATTGTAAAGCGAATTTGATAATTATTAGATTTATTAGACAATTCAATAATAATTTCATTTTGAAAACAATTTTTACACACACACATTAAACAAATTATTAAAACTTTTTTGTTGCTTTTAATACATTTTTATTTTGAACACAATGTTTTTTTAAGAATAATTAAATTATTTATTTTATTAACTAAACTTTATTACTTTCTTTTATATTTTTGCCTTTTATTAATTTTAGATAATTTCTTTTTTATCTTTTTTTATATTCAAATAAAAATTATATAAATTTCATATAGATTTGCTACAAACTTTACATATATTTTTTCTTCACAAAATTTTTCCGTTTTATTCGTTCAATATTATTTGATTTGTATTTCACCCGCTCTATTTCGTTCTAATATCTACCGTTTCCATATATTAACTGAGGCTACTTAATAAAAATGCGTGCGTTCAACCAGAGCATTTTATTGTAGTTGTCGTCATTGTTGTTGCTATTCTGTGGCGCCCTCAAATTTTAAGCAAAAAAAATTCAATCTAATGTTTTGGAAATTTCTTAGAATTGACTCTTCTCGTCACTCATTTAGAAAATTGTGTTTATAGCTTTTATATATACAATTTTCTCAATATATTTTAAATGGGGGGTCTGTCATGTTCACATCTTGTTGTGTCTTCTATACAAAATAACAATGTCATCATCATTTTCCAAAAGAAATATAAAATTGAACTACAATTGATCACAGATTTCCTTTAGAGCAAATATAAAATTTTTAAATAAAAAATTTAATTTTGGTGAGAGAAAGAAGTGATCACAGATTTTCTCTTTTTTTCCAGTTGGATCGATATTAAAGGAGCTAGAGCAAATTTAAGATTTTCATATAAAAAATTGTACTTTGATAAGAAAAGCAAGGGATCTCAGATTTTCACTTTTTTTGTAAGGATGACACCGACTAATTAAAAGTCGGTGCCCATAGAGACCAAATTGGTCCATTATGATTCCTTATAAATTTACTCCTCCTCTTCGTGTTTTAGTGCATTCTACGCCTTTCATTTCATTGCCTTCAAATATTCTGTTATGGTTTAAATAAAATATAACATATACAAAAAAATAAGTTTTATTCAATTCAAAGGTTCAAACAAGAATAATAATTTTTTCAATGCAATATGAAAAAAATTGTAGTAAAGTAAATTTCAATGAACTATTATATTTTTATAAAATAATGAACAAGTAGAATAGTTACAAGTGTTCTCACTACAATATATTCAAAGAAAATCCAAGGATTTGTACCTCTGTTATCAGTCAGGTTCTGAAAGAAAGAAGATTCAAAAATATTAAATCGCCTATTAGATTGGGCAGGGCATTCACATAAGAAGTGATAGCTGTCTTCAACAGCTTCCCTACATCATCCTCTATAATTCCTAATCTTACCATATGCTTACCAAGAGTATTGTGACCAGTATTTAGATTAATTACCATTCTCAATTGCGTTTTATTAATTTCCAGAAGAATATTACTATAAATTTTTTCCTGCTCCCATAATTGCTTTGTCTGTATATAGCTATCAGATTCTTGCCATCGACTTGACCTCTTTCCGTCTGTTTTCTCATTACCTAGAATATTCTTATGCTGTTCCCGAAGAACTAGAAGCTTTTTGTGACAACTGCTGACTACCTTAGACCTAATATTACCTGTCTTTAATGCCTTTATAGCAGCTTGACTATCAATAAAAAAAGCTAATAAAGAGTGCGATCGAAAAAATCTTAACACACGTTTTTCTTCATAACTTTTTTTGGAAGCAATATTTAAAATTTGTTTGATCTAGTTATTGTTGAAAAATACGTCAGTTATTATTTTTAGTGACAACCGTGTTGATTTGTTGTGACTTTAATCAAAATGAGTGACAAAAACGATGTACGTGCTACAAATTATTAAAAAATGTCAAAAAAATCCAAATAGGTCCTACAAATAATTGGCCAATGAATTAAATTTCTGTCGTCAAACTGTTTCCATGTTATTAAACAGTATCAGGAGAACTTGACCATTGACAGGAAACTTGGTTCGAAAATAAAAAAGGTCATAGATGAAAAAACGTATGTGCTGGCAGAATTTTCACAGCTTCTGTGTCAAAACTTTTATGTTGCTAATGCTCGAAGCAATGTTAAAGATAAGCAGAAAAAATGTCCTAAAAAATACCTGGTATGAAAAGCTTTTCGCAGTTGCGGCAAAACAAGAAAGTCATTTGTTACATTCGGCTCTATAAACACCAAAATATACATCAAATAATATTGGCAAAAAAACTTCTTCCTTTCATAAGAGATCACATTTTTGGCCAGATTTGGCATCATGTCACTACGGTAAGAAAGCTATGGAGTGGTACCAAAACAATAACAGTTTTTATACCATGAGAGGTAAATTCTCCAAATTGTCCGGAGCTAAGACCAGTGCAGTGATATTGAGCTCTTGTGAAACTTGAATTGCAGAGCACAAAAAAGGTATCCAAAAATATCGAAGATTTTAAAAGAAGATGTGCAAACTGTTCCAAAAAAGTGACTGAAACAACTATAAAACCTCAAAAGGAAGGGTAACCAAAAAAAGGTCCACGAGTTCATAAGTAGTGGTTAAAACTATAAAAGATATATCTTTCTGTAATCTGTAATATAATATCATTTAAATAAAAAAAAAGAATAAAATTTCTGAGATCAACTATTTCCAAATTATTGAATTTTACATATGTTAAGATTTTTTCGAACGCACTCCTTATTACACTTGAATATTCGTAATATTGATATTTATCTTGCTGCCATGGCTATCGCGTAAATTTCAGCTTGGTAGATACTACAATCGGTTTTTAAACGATAAAAAGTCTACAAACTCAGTTCATTGCAAAAAAAAAAAAAAAAAACCCACAACCAGTTCCATCAGTCATCTTAGAACAGTCAGTGTAAAAATTTAATTCCGAAGACTCCTTTTAACCAATCATCCAATGATGGAAAAGTGATATTTAATTCCTCTTCCATTACATTGTAGGATGTTAAATAGTCTGTTATATATCCCTCGGCGTGGTTTTCATCTCTCCTCGTGATACTCAACAGTACCTATTAAGTTCGTTCAGTGCATCAGCATATACCTTTTTGTTAACAATAGGCCACCACTCATGGCAGTCATATGGCCGTACCAACACAGTATAAAACCAATAGAATAATTTTGGGTTTATCCCTCTTTTCCCGCCAATAAGTTTTGGACATAAATAAAGTGCAGCATAAGCTTTCTTAATTTGTACGTTCAAGTTGACCCTCAAATTTAATTTATTATCTTGATATATCCCCAGAAATTTTGCAGAGCATTAAATTTTCTCGTAAAAAGTACCAATTCAGTTTTAGAAGTATTCACATTAAGACCACTATTTGTAGCCCACACTGAAAGCATCTTTAATGAATTCCCCAAAATAGTATCAAGAAATCTTCCCAATGATAATATTACTAAGTCATCAGCATAAGTTATCACGTTTATGCCTGTAGCATCCAAAGAACTTAAAAACTCTTCCACAACAAGTAACCAAAGTACAGGGGATATAACACCACCCTGAGACGTTACTCTTGCTACGGTCGCATATAAAGTAGATTCGCAGTGACTTGCCTCTGTTTCAGCATTGACATAATACAATTAAGTAGTTAGCTTAATATCAACGCCATTCCGAATAAATGCACGTTGAATAGCAAAAGATTCAACATTGTTAAACGCCCCTTCAAATGCTGCCATTGATTGAAAAAGATTTTTCAATATCGTAAACCACAGAATGTAATGAAGAATCTACAGATTTACCTTTAATATAAGCATGTTGATTTTTAAAGATATTTCTTTAGTTTATTTCTAATGTTTTTATCTAAAATTTTCTCTAAGATTGTTAGCGTCAAAACCACGTTAAAGGCTCAATTACATTGAATACTTTCGCTTCAACTCCGACTGACAGCTGCGCAACACATAAATGATATTAATCCAGTCGTTATATTATTTTGTTATTAAAATTTAATACAATAAAATATAAAGATGTAAAAATTAAATTATTTTCTCAATTGAAATAATGAATTGCAAATTAAAATTTCCGACTCAACGGAAAAATTTTAAAATAAGAATAAATGTATTTTATTCTTATTTTACTTTGGCACTTCAATGTTGAACATTTTTCATCTTTGAAGTACTTCACGCAGAAGTTTGACGTACTGATTTGGTTACTGCAGCTGTCAGTTGCAGTTGAAGCAAAAGTATTGTATGTAGTTGAGCCATAGTATAATTATAAAGTATACTTTATAATTACTGTCAAATTGTTTTTGTATTCATATGTAAATTTTTTTTCGAGTTTTTTATTCTTGCTCTCCTTCATTATCACATTTTTCCATTCAAAGCATTTTGACATTGTGGGCAGTAGTTTTACACTAAGAAAATACAAGGAATTTTTGTTTTTGTAGATGTAGTTGAGTCTTAACTAAGTTGACTGCGTCGACTCACTGACGCCACAGCACTACAAATCCACCGCCTCTCAAAATAACATTATTGTTATACGGCCGGTGTAGAAACGGCCACTGGGATATTCTAGACCAACGGTTCTCAAATGGGGGTCCGCGACCCACAAGGAGTCCGTAAGGACATTCGTGGGGGGTCGCGAAGAGTTTTTGAAAAATATACTTAAACAGACAATTTTTTAATATGAATATTATTTAGAAGTTCAAATGGAAATTCCAATAAAAGCATGAAACTATAAAAATTGAAATATTTATTATTATCTAATTTGTTATTTATTTAATAGATTCATTAAAAATGCAAATACATATTTTTACAAAATATATCCAAATTAAATACAAGCGTAAAGTTTTTTTTTCCTAAAATGAGTTCTTTTTAGAAACTACTAATGAAGGAACATTTGATTGAAAATATTATGTTTGATAAAGACAACAATGATCAAACGGAGAAAGTAATGCCGTCCAATAGAGTGTCCCGAGGAAAGCCTTTTTCGAAATTTCTATGTAGGAAGACCTCTTAAACGATGCGTAAAAATTTTTTTGGGTCATGGGTCCCATACATTTTGGTCAAAAAAGTTTAGCTTAGATTTAATCGAAGTGGGTATAAAAAAATTCATAATTTTATGCTGGTTATGGAAAAAATATTTTAAAATTTTATTCCATGGAATTTTGTTTCGCTTGAAGACTTCTTAAGAAAATCATATATTATCAACAGTACTTATTACTACAATGCATTTTTTAATATTTTATCCATAAAGGAAACAAAATAAAATTTGTTAAGAAAAATATAGATTTTTTTGTATGTTGTACTAAAATTACGGTTTATGGACCAAAAATTTTTAAATAATTATTTTTTTTTAATTGGCTAAAAATTACAAATAGTTTGATACCCATTTCAAGACACAACTCAATGCTATTTTTGGACGAAATGTTCTAGATCCGTGACTTTCAATCGCTGGTAGAGAACTGAAGATCAATTTTAAAAATGTTTTTAATATTTTTCCCATTTTAAGCTAATTTTTACGCATCATTTGAGGGGTCTTCCTACAAAATTTTTGTCTACAGAACACTACTGTCCACAGTATGAAGAAAACTTTACGATATGGCAGGGTAAACAATTAATTAAAAAGAATTTAATTTTGAATCAACAGATTTAAAAGCATTTTGTAGTTGAAATATAGGAAAGCTTATCCGCTTGTTGGCTCCTAAGCCCTAAAAATATTAAACAATTTCTCTTCAACATACATTTTTATGTAAAAATATATTTTTTCACTCTTTTGTCCCTCAAAACAGAGATTCGATCTTTTGTGGACGCAGAGAATAATATTAGATTAATTATACGAAAAAGTCTCTTAATATTCAAGGAAAACAATGTCGAAATTATTAATATTATTTTTTAAAATTACTTTATCTTACATTTTTTCTGATTTTTAAATTAGTCAAAATTGTAGTGGGTCGCGCTTCCATTGCAATGTCATAAGGGGGTCGCGAAGCGAGGTCTTGTGAGAACCCCTGTTCTAGACGTTTTACAACACTTACTCTTTTCTTATTAGAATAAAAGAAAACGAAGTGAGCCACGCATTAGGGAATGGTAAACAATGCCAAAAATCGATTTTCGATTTTACGATCAACTTTTTTCATTTCGATTTTCAAAATCGATTAATCGGTCCTCAAAATCGATTATATTTTGAAATCGATTTTTTATTGATAAAGTGAAATAAAATGTATGTATATCAAAAACAACTAAAAAATAAACCTATGAAATGACCTCAAATATGCAGGTCGCAAATAATACATGTATAAAAGTTATGTATATAAAATAGAAATCTGAATATTTAATTTATCCATCAAATCCATCTTCAGTAAGGCGTTGTAAAAAAGCCTTACATTTAAATCAATGCTCACTACTAAGCCTATTCTTTGTTGGGCTATTATAAGAATAGACGTTTACACAGTACTGATATTGCCAGTATTTCCAAAAATTTTCGAGCTATTTCATTAATATTTGGATAAAATGTTTTAATTTTTTAATCCTTCGGAGGATTTAGACGATTTTTTTTTTAAATTTTGATTCGTCATAGAACTGATTTAACATAACTTTATTATTACAAAAAAAAAAAAAAAATGTTAATATATAAGATTTTTATAATTGTACATATTTTTCTAAACTTTTTAAAACAAAATCGATTTTTAAAACTAAATAATCGATTTCAGTATAAAATCGTTGACATAAAATCGATTGCAAACAACCGATTTTTTTCTCCTGAAAATCGATTTTCGACTAAAATCGAAATCGATTTACCATTCCCTACCACGCATGTTTTTTATAAGAAAAATTGTAAGTGCGAAAAAAAATAAAGAACAGAACAATATCGTTCTAAATCATCAGAAACAATAGAAATAAGAAATAAAAGAAAGATTTACATTGAAAACAAACAAAAAAAATAAGGATTTTTTTATAAAGTGTGTGTCTCTGTGAGGAACAAAGAGACCGGCGACAAGCTGCCACACAAAACAACCAAGCAAAAGAAGAACAACTTTGCCCGAAACAAAGGTCTTTAGCATAAACGAAGATAAACTGATTGGTCTATAATCTTTTGACATATAATGCTGAATTTTGCTTTAGTAAGAAGGTACTTAAGACGAAATCTAAATATTCTAATTAAAGTATCCCCAATAACATCAATTATTTCCTATGTAATTTTTGGATAAATTCCATCCATTCCTGGTGATTTAAAAGGACCAACATGTTTACAACCCATCATAAACTATGTGGTATAATAATTTTATCTAAATTTAAACAATTCTTTCGACTGAATTCGCTAAATTCCTCATCTAGCTGCTTCTCGAAAATGCAACATGGGACATGAGTTTGAAATAAAATCTTTAGAGATTCCTCTGATGTGTCTGTCCAATTGCCTTGCGAAGTCTTAAGATTACCAATTGCTTCGAAAGAAATTTTCTCATCCTTAATGTGTCCTTTATAGTCATAAGTTCTGCTATAGTATTATCATCGCAATCTTTGTTTGCTCTTCTTATCTCTTTTTAAAATATTTTAATTTATTTCTGTATTCAGTCCATAATTATCTTCTTCCTACACTTTTTCCATTTCTAGCAATCTAGAATTATAAATAAAATAAACTTTTTGTGTTTTTTATTTTTTTTTTTTTTTTTTTTTTTTTGTAAATTTTCTTTATTTAAATTTGCATTAAATCTATTTTATAGTTTTGAAATTAATTTCAGCTAGAACTTGAATGTTGTTTGCTTCTACTCTTGCTACGTGAGCGAGAACGCTTTGATCTCTTTGAACGTCTCGATTTATTAGAATGTTTCGAATGCTTAGATTGGGAAGAAGAACGTCGCGAAGTGGAACGTGAGGAACGGGAACTACTGGTGGCGGTAGATGTCATACTGGAAATGCGATTAGGCTTTTTAGTAATCCAAAATTTCAAAACAAACAACAATTCCGCTTTAAAAGCTTCTCCAGGAGTAACCTGTAAATAAAATATTATTAAGATATAATAATAAACATTTATTTGACTCTAAGACTTACCATTTCCTCCACTGCTACTCTTTGCACATTCCATAGAAATTCACAGATACCTATAATAATAGCCACCACTATACCACCAGCCAATACTAAAAATACACCACCCAATTCTATCAAAGACAATTCATCTCCATCCAATACATCATCCTCTTGATTATCACAAGTTTTACTATTATTTTTCCACCATTTATTTTTCAATTTATAAAGTTCACCTTTTTCACTCAATTGCAGTATCGAAACACTAAGATTAGTGCGATAATCGGCACCTAAAGGAACAGCCAAACCATAATGTTTTTCACCTATTGTGCCACCAATCTGTTGGAGATAACAATCTCTTTCGATATTATACAACAAACCCGTAGTTTCCATTAGAAAAGCATAGTTTCCCTGACCTTTACGTACTCTTTCTACGCCTTCCTTATTAGAGGAAGTGAAAGCCGAAGGTTCAAAAGATTTCATTTGATTCCAGGCCTTGGCGTAATCAGTATCATTAGATTCGGAAAAGAATAATGAGGTACTGCCACCTTTAACGGTGCCAAATTTAATAGTGGTTTGATCAATAAGATCTTGAAGTGAATTAATGGTGGGTTTAATTCTGTTACTGGTCAAGAAGGCAGCCAAATTGGCAGTGTAAGTACTTAACATCATGAGAGCAAAAAACCACCACATAGCACTTAAAATACGCATGGGGGCTCCTCTAAAGAAAGATTTAAATTAAAAGAAAAAAGTTACTTACTTCTAAAGAAAATCAAACACTTACTTGGGCAATATATCACAACCCTGCTGCATAATAGAACCAATCATAAGCCAAGCTGCATTTCTGGTACGCCAAGAATTTTGCAATTCGTCCGGATCTGGATTGGTGGGTTGAGGATTTTCCCATTCATGATTAGAAATTCTAAAGACAAGAACAAAACAGTTTAGCAAACCATAACCAGACTATTAACCAAAATCTGAATACCTGGCCATAAACACAAACAGTAAGGTTATCACCAGCTGCGTAAGAATCATAAAATACCAAACTTCTTTGGCAAAAGGCTGTAAAAAGGCAAACATATCCTTAGGTTCTGGATCAGCTTTGTAGAATAAAATACTTATACCCAGCTGCATAAATGGTACCGTGAAATCCACATATTGTCTTCTAAGCTGGGTAATAGTCAAATCGCAAATACCAATTTGAGCTTGCTGAAAGGGAAATATTTTATTTATTAATGTCTCCTTTTAAATTATTATTTAACATTTACATGATCTATTAATTTTCTCATAATACCATCCCATTGTTTAGTTTGAGGATTAAACTTGCCATTACTATCCACCAATGTAAACTCATAATCAAATTCCATAATTTCTGATAATTTTCTTATCAAGTCCACAGCATAACCTTCATATCTATCTGCACCTCTAAAGTTTTCATAATCCTTCCTATAATATTACAAGAAAAAAAAAATGATTTATTTCTATAATTTTCTCCAGCTCCTTTAGTTCTCACCCACTTCAGCATAAAATAAGGCTCTTCATAATGTGTCACCACGATGTAAGTTTTACGTTCTTGGGAAAAATCCTGTGTGTTTGAAGATGAAGAACTTTGAAATTCTTGTCGTGTTCTAATGGGTGCAATAGAACCATCTGTAGATTTCCACAAAGCCAAAGGTTCATTCACGGCAGGTTTATAGATTTCAAGATTGAATTCGGATCTTAGACCAAATTCATCGATTTTCATGCTTTCGCTTTTAAAAGGGGGCTCAACATCATCTTCGGAAATCTGATAAAGTAAATTTGGAAATATATTTTTATTTTGATATAATATAAAGAAATCACAATATAGTTGTAGACATTGCAAATAGATTATGAAGTACTAGAGTACACTAAAATATACTAGAGGACTTTATAATTGAGTTATAATATACAAGACTACATAATAAAAAAAAACTTAAATACATTATAATTATATTATAATGAACATGTGTTCAAAAAAGTTTGATTATAATGTAAAATAAAACGTCTAAATCGAATTATAAGGTAAAACAAACAATTATAAAGGTATTATAATGCACTGAAATTAATTATAACGTACTGGAATATAATATATTCAAATTAAAATGTACTGAAAAACATTATAACCGATCTATAATATACTGAAGTACATTAAAATTTATTTATAATGTGCTGAAAAATATTATAAACGAATTATAATGTACCAGAATATATTGTAATCGAATTACAATGTACCAGAAGCATTATAATCGAATAATCATATTTTATAATTGAATTATAGTTTGTTAAAATACGTTATAATTGAATTATAATGTATTGGAATACATTATAATCGAAATATGAAATATTATAAAATATTGTAATTGAATTACAATGCGCTAGATTACATTATAATTGATTTATAACGTACCAGAATATTTTATAATCAAATTATAATTCTATGGAATAAATTATAAACGAATAATAATGTACTTGAATATATTATAATATACTTATATACATTACTATCAAATTATAATTTAGAGGAGTACATTTTAATCAAATTCTAATACACTGGAACAAATTATCATCGAATTAAATTATACTAAAATTCATTATAATCGTATTATAATGTACATTATAGTCGTATTATAATGTACATTATAATCAAATTATAATGTACTGGAATACTTTATTATCGAATTAAGTCTTGCTGGAATACATTATATTCAAATTATAATGTACTGGGATACATAATAATTATATTATAATGTTCTCGAATACATTATAAATAAATTATAATGTACTTGAATACATTATAACTAAATTATAATGAACTTTAATACATTATAATGGACTTTTAATGTATAATGTACTAGAGTATATTATAATCAAATTATGATGTACTGGAATATATTATAATCTAATTGTAATGTACTGAAATAAATTATAATCAAATTATAATATACCACAACATATTATGCACTAGAATATATTTTTATCGAACTAATCTATACATACATCTTTCATTTCCTGTACAATCAAGCCGCCTATGTACCAACGATCTGATCTACCAAAACCACAACGTTTATAGGGTTCATGATACTCTTTCAAATTCGAAATAATATTACGAGCAGCATTTGCATACAAAATCACAGCATCATACATTAAAATAGGCATCATAGTTTGATTGCCCAAAATTTGCTAAAAGAAAAAAGAACAGAAATCGAATTAAACCATATTTATTTAAACACACAATTGCCATAAAACTCACATCAACCAAAGTTATACGGGTCTTTCGGCGCTCATAAGGATTAGGATCCACTAACTTCAATCTAACCGAAGTTATGTTCGATTTAAAATCAGCATTATAAGCTTGTTGCAAACCGGAGCTATGAGAATCCAAATGAGTCAAAAACCAGTTCTATAATATATGAAATAAAAATCAATTTTAATCTTAAGGTATTTATCAAAAAAAAACAAAAAATACTCACCCTAAAAGGTCCCAATAATTTAAAATCTTTAGCAGCCGTCATTAGTCTGACCAAAGATTCTGGTTCACAATCCATTATCAACCTATGCTCATGAAAAGTTTCCTCAGCCTCTTTCCACAAAACTCTTATATCATGTTCATAGTTAGCTATATTTCTTAACTTAATGAAATCTTTATTAACAGATTGTATATCCATGAGATCCTGTAAACGAGCCAAACCTATAAGAAAAATTTATGTTTATAAAAGTAAATGCTTAAGTTCAATTAATTTGTTCTTAATACCCCTTTCAGTTTCATAAAATATGGTAAACTTTTTCCACTCAAAACTTGTCTTGATTATATCCAAATAAGCTTTTGATAACATGGGTAAAGGTGGTGCTACATTCACTGACATACGATGATTTAGCTTGCGCTGATCTAAGGCTATTTCTATATTCCAATCATATTGCATGTGTGGTATACCCGTGGTATTTGCTATTAAGGCTACTATGTCTACATGCATTTAAAAAAAAGTGACAAACAAGTATGTTATTTTTTATGACAGTTTTGAGTTTTTTTATTTTTTTTATATTAAGCAATTAAGACAACATACCAGAAGATGCTTTTGAACTTGGTCCAAATATAGCTGCAACGCCATTAGCAATTAATTCACAAGCTAGAAAAAAAGAATGGAAATAGAAATGAGAGAAAATTATAGCAGATATTAATGTTATAAATTAATTTTTTAGAATAAAATAATTTTATTTTTTTATACATTACTAAAATGTACATACATGTGTACGTAGAAGATATGGAATAAATCGCAATCTTATTATTTTGCATTTGAATACATTATAAGTAGCTAATAATGTATAAAAATACATTACTATGTTATTATAATCAAATAAACATATTATAATTAAATTATAAAGCATAAGAATAATCGTATTATAATGTATAAGAAATTACATTACAATGCATAAGAAAACATTAAAATCAGATTATAATGTACATGGAGATATTATAATTAGAATTAATGTATAAGAAAGCATTATAATTAGATTATAATTTATTTTCAAAACATTATAATCAAAATATAATATATTATAGTACATTATAATTAAAATATAATGTATAAAAATGCAACACAGTCAGATTAAAATGCATAAGTAAACATTATAATCGTATTATAATGTAAAAGAATATATTATAATCCTATTATAACGTACAAGAACACACTAAAATCAAATTATAATGTATAAGAATCCATTATAATCAAATTACAATGTATAAGCATACATTATAATCATACTATAATCTATAATACATTACAAACTAATTATAATGTATGAGAATACATAATATATTTATACTGCAAAGATATATTATAATAAAATTATAATACATAATTATACATTATAATCAAATTAAAATGTAAAAGAATAGATTATATTCAAGTTATAACGTGTAAGAATACATTATAATAAAATTATAATGCATAATACATTAAAATCAAATTATATTGCATAATAATCAAAATATAATGTATAAATTTACTTTACAGCCAGCTTATAATGCATAAATATATATTATAATCGTATTTTAATGTACAAGAATATATTATAATCGTATTATAATGTACAAGAATATATTTTAATCAAATTATAATACTTTAGAACACACTATAATCAAATTATAATGTATAAGAATTCATTATAATCAAATTATAATGTATAAGAATCCATTGTAATCAAATTTTAATGTGTAAGAACACATTATAGTCGAATTATATTGCATAATAATACATTATAATCAAATAATAACACTTTAGTATACATTATAATCCAATTACAATGTATAGGAATATATTGTAAACAAATTATAATGCATATAAAGAATATATTATAATAAAATTATAATGTGAAAATGCATTATAATAAAATTTTAATATTTAAGTGTACATTATAATCCGATTATAATATATAAAAATATATTATAATCAAACGATATCGCAAAATAATACGTTATGATCTAATTATAATGTACAAGAATACATTAAAATCAAATTATAACGCATGAAAATATATAATGCAATTATAATGCGTAATAATACATTATAATCAAATTATAAGGTATAAGAATGCGTTATAATCATATTATAATGTATAAAATATATTATAATAAAATTATAATGTATTCTTATACATTATAACCAAATTATAATGCATAAAAATACATTATAACCAAATTATAATACATAAAAATACATTATAATCAAATTATGCTGTAAAAGAATACATTATAATTAGAATATAATGTATAGAAATGCATTGTAATGTATCAAAACGCATTATAATGGGTATTAAACTGGGACAATAAATTACTAGAATACATTATAATTAGGATATAATGTATTAAAATGAACTGTATATTGAAATTATAAAATAACGGAATATATTAGGAAAATACTATAAATAATCCAAATCCATTAAATGTTATTATATTGCTTTAAACAAAATTATAAGAGAATTATAATGTATTATATTATTATAATAAGACTATAACGTATAAAGAATAATATTTTACAGATTAATATAATTTAAAGATACTAATTAATATGTTTTTATTTGCACAGATATACTTACTTAACTGCTGAAGAACAAAACTATCATCATATGGTACATAACGTTTAATTGTAACAAATTTTAACTCAAACAATTTAATATTGTTTAATTCTCGAAAGGCTTCATCAAAACTTAATTCTATGGCTTCTTCATCCTTGAAAAATAAAGCGCCTAGAAACAAATAATAAAATTAATTGAAAAATTAAACACAAAAACTAAAAAAATTCATTAAATTTTTCCAGTAGTAGCCTCTATTCACTTGAACCTGTATAGTTAACAATATGCACAATATTTTTTACTCTCTTCTTTAAAATGCCGCTCTAGCTCTCCGCTTTTTTAACTAAACACAGAGATAGCTAAATGAGGAAATTAAAAATTTGGAAATAAACCACTTGACAGTTTTTTTTTTACAAAATTCTTTTATTATTATGTACATTTATTTCATTTCACTTTTTATTACTTTTTTTAATTATTTTCCGAATATTTAATAATTATTTATTTTTCTTACCCACTTTTACTTCCGTTTTAGCCTCATCAATAAATTCTTGCGATAATTTTATCTGAATCATTAACAACAGCCAATAAAATCCCAACAATTTCTTATACATTTTTTTCGCTTTTAGTTATAGATTTTTACACATTTTTATTAATTTCCTAAGAAATTTCTGTAATTTTCTTTAAAATTTTCTATATTTATTACGTAAATTATTAATTTTTCTATATGTTTATTTTCACTTTTTTATCTATTTTTTTCCTCAAAATATATATTTCTCCATTGCTCTCGTTAGAATTTATTTCCTGCGTATTTAAGTTCTTAGCAAAACCGTCCAGACTTGTCGCGTATGTACCATCAACTGATTCAAAAGAAAAATCATTTTCCGCATATTTTATCCATTTGAATGTGTCTTGTTTTATTTGTGTATTTTTTTTTTTTTTAATTTTAAAATATTTGAAATTTTAAGTGTTTTTAGGGGGGAGAAGATCAACTAGTTAAGAGCAAACACATTTAAAAAATAAAATATAAATATTTTTATTTAATTTTTTGAGCAACGAAAAAAAAAAACATTGTACATTCGTTAATTATATTTTGGATGAATGTCTCGTTTTTGGAAAAGCCGGCATAACTGGCACATTAGTGTATTGTGAAAAGTGTGGCGCTTAAGAAAACATCAATATACACACACTGGCACAATGATTTAAGAGAATAAGGAAATGTTATGATTTTAGATTGTTTAGATGAGTTTTCTTTTCAATAACAGAAATTGTCATAATTTATTTATTTTGGAGGGTAAAAAACATATGTGTTCTAATAAAACAAACAAAAAAACTAATTATTTTTAACCTAAATTTTTCACAAATTTCAACACATGCATTTATTTATTTATTTTTTTTTTTTTTTTTGAGGACCCTTAAACAAATAATTACTTATAAACTACCCTGTCAAAATATAAATTCTATCATCCCTAGTTTTAAATTTTTCTTTTAAAATTCACATCCCTAAAGTTAAATTTTGAAAGTTCTATTTTCAATCATTTATATTAAAAAACAATTATTTTGTAAAAATAATTTTTTTCTCACATATTGTTTTTTTATTTAATATTCTTTAATAATTCCTCATCATGGGCAATCTTGCCCATGACATGTTTCTTTTGGACTGTCCCACCTACGAAGATTATTTGGATACATTTATTACCCGCAATGACATACGTTTTATACGCAATATACGTTTTTGTCGCATGCTAGTCGAATTGGGTTATAGATCTCCGGCTGAAATCTATACTCCCAGCCAGTTTGAACAACGTAAAAATGCAGTATTGGAATCGTTATGGCCGACTAAGAAATCAACTATTTATTTTAGTGATAAATTGAAATCAAATGATCCGGTATTAAGAGAATTGGCTATAAGAGAGAAACCCAATATACAGAAGAATATATCGGTGAGATAACTGAAAAAATATTTAGAAGTTGAATATTATTTTGATAATAAAGTATTTTATAAGACAATGTGTTTAGATAATATTATAATTTATATATAAAGATTATAATGCTTCACAATAGATTATTATCGAATTAAAATCTGATCTAATATATTACATACACAGTAATCATATTTAATTATAATATATTATAATGCATTCTTATTAGTTATAATTAAATTATAATGAATATATAAAGAAATAATGTAAATATAGCATCTATTACTACATTATTATTTATAATACATTATTATTTGATTATTATAATACATTATAATTTGATTATAATACATTGTATTGTATTATGATTTAATTATATATTAGAACATATTATAACACGATTATAATGTATCAATGTATATTATAATAGGAACATAATACATTATAAAATATTATTATTGAATTATTATGTGATAATATTTGATGATAATATGATAATTAATTGTAATAGGACAAAAGTGTATTATGTTACGTTACAACCGGAGTATAAAATATAATAATAAATTATAATAGGATTATAATATATCAGAATGCATTATAATATTATTATATTGTATTATATAGTATTATAATAGGATTATAATATATTGTATAACATTGTAATAGGATTATAATGTATTAGAATGAATTAAGAAGTATTATAATACATTACAATCGAAATATAAAAGATATGAATATATAAAAATAGAATTATAATGTATTAAAATACATTATAATTGGGCTATAATATTTTACAATTAATTATATTTGGATTATAATGCAGCGAAATACGTTATAATGAAGTTATAATGTATCAGAATATATTATTGTTTGATTTTTAAATATTATAATACATTATAATTAGATTATTATATATTATAATTTATTATATTAGGATTATAATGCATCAGAATACAATATAATAGGATTATAATGCATCCGAATTCATTATAATAGGATTATAATGTATTATAACGCATTCTAATAAGATTTTAATATATAATAATATATTATAATAGGATTATAAAATATTTGCATACATTATATTCGAATTATAATATAGTAGAATGCATTATAATTGGATTATAATATATTAAATGGCATTATAATCGTACTTTTAATTATTATAATATATTATAATTGGACTAATAAATAATAGAATACATTATAATCGAATTATAATATTTAAGAATGCATTATAATCAGACTATAATGTACTAGTATGTATTATAATCAGGTACAAAAGTATTAGAATACATAACAATTAGAGCATAAATTATTATAATAGATTATAATGGAATTATAATATGGTAGAATACATTATAATTGGTTTATAATGTATAAAAGCACATTATAATCGGTGTATGAAGTATTATAATATATTATAATCATATTATAATGCATTTTAATAGAACTATAATGTACAAGAATTTATTATGGTTGGATTATATAATATTATGAATTATAATCGTATTACAAAGTATAAAAATACATTATAATAGGATTATAATCTTTTAGGATATATTTTAGCCCGACTATAAAGTACTGGAATACATTATCATAGTATTTTTATGTATTAGAATGCATTGTAATAGTATTTTAATCTGTTAAAATGCATTATAATCATTTTATAATGTATGAAGGTATATTATTTTCTTTTTTATATATATTTTTTTCTTTTTTAATCTATTACAATACATCAAAATTGAAATATATTAACTGCAACACATTATAGTCGGACTATAATGTGTTCCAGTTAATTATCCTACATTGCAATCGGTTACTAATGTATTAGAAAATATTATAATTGGATTATATTATAATCCATCTAACAAATAATATTCCATTCTTATGCATTATGATTAGATTATTTATTATAAGTTGTAGTTTACAACCCAATTACAATTTTCTAAACATTATTATAACAAACTATACTTCCTTCTAGACCATTATCTACATCAAACATCGTCTTAAATCTGGCTTTGAAGTTTCTGCATACATCGATTACGAATACAGTTTACGACGAGCCAATTTACGTTTGGAAGGTCATCTTAATTGGGCTGCCATCTTCGAACAACAGGCACCTCTTATACCCAAAACCACCCATCTAAGCTTTTTCGATTGGCACAAGGGCATAGTTCACTATAACGATTCGGAAAATTATGCTGTCGTACATGATGTTGAAAATGGTCTAATATTTATGCATAAAGGTGACCATAAGAAAATTTGTGTTGATATATCAAGAGAATTGTATAAAAAGAACTGTACAAGGTCTATGATATTCTCAGAGAAATATGGTTATGTTATATTTTATGATCATGTTATAAGAAAGAAAATATAAAGAATATTGTTTAGAATATTTAGATGATGAAGAATGGGAAATAAACATGAACATGTGTGCGGTTTTGTTTGATTTAATTTTTGTTGATAAACAACCTATTATTTGGCTTAAATCCAAATTCAATGGCAATAATGCAAAACTTTTTATGTTTATTTTTTGGTTGTATAGAATATGAGGATCACAACAAAATAAGGGTATAAAATACATAAAATGTATTATGGGGCTAAATAAAATTGTATATAAAATGGAGGTCAAAAGAAAATTTTTGTTATTTACATTGTTTTGTTTATTTTTCTTTTCTGTATATTGTATTTTCTATACCGTGTCTTTTGTTGCGATTTTTAAGTGCATTTTGTCAATTAATTTTAATCAAAAACCAAATGAAATGCACAAAATAAAAAACATAATCATTTACAGTATAAAATAAGAAAAATCATTTAAATTTGGGCCTTAGCTGCAATCAGACAACGCAATAAAAATTTTTCTTCAAATATTTTTGGTTCAAATTTTGTGGTTTTGTGGTTTATTTTAAAACATAAAAGAAAAATTGTTGGTTACATCATCAAAAGATTTTTAATTTTTAATAAAAAATATTAAATTTTATGAAAAAATGTTAAAATTTTAATAAAATTGAAACGAATTTAAAAAAAGACAAAATGTTTTGGTTAAAATTTTTACTATTAGCTACAATTTTTAAACGATTAAATGCTCAGCCTCAATTTAATATTGGTAAGTTTTAAAAAAGTTATCTTCTTTGTTATGTAAATTATTTTAATGACTTTTAAACATTTTTTTAGGTGCCATTTTCGATACTCCGAAAACGGAATTAGAAATGGCCTTTCTTTCTGCCGTCGATCGAGCCAATATTCAAGAACGCAGTTTTGAGTTAATACCCATAGTGGTTTATGCCAGTAATGATGATAGTTTTAAAATGGAAAAAACCGGTGAGTTCAAAAAAGGCTTAAAAATTCTTTAACTTATAAAATTAATCAATTTTTCTTTTTAGTTTGTAATTTAATTTCTCAAAAAGTTGTTGCCATATTTGGTCCAAATTCGGGAGAAAGTTGTGGTATGTAAAACATTATTTGGTAATTTTAGTCAATTTTAGTTTATAATTTTTTTTCTCTCTACAGATATTGTAGCCTCTATTTGCAACACTCTCGATATACCCCATATTACATACGATTGGTCAGCCAGTGAAGATTTAGCCGAAAAACCTTTTAGAAGTATGTCTTTAAATTTTCACCCAGATAATATTTTATTTTCCCAAGGTTTGGCAGAAATAGTAAGAAGTTTTGGTTGGCGCTCCTATACTTTGGTATATGAAACAGAAAAGGGTATTAAGGAATTAATCTTTTCCTTTTTTTATTTAATTTAATGTTGACATATATTTTTTTAGAATTATTACAATTACAAGATATTATTCAGATAGGAGAACCTACAAGTAATCCCACTACTATAATACAACTGCCAGCTGATACCAACGATTATCGTCCCTTTATTAAGGGTATTAAAACATCATCCGATAATTGTTTAATTCTTAACTGTGCTGTAGACAAAATTCCTACGATATTGAAGCAGGCTAACGATTTAAAAATGTTGGGAGAATATCAGGTTAGAAGAAAGAACTTTACACTAAATACTGGTCAATAGTTTATACTATGAGCTAGCTTACACTACACTGTACACTAGAAACTAGTCTATAGTTTTCACTAAATACTAGTGTATAATTTGCAGTTTATAATATAATTTCATTATAATTTATTCAGGATATATTATAATGCATTATAATTTCATTTTTACAAAGCATTATAACTGGATTATATTAAATTATAATTTACAATTTAATTATAATTTTTTAGTATAAATTATATCCTAATTAGAATAGATCATTGTATTATATAAATTGATTTTAAACGATTATAATGCATTATAGATTGTTTACATTATTTAACTATAATATGTTATACTTCATTATAATTTGATTATAATATACTACAGTGCATTTTAATTTAATTATAATATATTGTAATGCATTCTTATTAGATTATAATATTTTATAAAGTATTACAACTTAAGTATAAAATATTATAATTTGTTTATAATATATTGTATTGCATTATAATTTAATTATAAAATGGAATAACACATTATAACTTAATTATAATATATTATAATGCATTATAATATGCTATACTTCATTATAATTTCATTATAATATACTACAAATCATTTTAATTCAATAATAATATATTATAGTGCATTATAATTTAATTATAATATATTATGATGCATTATAACTAAATTATAATATTTTATAAAGCATTATAACTTGATTATAAAATGTTGTAATTCATTATAGTTTAAGAATAATATGACATACTGCATTATAATTCAATTATAGTTTATTATAGAATATTATATAAAATGATTATAAAATGTTGTAATTCATTATAGTTTAAGAATAATATGACATACTGCATTATAATTCAATTATAGTTTATTATAGAATATTATAATTTAATTAAAAAATATTATAATACATTTTAGATCAATTATAATACATTAAAATATATTATAACTTGATTATAATATGTTATAAAACATTATAATTTGATTATAATTTGATTATAATGTGTTCTTAAACATTATAATTTGATTATAATGTATCTTTAAACATTATAATTTGATTATAATAAGTTTTTATGTAACAAAATTTAACTATAATATGTTAATGTATTACTATTAAATTATAATAATTTATAAAGCATTATAACTAGATTTAGATAGTTTATGCTATAGACTAGTGTACAGTTTAGACTGTAGACTAGACTACACTTTACGCTATAGACTAGAATCTACAGTTTACACTATAGACTATATTCTGCAGTTTGTACCAGTGATAAAAAATTCAGTACTATTGTATTTTTTCAGTACTTTTTGAACATAAAATTTCTTAACTTGATTTCAGTACAATTTCATAATTTATATTTTCCATCCCTGGTTTGATCATAAATAACCTAAAATTTTTCTAAATTCCTAATAAAATTCCAGAGTATTTTCTTACCCATGTTGGATACTCACACCTTGGACTTGCAACAGTTCTATGAAGTTGGTGCCAATATTACTACAATACGTTTAATGGATCCCACAGATTATCAAATAAAAAATTTAGTTAGAGATTGGGAAGATCGTAAGAAAAAAGATGGAGAATATTATAGGGTTGATCCTGATCAAGTTAGGGTAAATATTTAAATTTTGTTGCACACAACAAATTTATATTTAAAATTTATTCTAGACCGATATGCTTTTGATAAGTGATGCAGTATCTACATTTGTTAAAGGTTTGGCAGAGCTTAATATTGCAGAGGAGTTGGAGGTGCCACAACTACAGTGTCGTAGAAATAAAGCCTGGAATGAAGGCAGAAGAATTATAGAATTTTTAAAAGGTGTAAGTTAATAATTATAACAATAAGAAGAATTTGCTTAATTAAATGTTTGTTTCAAATTTTCTAGCGCTCTGGTGAAGCTATATCAGGACGCATTGATTTCAATCAATATGGCCAGAGAAGTTTTTTTACATTACGTACCATGGAAATAACTAATACCGGCCTTTTAGATTTGGCTACCTGGGATCCTGTAAATGGTTTCGATTTGTTGGGTGATGATGATGCCAGCGATAAACGTGTGGGCATTAAATTACAAAATAAAACTTTTATTATTACTTCACGTATAGGAGCTCCATTTTTAATGGAAAGGTAAAAATGCTTAATATAAAAACTTTTAAAAAATCTGATTATCCCAATTAATTAAAAAGAGTACCCAGCGATGGTGAAATATTAACGGGTAATGCTCGCTATGAAGGCTATTCTATGGATCTTATAGATGCTATAGCCAAATTATTAAATTTCAAATATGAATTTGAATTAGCACCTGATGGCAAATACGGCAGTTTTAATAAGGTTACCAAAACCTGGGATGGTTTGGTTAAACAGTTACTGGATGGTGTAAGTTAGTTAGCGTATATGTATTAATGCTCTTTTATTATTCTTTTATCCTTTTCCAGAATGCTGATTTGGGCATTTGTGATTTAACCATGACTTCTGCCCGACGTCAAGCTGTAGATTTTACACCACCCTTTATGACTTTGGGCATAAGTATTTTGTATATGAAACCCGAAGTTAAACCGCCCAATTTGTTTTCATTTCTTTTACCCTTCTCCAAAGATGTTTGGGTTTATATGGCTACTGGTTATTTGGGTGTTTCATTGCTATTGTTTATATTATCACGTATGGCTCCAGAAGATTGGGAAAATCCTCATCCTTGCAAAGAACCTGAGGAATATGAAAATATTTGGACTATAACAAATACAACATGGTTAACAATGGGTTCAATTATGGGTCAAGGATGTGATATATTGCCGAAGTAAGTATAGAAAATATTAGAAAGCATTATAAGTAAATTATAACACAGTGAAATGCCTTACAATTTAAATATAATGAATGAATAACTTGATTGTGAATTACGACAATGAATTATAACTCGATTATAGTTCATTATAAATTTATTATAATAGATTACATTGTATTATAATTTAATTATAGCAGATTTTACTGCTTTATAATTAAGTTATAATATTTTGTAAAGTATTATAACAAGATTATAGAACATTATAATGCATTATGATATAATTATAATATGTTATACTGCATTATAATTTGATTATAATATACAACAACGGATTATAATTTAATAATATACATATTTTAATGCAGTACAATTGAAATATAATATATTTTAATGCATTATAACTTGATTATAAAAGATTATTATGCATTATAAATTGATTATATTGGATGAGAGTGCATTATAATTTAATTATAGCATTTTTCACTGCATTATAATTAAATAATAATACCTTATAAAGTATTATAAATTGATTATATTGCATTATAAAATATTAAAATATGTTATACTGTATTATAATTTGATTATAATATATTTTAGTGTATTATAAAATTAATTACAATATGCTAAACTGCAATATAATTTAATTATCATATATTTTAATAAATTATAACTTGATTATAAAAGTTTATAATGCTTTATAAATTGATTATAATGGATGAGAGTGCATCATAATATAATTATAGCGTTTTCACTGCATTATAATAAAATTATAATAAAGTATTATAAATTGATTATAATGCATTATAAAATATTAAAATATGTTATACTGCATTATAATTTGATTATAATATATAATAAAATATAATATGTTATGCAATATAATTTAATTATAATATATTAAAACGCATAATAATTTAATTTAAAGATATTATAATGTATTATAATTTAATTAAAATATTTTATAATGCATTATTACTAATTTATAATATTTTGTAAAGCGTTATAACTTGGTTAAAAAATGTTATAACGTATTTTAACTTAATTTTAACTTGCCATACTACATTACAATATAGTTATAATATATTATAACACATTGTAGTTTCATTATAATATATTATTATGAAACAGCTACATTATTACACATTTATAACATATTATAAAGTATTATAATTTGATTATAATGCATTATAATTAAATTACAATATTTTATAAAGCATTGTAACTCGATTATGAAATATTATAATGCATTATAATGCGAATATAATCTATTTCAATGCATTATAATTTAGTTGTAATATAATGCATTATAATTTAATTATAATATATCATGCTATAATCTAATCTATGCATTATAATCTAATTATAACAAACTATAAATATCAAATTTTATATTTAATTATAATTAATTTATAATATATCGCATTCAATTTTCTTTTTTATTATGTTTTACAATTTATGTTTAATTCCCTTTCACTAGAGCTTCTTCAACCCGCTTGGTAACCGGGATTTGGTGGTTCTTCGCCTTGATGATGTTAAACTCTTACACAGCCAATTTGGCTGCTTTCCTCACCATGTCGCGTATGGGTTCATCCATTAATAGTGCTGAAGATTTGGCTGCCCAAAATAAGATTAAATATGGAGCCGTTATGGGTGGCAGTACAATGTCTTTTTTCAAAGTATTTAAAATACTCTAAAATAAACTTGATATCTATTAAATATGTTTATTTTATAGGAATCAAATTTCACCACCTATCAACGTATGTGGGCTGCTATGGAATCAGATATGTCGGTTTTTACCCAAACTAATGCCGAAGGTGTGGAACGTGTTCTAAAGGGTAAACGTTTATATGCCTATTTAATGGAATCTACTTCACTGGAATACATAGTAGAAAGAAATTGTAGTTTAGTGCAAATAGGAGGATGGTTGGATTATAAAACTTATGGTATAGCCATGCCATTTAGTAAGTTTTAATTATTGTTGTATGCTTTATAAAGTACATAATCAAATTTTTTTAATTCCTTAAAAAAAGATTCTCCCTATCGCAAGCAAATAAGTGGTGCCGTTCTTAAACTGGGTGAGGCGGGCACTTTGGCTGAGTTGAAAAGAAAATGGTGGAAAGAAATGCATGGTGGTGGCAAATGTGAAAAGGCTGCTGCTAGCTCTAGTGATACTCCCGAATTGGATTTGGAAAGTGTAGGTGGTGTATTCTTGGTTTTAGGTTTGGGTCTGTTGTGTGCTATAATGATAGGTCTAGTTGAATTCTTGTGGAATGTAAAATCCGTGGCGGTAGATGAAAAGGTATTTAAGATTTTACTTTACTTTTAACTCTTTACTAAAACTATATTAATTTTCTAGTTAACTCTTATGGAAGCCCTTAAAGTGGAAACTTTGTTTGCTTTAAAATTCTGGATAGCCACTAAACCTGTTCATGCCAGTTCTGCCGATTCCAGCTCTAGTTCCAGTTCATCTTCTTCCTCTTCCTCCTCACGCTCCAAATCTTCCAAGTCTGGTGGTCTATCCATTTCTCACAGCTTGAAATCTATAAAAAGTTCTATACCTGAAACTGTTAGATCTTCAATACATGAAAAACTTAGAAAAATTGGTTCTATATTTTCTTTGAAATCTGCTAAATTGGATGATAAATCAATTGAAATTGAAGCTCCTCCGGTATTGGTTATAAAAACAAAACCACCAGTGGCTACAGAAGATAAAGCAATACAAATTAAACTAAAGCGTGAACCAGTAGAGGAGAATGGAACAACTGAGCACCATCACCACCACCATCATCCTCAAGAACGTCAACAGGAAAAAGAACAAGCAGAAGAACCAGATCAAGCAAATGAAAATCCACATCATCATCAACATCGTCATGAGCACAAGAATCGTAAGCGTGACAGTAAAATAAGTTCAAAAAGTCATATGAATGTTTAAGCTATCAAAATACTATAAAGGAAATTTAATGCAAAATTTTGAATTGTTTTAAGAAAAATATGTTTAAAGGAAAATTTAAATAAACGAAAATTTACGACCTTTCCCACAATGTCAAACGAAAATTTCGTTCGAAAAATGTTGTGGGAAAAATTTGAATTTTTTTTGTTATTTTTCATATAAATTGTCGTAACAAATTTTTTTCGTTCGAAATCGTGGCACTCAAGGATTTGAGTTTCAGTTTAACAAAAAAAATAAATGTTTGTTTCAGTTGAAATGTAATTATTGGATTGATGTAAGTAAATTAGTTTATAAAGTTAAATTCTCATATGTATAATGCGTTATAATAACATTATAATTCAATTATCATGCCATAAAATTCGATTATAATTAATTACAACGCATTATAATTGGATTTTAACATATGTATAATTCGATTATAGTGAATCATAACGCATTATAATATACATATTACGAAGCATTATATATATTATAAGACATTATAATTCGATTTTAAATTTTATAATGCATTATAATTTGGTTATGATGTATTATAACGTGTTATAATTTAATTATGGTAATTTTAATCCTTTATAATTGGTTATAATTTATTATAATGTATTATTATTCGATTATAATATATTATAATGCATTGTTATTCAATACGTTTTAAAATGTGTAGTAATTAATTATATGGTACTTAATATATATATATATTTTTTTTTTTTTTTACAAGTGGTAATTCAGTATTTCAACATTCAATATTGATTTTAATGAATTAACTTATAGATATATATATATATATATATATATATATATATATATATATATATATATATATATATATATATATATATATATATATATATTCTTATTTACACATAATCAGTTACTGACAAAAAAAATAGGGTCAAGTATATTTTTTTGAAATTTTTTGAGTTTTCGACAAATACGATACGAATAGTTCTCGGAGTTGAAGATCACCGATGATTCTCATCTTTTTTCAGTATTTTATTTTAAATATCGTTATCGAGATTTGAATATTGTCAATATTGATGTCATTTTTGAAGATATGTATGAACATGCAATTTTTTGTATAGAGGTAGTTTGGGTCAGTATATTATAATCCAGGAAATAAAACTATCATTTGATTTTTCAGTGGTTACGGCCTTTTACGGACAAAAAAAAATATTGACAATATTCAAATCTCGATAACGATATTTTAAATAAAATACTGAAAAAAGATGAGTTTTAATTTTCTCTGTTCTTATATGAAGAATTTTTAATCAATCAAAGTTGAATTAAAAAAACAAGATTTTGTCTAAAAACTGCTTTTTAACTTTTTGTTAAGTAAAAAAGAAATACTAACCTATTTAACTTAAAAAAATTTAAGTAAAGATGAAATATGAATGCAAACACGGACAAAAATTAAAATAAAATGCATCTCATTACACAATATTTAGTATATTTCATTTACCGTTTATGATTTTTGTCCGGCTACGAGAGATGTTTTAAAAAGAGGTGTCCGCGTCCGCCCAAGAGATCGTCCGCATAGCTGAGATTCATTTATTCTAAAAATGCCATCTAAACCATGGGACCTAAAAAAATTGTACTCCTACCGGAGCTGTTCGTCTATGGGAGCTGTCCGTTAAGGGTGCTTTCACTGTATCGTGTTATAATTGTATTATATTTAATCATACCCCATTTTAATATATGACAACGCATTGTAATTCCATTATAATAAATTATTAATCATTATAATTTGGTTATAACACATAATAACATATTATAACTTGTTATTAAACATTAAAGTCTGTTTATAATATATTTTAACGCATTATATTATTATAATTTTATTAAAGGTTATTATAAATTTCTTCTACTATTTAAAAAAAAATATTTCTTGATAAGATTATAAAATGAAATACTTCAAAATCTTTCTGTTTTGCTTCGTCCTTCATCTTTTTTTATTTAATTTATATCCAGTTTTTATATAATTATAATTTCACAAGTTAATTTAATTTGTTTGACATTACACAAGTATTTTTTATGGACTAAAAACTAAGTGTAAACATTTACTAATTTAATAAATTATACATTTTACATTTATAAGGTACATTTGAAGAGTTGTTTTTTTTATATTTCTTTTAGTTAATTACATCAATTAAAGTTTAAGTATTGTTTTTTACAGAGACAAATTTAATTTATTTGAAAACTATTTAGGAAAATAACATGAGATTGTCTTGATTAATTGAAATCTTATTGCAAGAAAAATATTAAGAAGGACTTTAGTTTAATTATGTTTAATTGAGAATTAAAACAATTGCTTTTAAAGGCTAAAAAGGCCATTTATGGAATTAATACAGAAATTTGGAGACCAATTAATAAATATAATAATTTCTTTCTTTAATGCGATTTTAAGAGAGTTTTTTAATATATTTTAATTTTATACATTATTATTTATGTTAATTTAATATTTAATTAATTTCAACTAATTTGAACTTTTGTTTAAAGTGTTTTATTCTTTGATAAAAATTGCAAACTTAAAAAACAAAGCTAAAATAATAATAAAATTTGTTATTATTAAATGCTAATTCATATAGCTAATAAATTAAACTAATTGTTTTTTCTTTAAGTTTATAAAAATAATTTAAATTATTTTTAAAAAATACCAAAAAAAAAGTTTTTTGTTTAAAATTTTAACTTATTCAGTTAAAATTGTTGCAAAAAACTTTATTTTAATAACATTTTTATTTTATATTTTAAGTATTATAATACCTATAGTAGTTTTTTTTTTTAATGTAGTTTTTTACATTTCTTTTAAATTTTTTTGGGAGGAGATTTTTTTTTTTATACTTAAATATTTGAAATTTTTTTGTAAATTCTTTTTTCTGTTTGGTTTTTAAAAATCCTTTATTTCATTATGTCATGTTTTGATCCTTTAAACGCTGAGCCTTTGCTTGGATTTTATGTCAATCTTTAGCTGCTATAGCTACAGGAGGAAATTGTCGCTCATCGTACAATTTAGTAGGCGTGTCAATGGCATCACAGAGTTTTCGAAATTTGGCAGAATCTGCTGAAAGAAAAAGTTAAAAAGAAAAATAAATGTAACAGGGATTAAGTGGTGTGTTTAATTGCAGTATTTGTTAGAATTACTATTATATAGATTTAAAATTTGATAAAATGTTTAAAGTAAAAGTAAATGTTAATCAGAAAACATGAACTATGTAATTGATGAGTTAATAATATAATCGCAGTGATGATGATTAACTTTATTTCGATAATTATAATTTATAATCTTTATTTTATTTAAAGTACTTAACCATGTTGTATAGCTTTTGTAAGAAAAACAAAAAAGAAGTAAAAATTAAGTCATGACAGGAAATGAACAAAGGGTTTATATTTATTTATTTATTTATTTATTTATTTATTTATTTATTTATTTATTTATTTATTTATTTATTTATTTATTTATTTATTTGTTTATTTGTTTATTTATTTATTTATTTATTTATTTATTTATTTATTTATTTATTTATTTATTTATTTATTTATTTATTTATTTATTTATTTATTTATTTATTTATTTATTTATTTATTTATTTATTTATTTATTTATTTATTTATTTTTTTATTTATTTATTTATTTATTTATTTGATTATTTATTTATTAGGAACTTACTTCTAAGACTAAATTACAATTAAACTGCAAATTCATGTTTTCTTTTCGAATCTAATGCATATTCACTTTTGTAACAGATTTTTGAATTTAGCATATCTTAATTTATATAAACCAATTAAATTACTAACATTTTGTTATTTTACCTACCATTTTAATAATATTTTAATGTTTGTTTATTTGTTATTCCCTCCATAAGTGATAAAATAATGAAAAAATTAGGTCTTAATACCTGTCAAAGTAGTATTCACCGTTTGTTCAGAACCCTTTAGAATGCCAGCATATGAATTATCTGATGAGGGATCAGGATTTTCTATAATAACACTAACACTACTCATGGAACTAGATTTACTGTGTGGTGAGGGCGATGACGACGAAGAGTCCTTGGAATGTTGTGAGTCAGCCGTAATAATGGGTGACTTATCGGCTGAGAAACCGGAAGAAGGATTTGTGGTGGGTGTAGAGGGTAACATGCCAGACAAAGAGATTTTGTCCATGCTATCGGAAAGATTAAGTTCTAAAAAAAATTTTATTAAAATTATTTTTATTTAGTTATTTATTGGAATCCAAAATCTTACCTATTACTCCCTCAAGAGTATAACGCAAATCATGAACATGTAGTAATTTACAAGGACCCCCTTTTTCACTATTAAAATCGTAAACATAAAGGAAACCATCTTCACAAGCCATTAGTAGACGTGGTTCTTTTTGTATACGTGCCAAACCACAGACATGTTTAAGACCGGGTTGTCCTAATACCGCTGTAGCGAAAGCTCTATCTTGGGCTAATACATCACCTATTTGGGAAGGTATCAGATAGGAAGACATCGCCTTTGAAAGATAGCCACTCATAGACCAGGAATTATTAGAAGTTGTAGAGGCAGGTTGTTGATTGCTGGAGGGATTTACAGAAGAGGGAGTTTCAGTTATTGTTGTAGAACTGGCAGAAGAAGTATTTGCCGTTGTTGCTTTGCTAGTAGCTTCTTCCTTAGATGTGGAGGTTGAAGGAGTTGCAGTTGTATTAGATTTTTTGGAGTCATCAGGTCCTAAAAAAGTTTATGTTAATTAAAAATCTAGTCAATTATTATATTATCTTTCCTAACCTATACTTGACTTTCTTTCCGCAGACTCCAATGCCTTGGTATCAATCTTAAATATATGCACAGTTTCTGTATTCGAAGAGGCGCATAGAAAATCTCCTGTGGTTGAAAATACCAAAGAGGCTATTCTTACACATCTCTTAACGCCACGACGAAACTCTTGTACTCTCTGACCATTTTTAACACAAAATACACGTATCACAGTACCACGTTCCGAAGCAGTTGCCAACATAGTGCCATTCGGTGAAAAATTCAAGGCTGACAGCGCTGTATCATGAGCCTTAATTGTTAGACCTGTTTTCAGTTTATTAGCATTAAAAATTCGCAACTCTCCACTAGTCGTACAGATGGGAAATGCCAAATGTGAATTCAGAGATAATGAACACAATCCATATTCATTTGGTGCTATATTCTCGATGGAATGTAAGATCTTCATGTCACGTATATCGTGAATGTGAATACTTTCGGCTAGGCAGACAACTAAACGATAACGATTCATACGTACACACAAAATATCCGAGGGATAGACACAATTACAAATGTCTTGTTTCTTTTTGAAATGCAGCATCTTTAAGCAGTTGGGTTTTTGTTGAGTGACCAGCACTACTAGGGAACTATTAAATAGTCTCTCGACAATGCGTATTTGTTCGGTATTCTCCTTAGCGAAAATTTCATCGATTTTATCGCTTGCATTGATGGTGAACAAACGAAAACCATTTTTGCTCAAAACGGAGATGGAACTGGAATGGGAGAGATAGAAAAAAGTTGATATTAAAAACATATGAAATTCTAGGAGGATTTTAGAAAAATAATTTAAAATAAAACAACAAAAATTCGAAAAATTATTATTAAAATGTTTAAACCATGTTTAAAAAATACCATGTTTAAAAAATATCAAAATTTTCCATAAATTCAAAATTCATCGCTGGTTTTTTATAAATTCAAAACATATGGAAACACTAAACATAACTGCTTATATTATCCCCAACAAATCCCCTAATCACCAAACTAAATTTTTCATGCCAAATTTCTTGTATGACTTTCAAACAAAAAATAGCTATTTACCTTGCCTTTTAAAACGTTATAAGAGAAAACACATTCAAATTACAATTTATAAAAATGTTTTCTTCAGAGTTAATGGCAGGTATATAACTATAATGCAGTGTTGAAAACACACATATTAATTATAAGGTAGTGTTGAAAACTTGTAGTTAATAATCCTTGATAGGGCTTATATTTTAGAACTAATAACTCAAAATTTGCCTAGAAATTCTTTCAAAAAATCAAAAAGTATTTCATTTAAAATTACTGTAAAAAAGTGCTAAAAAGCATTCAGCATATTTTTATAAATTTGTTTATTTATTTTTATTTTTATACCCTACACCACCAAAGGTGGTTGGGGTATTATGTGTTTGTGCAGAAGTTGTAACGCAGAGAAAAAATCTTCGGACCCCCACCTTAAAGTATACCGTTCGACTCAGAATCACTTTCTGAGTCGATTTAACGATGTCCGTCCGTCCGTCCGTCCGTCTGGTCGGCTGGCTGGCTGGCTGGCTGGCTGGCTGTCCATGTAAAGCTTGTGCGCAAAGTACAGGTCGCAATTTTGAAGATAATTTGATGAAATTTGGTACATATGCTTTTTTTAACACAAGGACGAAGCCTATTGAATTTGGTTATGATCGGCCCATTATTTCACCTAGCCCCCATACAAATGTCCTCCCGGAATACAGTTTTAACACTTATAGATGCCTTAAAAATAGGAATATTTTAATGAAATTTAGCACAAATAAGTTTTATATCAGCAAAAATCTGTCTGCCAAATTTCATGAAGATCGGTCCATAACTGACCATAGCTCCCATATAAACTGCTCTCTCGAAAATCACTAACGTGCATAAATCCCATACAAATTTTAGTATTATGTTAATATTTAACACAAGTAAGTTGTATATAAGTAAAAGCAAAATTATGTAAATATGAAATGGTGTAGGGTATCATATAGTCGGGCTTGACCGACTATATCTTCTTCTCTCGTTTTATTTATTTTCTTACACACACACTTAAAAAAATTGACTTCTGAAAAACCAAAACAAAAATCAGCTGGGTTAACAACTTCACCTTGTAAATACGACTTGGGTAAAACATTTCCTGCTGGAAAAAGTCGTCAACAGGTCTATTTTAGACCAAAAACCGTTAAATCTGGCAGGAACCATAGTTGCCAGATAAATTTGGTAAAAAAAAATTTTGAGAAAAAAATCGTCAAAATCACCTATTTGAAATCATCAAAAAATCGTCAATATGAAAAATTACGTTTTTTTTTTATATATTAATGAACATTTTTTATGCTTTTTCTGATGAAAAAATTAAATTTTAAATTGAAAAGGAATTAAATAAATTACATTAATATTATGAAAATCAAGTTCATAGTACCTATTAAGTCTGATGATATACACAGATGGACAAAAGTCACCGTCATTTGCCTTTATGTAAGTTTGAAGGGCCTCTGCGCCCATAAAACAAATGATATATAAAAATAGTTTAATTCTGCATAAAATATGGTTTATTTAAAATGTTTTTTAGTTAAAATAATTTTTCTTTCATTAACATTGTTAACAAAAATAAGTATTTATTTTTTGAAATTCATATTTCTTGTGGACAAAAGTCACCGTCACTGGATCTAAATATTAAAGAAACTATAAGAAATTTCGCTCTTACCAACACTTCTGTCTAAATTCGTGTAATATGGTAACTTTAAGACTGATCTGTTAAAATTTAATAACGGTACTTAATTTAAAAAATTTGCTAATGCCACTTCTATTAAAAATGAGTGAAAAAAGAAAAGAAAATACAATTGAAGAAAGACAAATTATTTTAAGTGCGTACAAACAAAATAAAACGATCCGCGAAATATTCACATTGATTAACCGTCCACGTACCACCATTGCTGGAATTATAAAACATTTTAAAGACGACCCAACATGTGAGTATCAGACAAGAAGTGGACGACTGCCAGCACTATCTGTTCGGGAAAATAGGGAAATAGTAAAAATAATTAAAAAAGAGCCTAATAGCTCATTTACATATGAACGAAATCTAGTTTAAATGGGATTTCAGACAAAATCTACTTAATTTTATTAGATTTTAATTGGATTTTCCATACAAATCAAAATCTAGTTTGTAATGAGATTTTACCAAAATCTAATAAAACTTTATTAGATTTTGAAAAATTTCGTTTTCCAACACTTTTTTTCTTTCAGTGTGTTTGTAAAATGCAACAATGTTCCAAATAAAAATGACGTTTGTGTTTTAACAAATATTCTTAAAATAAAAATATAAAAAAGAAAAATTAAAGTTTAGTTCGATATTATATACAAATTAATTTAAATTTAAAGAAATAATCAAGTCCCGTTACACATGGAACACATATAGATTATTTTAGTGATTGTGTTAAATTAGTTTTTTGTTAAAATGTCAAGTAAAATCTACAAAAGTTTCAAAATGATGTATGTAAACGGTGAAGTTTTTCCTCAAATAGAAATCTCAATTTAACTAGATTTCACCCTAAGTGTAAATGTGGTATAAAACTTCATCGTCCGAAATTGCTGTAATGTTAAAGGAAAACACTGGTACAGGTGTTCACCCCCGTACTGTACGTCGAGTGCTAAATTCTGCCGGGTATAATGCCAGACTTTGCAGGAAAAAATCGCAGATTAGCAAGGTGAACCAAATGAAACGCCATTCTTTCGCAAAAGAGCACATAAATAAAGGAATAGACTTTTGGGATAAGGTAATATTCTCTGATGAAAGCAAATTTTCCATATATAAATCAGGCGGACGTGTTTTGACATGCAGAAAGAAGGGGGAGGCTTTGCAGGAAAAACACATTCAGTCGACTGTTAAACATGGTGGTGCTGGTGTCATGGTATGAGGTTGTATGACGACGGCTGGGGTTGGAGAACTAGTATTTATTGATGAAGTAATGGATAAAAATATTTATTTGAATATCCTTAAGGATAACTTGCATAAAAGTGCTCAAAAACTTGGCATTGAATCCGACTATTTCTTCCAGCAGGACAATGACCCTAAGCACACGGCGGAAATTGTTCGATTATGGATCTTATATAACACCACTCACACTCTTAAAACTCCTCCTCAGTCACCCGACATCAACCCAATAGAACATTTATAGGACCACTAGGATAGATGGGTTCGAGAACATCACATTACTTCCAAAAATATGCTTAAAGAGAAATTAATGGAGGAATGGGAGAAAATTGATCCAGAAGTGACGAAAAAGTTAGTACATTCTATGCAGAAACGTTTGCAAGAAATTATTAAAAATAATGGCAAACATACCTCATATTAAAATAATAAAAGTTTTTAATTAACTTTACCTGACGATGAATTTTGTCCAGTAGTTATATGAACTATTTTATATATTTTTAATTTGTTTATTAATAAGTATAAGAAAAAGGAGTTATTTTGTTTAAGTTAACCATTTTTATTTTTCAATTGTTTTCTGAGCATGGGAAGCCTTTAAACATTGTACATGACGGTGACTTTTGTCCATGTGTGTACATACTTATTTAAATATACACATTTTTGGGATTGTTATTGCATTTTTATTAAAGTTTTAGTATCTTGTTACATTTTTTGCCGTTTCCCCTTTTTTAATCTTACAAAAAATGTTTAGCAATTATGCAACACTTCGCTTATAAACTACATTTTTTAATTTGTAGCCATTATTTCATTAAGTAGTAATTTTTTTCAATCAATTCTTTCAAATACTGTAATGCGATTCGCGCAATTCAAAGTTTGTCACTATTATACGCGTTATACCAAGTTCGCGTTAAATGAAAACTCTTATTTCAAAAAAATTACCAATAATAGAATCTCGTTATAAAGAAATTGCGTAAATAATATTATATTGGTTCCCATAAATCTTTCCTAATAAATGAACTATTTATATTAGCAAATTTAAGAGTTTTTCATTAAAATTGTTAATATTTTTGTACCAACTAATTTATTTTCAAAGAATAATATATACAAAAGTTTAAAAACAGTTCTGAATTTTCTTTTAGAAAAATCGTCAAATTAGGGGTAAAAATCGTCAACAGGCCATTTTTAGACCCAAAAATCGTCAAATGTGGCAACAGTGGCAGAATCACCTCCCATGGACGCTTGCAAAGCGGACATACTTCTCCCGAAATCAAACTGAAATTTATTTATTAACAAGCCCTCTCGGGCTTCCAAAAATTGCCGTAGTGGACGGTATTTCACGTCCCCATGGCGGGGTATTGGTTAAAGTTTTCAACTAGCAATAATCGCACCTCGGTAGAACCTCATTGGTTACGATATCGCCTCTGCGCAAAGCTAACTTCAACAAGCACAACCTTAACATCATATACATTTTAAAATATAAACTAAATGAGAATTATAAAACGAAGAATTTGTGTGTTACTCTATAAAGTAAAAAAAAAAAAGAAACTAAAAATATTCACCAACAACATAACATATTTTAGGGATGAAAAATACACAATAATGGAAGAATATGAAAAAGAAAAAGTTAATGCACAGAAACACACAAACACGTATTAAATGTAGATATGGTGTATGAAAATAAAAACAGCTGTACGAAGAAAAACAACAACAAGAAAAATTAAAAAATAAACCAACAACAAATCAGCTGAGTTTAGTAAAAGTAAGAAAAATAACAACACAAAGCAAAACATAAACACAATAACAACAATAAGTTAATAATGGATGATTATTTAAAAATATGGACTTTGTTAGTGTTTGATTGTTTGTATATACATTTTAGCACAGTACTAATTGAATGATAGCAAACTGGTTATATTTTGTTATTGTTGTTTTTATTTACGTTGTTGTTTTGTTTGCTGTTGTTTTTGCATGTGATTTATTCGTATTTTTTTATTAAATTATTGTGTGTTTTATATTTTAAAAGACGTGATTGTGTTATATTTTTTTAGAATTTTATTATTTAATTCTGTAGTGGGTTTAGAGGGGTATTGAGGAGGCACAACGGAGGTTTATCATTGTGGGCAGTGGTTATATGGGTAAGGAGGCCAATGTGCACGAGTTAAAACATACACATGTGGTCAAAATAATATGTACAATGCAGTGGCTCTCACGCAATGTCGAATATGTTATTAGAATTTATCTTAAATTATCTTTGAATTCAAATTATAACTGAGGTCCTCGTTAAATTAAAATGATTTTCATTTTATTTAGAAGGAAAAGTTTTAGAACACATTTGGTTTCGATATGTAACTACTTATTTGTATTTCTTTATATGATAATGAGTAAATATATTCAGGTGGTAACAGCATATTTACTGGTATTGTCAAATCCAATTGTTCAAATAAATGACCAATAAAAAAATGATGTCATGAAATATGGATCTTGGTGAGCAATGGAATATGATTTTTTTTAAGGAAAGAGGTGCAAAAAAATTCTTAGTAATTTCATGCTGATACAGTGATTCGAGCACCATGGAAATGCAGACATTGGTTAGGTTTTGTTGCAAGCACAGAAAATATGGTTGCGAAAACAATAATTTATGAGAAAAATATATATGTATGTATACAAATATGTAAAAACAAATATTTATAATCAAAACACAAATATTCAAAACAAAATATGATTAGAAAAAAAGTAGTAATGAACTTATATTATCTAAGTATATGTCTACATATATAAATCTTTTTTTTTTTTTAATAACAGTGTTCTTATTATTTTACCCTACTGTGTATGAGCTGATTTTATGATGTTGTTTTTAATATTGAAGATGATTTACCAATAACATTCATATGATATGTGTTTTGTTGTCGTAGTAGTTGTTTAGAGAATGGCAATATAATAAAATTTGTGTAAGTAATATGATTCACTTTGTTTATTTTTTCAGTAGCACAAAATGCATTGTGACGTTGTTTTGCTAATTTATGGGGGGCAAAATACCATTTATAAGTCAAATGATGAAATTTTGCGTGAAAGTTAAATTAAAAGAAACTAGCGCTGGAAGAAATTTCTATGAATATTATGCAAATTAATTTTTTTAAATTAAAACAAATTATAGGTTTACTAATTATAAACTGCGTTTTGATACGATTGAGTTCCATAGGTCATTTGACTTCACCAATCAAATCTAAATTTCATCAAAACTGAAGCGATTTGGAGTTAATATCTGTGGGCTTTTGAAAAACAACTAAAATTTTTAAATTTTCAGGATAGCTTAAAAAATAGTAGTCATAGGAAAAATAATATTAGTTAATTTTTTAATTAAATAATCTGAAAATTGTCTTATCTCGACTTAAGATATTTTGTCAAAAGTCCACAGATATAATTCTAAGGTTGTAGTGCTAGTTTATTGTAAATAAGTAAATGATTAAGTAGTTAAATTTAAATATGATTTCAATAATTGTTTTATATTTATATTACAAGTAAGATCACATATTTTGCACGTGAATAACATTTATTTCCTACCAAAGATTTAAGTTGTTTTTTTCATATCACTTCAATAACTTTGTAACAATTGAAAAAAACTCAAATAATTCAATTAAAATTGAAACTTAACATCTGATTTAAGAGTTTCAAAATTAAATGAATCTATAAATATAATTTACTAAGCATTTTTTCTCTTTCCTGAGGCTTTCTAAAGCTTCCAGACGATGTAGAAATTAAATTTAAAAAAATAAAATTTGGCTTATAAAACTATTCATCCTACGAATCCTAATGAAGCCAAATTTTGAAATTTCTATCAGGGAGCGGAGATAATCGGATTTATTTATCTTTGTCTACGCATTTTTTTTCTCTTTCCACGGGTTTCTGCAGCTCCCAGACGTGGTTTCCTTATGTAAACAATAAAACATAAACTTTCACATTCAACTGGGCCGACATTCAACTGGCCGACGATTATATCCTAACCGTGCTAGATTTTCTAACAGGGAGCGGAGATACGCAATTTTTTATTTTTTTTTTTAATTTTTTAAAAGTATTTTTTAGGTCCGTTTTTCGTTATAAAAAATGTTGATTTGCTATATTCATTCAAATCATATCGAAAACTAATTTTACATTTCGGACAGGGAGAGCATTTTCGTCGATTTTTTTTTTTTTTTTTTTAATAAAAAAATTTATTAATAATTTAATCACTATTATCACATGAGATTCTTACAGCTTCAAATCTTTAATTTTGATTAGGAAAAAGAAAAACGTCAAAATGTTGTTCATATATATGGAAGATAATACTACTAATGAAAACTCTACGTTGGATTTTGCAGTGGCAATATCAACAATAATTTAAGTTTAGGTTAAGATTTTAATACTTATTGTAAATTTCTGTAAATATATAAATATATATATATGTAAAAAAAAAAAAAAAAAAAAAAATTTAAATTTTCGGATTTTATTCCTTGATTAGGTATAAAAAAAGTTGAAGAATTTTGTTAAGAACAAGAACAAAGAAAATACCAAAAATATTAACATTTTCTGATTCCAGCTTTGCGATTTGAGAAACTAAGGCGAAAATTAAAAATGTATGGAACGAATAGATCTGGTTCGGGTTCCCTCATACATATGTTATTAAAAAAAAAAAAAAATAGCATAAACTGAATAAGAATATGACTATTTTTCTGTAGAAAAAAAAAAAAAAAAAACGGGAAACATCGACTTTTTTTTCAAAGTTCAAATACATACATATAACATTTGATTCCGTAAAGATTTTTCAAAATTCTTTCTTTATAGAATTGTTATTTGTTGTTAATAAAATTAAAAATACTTCAAAAAAGACGGGTAAAATTTGGAGCCGCTATAGGGAAAAAACTTCACCAAGGTTCGTCCAAAAGTAAAAATTTTAATCTTGTAAACTAAAACATACAACAATGTTTTTGTAGATCAAAACGGTTTAGATATAACGAAACAGGACAGTTTTAAATATTTGTCATATACGAGGTGTTGTCCAACTTTGGGACACTGTGGATCCGCCCCATTTATATCTATATAGTCCAAGTTAAAACTTAAGCTCCGCTGCACTTTTACTATTAAAATTGTAAAATTTCATTCAAATCGGACCACCATTTCGGAAACCGCAGATTTATTTTCTTTTCTGAAATGGGACACTGTTCGTCAACACCTTCTAACAAGTTATTAGAAGAGAGTTGCAGTAGTTGGCGAACTCAGATGACTCTTGTACTCCGTTCGATGATGCCAAATGGTTATCAATTGGTCAATTTGTTTTGCTTTATTCTTCACTAAAAAATTTTTAAATAATTTAAATATAAAAATAAAAATATAAAAATTTTTGTCATAAAAGTACAAATTTTGTTTTGTATACAAATAGCTAAAATACAAACCAATAAATCTAGCGATTTTTAAACTCAATTTTATTTACTGGAAATATGTGTAATTTACATCATTGATTTTGATGTGTACAAAACAACAACAAAATACATGCTACATTTACGTTTTTTGAGTAACCATCAACTTACGTTCCATTTACATTTACGGTAGAGTAACGGAGCCTTTAGTTGGCTGTTTGATGTGATGTTGATGTAGAGAGACCGAATTCAAGTGAGACCGAATTTTACACTCACAGCCAATATAAATTTAAAGAGGTTGTGCAACTTAAGCAGATATATATTTTTTGTACGTATTTTTCTTGTGCGTAATAAAAACAATCAATTGTTTTGTTGTGTATTTTTGCACCTTGTTAAATTCGGTCTCTCTACATCAGGGGTTCTCACAAGACTCCGTTTCGCGACCCCCTTTTGACATTGCAAAGGAAGCGCGACCCACTACAACTTTGACTAATTTAAAAATAAAATAAAAGTTCTAAAGATAAATTGTTTTCCTTGAATATTAAGATACTTCTTAATTTAATATTAATCTCTGCGTCCACAAAAGATCGAATCTCTCTTTTGAGGGGCAAAAGAGTGAAAAAAATATGTTTTCACATAAAAATATATGTTGAAGAAAAATTTGTTAACATTTTTAGGGCTTTGGACCCAACAAGCGTATAAACTTTGCTATATTTCATACTTAAAATCCTTTTAAATCAGCTGATTTAAAATTAAATTCAACGAATTTCTACTCATTTTGAAATGAACCTGATACTTTCTTAATACTAACATTGAAAGGACTTTCAGTTTTTAAATTTTAAAGTTACTTAAACAAATTTTCTTTATATATCCGGGAAACTTATCGATGAAATAAAAGTTTTGTGTATATATATTTTTATAAAATAAAAGTAGAATTTCATGTGAAAAAAAATATAGTTTCCTCAAATTTAAGTAAACTACATTTTTATATTTTTAATTAATTGTTTATCCTGCGATATCGTAAAGTTGTAGTGTCCCGTAGACAAAAATTTTGTAGGAAGACCCCTTAAACGATAGGTAAAATTAGCTTAATATGGGAAAAATATTTAAAAAAAAAAAATATTGATCTTCAGTTTTCGTCATTTCGTCAAAAAAAAAAATAGAATTGAGTTTTGTCTTAAAATTGGTTTAAAAAAAATTCGTAGTTTTTAATTAATTATATATATATATATATAAAAAAAAAATATAAAAAAAAAAATCGAAAAAATGTTGGTCTATAAACCGCAGAACATATTTCGATCTCGCAGAACATATTTCGATATTTTTCTTAAAAAATTTATAAGAATTTTATAATTTTGTTCCCTTTATGGCTAAAATATTTAAACAAAATATTGTAGTAATAAGCACTTTATATATAATATATAATTATCTAAATTTTCCCAAAAAAATTTTTAATCAAAATGCCTTTAAAAGTCTTCTAGCGAAACAAAATACAACGGAAAAAATTATTTAAATATTTTTTCCATAACCAGCATAAAATTATAATTATTACTCATTTTAGAAAAAAACTTTAGAAACGTTTGTCTTTAATTATATTAAATATTATATAATAATTATATTTAATTATATTAAATATATTTTGTAAAAAGATGTATTTTAATTTTTTAGTATCATGCTTTTATTGGAATTTTCATTTAAACTTCTAAATAATATTTATATTTAAAAATTTTCTGTTTAAAAATATTTTTGAGAATCTCTTCGCGACCCCCCCACGAATGTCCTTACGGACCCCTTGTGGGTCGCGGACCCCCATTTGAGAACCGTTGCTCTACATCAACATCACATCAAACAGAAAACTAACACGGCCTTAAGTCTCAATTATAGTCAAAATAGGGATCTTAGTATTAGAGGATCAAGAAAGAGTCCACAAGGGAAAAAAAGGAAAGCAAAAATCTGTGAATAAAAATCTAATTCAACATTGTTTATATTATTATTTTATAAAATTTATTTTATATTTATAAACAGACACAATTAAGGCGCCAAAAATTAACAATCAATACATACATTTTAATTTCCATTTGTTATATTCTAACATTTTTATATTTATGGTAATTTCAAAGCTAACATTTTTGTAAAGTTATTTCTCTAACATTCATACCAAAAATGACGAGCAACAATTCCCAACTAATTAAGAATACTTTTATAGACATTTTTTATAAAATTGGCATGTCTGTGTTATTGAAAAAAAAAACATGAACACCAATATCAACAATACAAACGTGTTTTGCAAAAATAAATAATAAACAATTTCACAACTATTGTAATGAGAAAAAAATAAAAATGGTAGTAGATACTATAAAAAAACAAATAACTTAGTAATTCCTCATAACAATGACAATGAAACGGTCAATAGTGAAGGTTATAGTGGAGGAAGAGAATTGTTTAGAAGAAGAGAATAAATTGAAAAGACGTCAAATTGTCTAAGATTTGTTAATGTTAAATGGCGTGATTTTGATGGCTATACAAGTAGATAATTACCATACATATTTATTAATAATAATCTATAGGTTTAAGTTAGGAAGTAGTATCATGGGAAAAAGAAAAAAATAAATTAATTTAAGCCTTTAGCAAAAATACTGGAAAACCCCTAATGTTTATTTTGTCTTTTTTTTAATAATTTCTTATCAATATCGGTCAATGGTTCTTTAATCTTATAAAGGGAAATATTTATGAAAAGAACTTATCTTGAACAAAAATAATTTTTTGTTTATTTAAATTTTAATTCTTATCATAAAAAAATATAATGACGTTCATACAATAGAAAATTTTTAATTTGATGAAATTTTAGAATCAATAAGGAGCAGACGTTATAAATTTAAGCTTTAAAGCTTTTCTGAAATTTAACTTGAATTCCCATAACGCTGCAATAGTACTAACAAATTCAGTCTACATTAGACAAATCTTTATCGTGATAAAATTTTGACTTTTGTCTTGATAAAATAACTCGAAGTTATGTGTGCTTATATGGAGTTTGACAGTTTTAAATACTAAAAAAAGTAATCAGCTGATCATGTGCTCACCTGTTTGAATTCGCCTTGGGTCAGACCAAGGCATATTAACAATAAGGCATAGTGAAATTATAAAGTCGCCGAACATCTACAAAAACAACAATTGCTAGTATTTTGTTAGTGTCCCAGCAAACACAAATGTTTGATATCAAATTGAGAATGATTTGAAATCAAGCCCTTTCTCAAATGTCAAGTGTTTGAGAATGATTTGAAAATAAATTGAAAAAATAGCTTTCTCAACAAAAAGGGGAATTAATTGTTAAATTGAGAAATGATATTATTGTAAAATCATTGTTAAATGTTATTTTCAAACTTTTTTCAAATGTTGATTATGACTACATGTGTAATTTGTATTATTTATTTTTGAAAAAGTTTTCTTTTGTAGGTATAGAATTGTAGTTCTGTTCTATCAATATATTCAATAATTAGAAATTATTTTATTAAATGTTTATAAATAGTTTTTATTTATTAATTAACACTATGCAACAGTATTTTGGGGGCTGAATCATTCCGATTGCAATTGATAGCTCTTGATATGTGTAATAAACCCTCCAAAGGATTTTTTGCTGGTAGGCAAAATTTTTGTTTTATGACCAATTAAACTTTTCTATTATTGCACCAAGGTAGTTACAGATAAATCGAAAAAAATAATATCAATATAGTTCGTAGCTAAAATAATTTTGCATAAATGTTTAGAACATTTAACGGCGAATATTTTATTAGAACTTTAAATTCATTTATCTTAACTTATAAGGGGTCATTTGTTGCAATGAAATATAATATAAAATTGAAAGCTTTTTTACAAATCGTAAACCAAATTAATAATACTTTCATCAATTTCATTTCTTTGGATAAACGCTTTATCGTATGAACTTTGGACCTTCAGTGACCCCTAGTGAAATTCGGCGTAGAAAATTTCTGTAGAATATTTTAACCCATTAAACTCAAGTTTTAATGGACTTTTGTTTAATTTTGTTTAAACGGACTAGAAATGATCCCATATAATCAGAGATAGATGAATAGTAGGTTCTAATGAAATATTGCCATTTAAATGTTCTAAACATTAATGTTAAAATATTCTAGTTTCGAACTATATTTATATTATTTTTTCTAATTATCTGAAACTACTTTGGTGCAAAAATAGAAAAGTTTAAGTAGTCATAAAACAAAAATTTTGCCTACCAGCGAAAAATCCTTTGGAGGGTTTATTACACATATCAAGACTTATCAATTGCAATTGGAATGATTCCGCCCCCACGCGATGATCTTCAATTTGTTGCATAGTTTTATTTATTTGTATATAATTTTTGTAATAATAAATTGAAATTTTGATTTGTTTTTAGATTTATAAAAGATTTGATAATAACATTCAATATTAAATTGAGAAAATACTATATTTCAAATATTTTTAATGTTATCTTTAGATTTGAGAATGATTTATTAATAACATTTGATATCAAGTTGAGAATGTACAATTTTTCAAAAGTCTTTTCTCAAATGATTCTTAATTTGAAATCAAACTTAAAATCCAAACCTCTATCCACATTTGACACAAGTTTGAGAAACAAGTTTGGTAAAACTACTGCGCATAATGTCAAAACGCTATGAGCAGAAAACGAGAAAATGAAGAGTAAAAAAATGCGGCAAATGAAAAAATTGCAAATTACCTGTGCTTACGAGGTCACTTTCTTATTTCACTATGCAATAAGGTAGTGTTGGAAGCACAGCTGACTTTATTCCTTGCTTGTCTTTACTGCCAAATGTTTTTTATTATGCTGTTTGTATCTGTGTTTTTTCTTACATTTTTTATTTCATCTTTGTTATTGTTTCAATGAGCAAAATTTGACATTTAAGACAAGCAATTGAGAAAAGAATCGCTGTTGTTTTTGTATTGTTGTATTTCTTGTAGAATTGCTCTAACCTTATAGTAAATAAGTCTAGGATCAGATGATCATCAGAACAATTTTATTAACTCTACGTCTACACGCAGACATTTTTGTGTCCGCAATTGTCAAATTCTATCTCTCTCTTAAGAATGTTACGTGTGGACCAATAAGAAATCTATTGCGAAATCTATTTCGTAATAAATGTTTAAACACAAAGCTGAGCAATAATGTTTAACATAAGCTGTCAAATTTATTTTTATTTTCCAAAATTTTAATTTTTTTTAACAAAACAAAGATGGAAAATTAATAAATTTTGTTTTAAGAAAATAAATGAAAAACGAAAACGGAAAAAAAATTTTCGTTAAAAAGGACAAATTAAAATTTAAATTTCTCATGTACGTTTTCTCCACCCCTTAACATAAAGTTGGAAATAAAAGCTTTTTTCCGTTATTTCTAATGTTAGGAAATAAAAATTTCTTCGTGGAGACGTAGAGTAAAAGAATAAGTGGCAATCTAGAGTTGGATTTTCAAAATATGTTTGATGTTCAATTTGGCATCTTGCCTTTCTATCGAATGCAAAACTTTGAAATTGTCTGCATTTAATTCCCTATTCATTTAAATAATGAGTTTCAATCTTATTTTTGAACCAAAATCTCTGCTCATAATACTTGTCTTTCGATTAAATGCACTTTCTTTAATTAAATCAAATAAAAAATAAAGAATGCCAAACAAAATGCAATAAAATAACATCACAAAAACATAAATTATTTCATTTAAAAAATGTTGGTCCAAATTACACAACCAGGATTTGACCTATAGGTTATCAATTTTCACCTTAATTACTATAGCACTGCACCCACTTTCATTCTAAATATGATTCAATTATAAATATTTATACCGTTAATATTGAAATTGATAAAAAGTTTATTCAACTTTCGACAATGTTCGGACATCATACGTTTTTTTTATTCTGGTTCTTTTATTTATTATTTGTTTAAAGGTACACCAAAATAAAAATATATGATAACAATGAAATAATAAATAAAAAATGTAAAATTTCATTAAATTTGTTGCAATATTTCAAAACAATATAAACAAAACTAAGTCATTAGATTACTAATGTAAAAAAGTTCAATGAACTGAGTGTAGTTTGAAAAAAATAACAATATAATTTAAATTGTAATATGAAAAGTATTTAAAAAAGAGGTGTTAATAAATATTAAATATAAAAATCATTTTCTTATCATTCTTATTATTTAGCAAAATTTTCAAATAACACTTCTCCTCAAGACCCTTTTTTAAATCTCTTTGTTTACATTGAGTATTACAAACTATTAGAAATTGTAAAATTAGTATTTATTGATTTTTTTTTTTTTTTTTTTGCTGACTTAAAAAATACTACAAAGTATATATTGGTTTTCAAGGAGGCTTGACAATGTGTCAAACTTATAATAATAACATTAAATATGCAATAAATCTCGTGTTTTCAAATCGTGTAATAAACATTGTAATTATTATTAAAATCCAGCTTAACAACTTTTCAAGTAATTAAACATTTTCAAACAAGAAACAATTATTTATATTTATTTATCTTACAAAATAACCTTGAATTTAAACAAAAAAACAAAAGTCGTTCATTTATCTGTTTCTTAAATTTCTTTATTAAATTTAAACCAAGAATTTGTTTAGTATTTCTTTCTTATTTTTAGAAGTGAGCTGAATAGAGGTATGTATATGCAATCTTTTATAATTTCTAATTTATTTTATTGTTTTAAATGATTGCTTTGTTTGAAGGAAATGTTTAAAAATAAAAAACAAAATATTGGTTATCACAACAAGCAATTAAGTAATTAAAATTATATTCTAGAAGGTACGATAAAGTGTTTGATTTGAACTGATATTGGTTTACAATGTACCAAAAGGAGTATTTTTGGTACAATAAATAAAGTCAAATCGGAAGCATAAATTAATTCCTGAAACCATACATTTTCTTTCCAAACTATTTAGCATTGTCAATAAATAAAGTCAAATCGGAAGCATACATGAATTCCTGAAACCATACATTTTCTTTCCAAACTATTTAGCATTGTCATTTGCTGCTGTAGAACAATTTCTCATATTTTTTTGGAAGTTTTAGCTCTCTACCAATTACATCTTTTGGCAACACTTATAGCGTTTTCTTTTCTGTCTAAAATGTTGCCTTTATTCTGCCCTATGCCCTCTTTTGTGTTCTATTCTGAAAAAAATGTAATACTTTAAATGGGTCGGATGTTCTTTTCTAATAGTGTTGCATTTAAATTTAAAAAATATGTATGTTACATGTTTTACCCTCAAAAAAAGTAGAGGGCGATCATGATGCACAATTATTAACAGCACACTGAAATATTTAGCGAGAAGAAATTTATGTTTCACTAAATTATGGAAATTTCTCAAAAATTCCGAATATTCACCAAAAATCCAAAATTTTTAAAATATTAAAAATTTCACCAAAAATTCAATATAAAATATAAATTAAAATCTAAAATTTCACCGAAAATGTGAAATTTTTGACCAAAAATTAAAATTTCACCAAAAATCCAATATTTCACCAAAAATCAAAAATTAAACCAAAATTTCACCAAAAATTTCAAATTTCATCAAAAATTTTAAATTTCACCAAAAATTCGAAAATTCACCAAAAATCCAAAATTTCACCGAAAATGCAAAATTTCACCAAAAAATAAATATTTCATCAAAAATCTAATATTTCACCAAAAATCTAAAATTTCACCAAAAACCCAAAATTTCACAAAAAATTGGAAATTTCATAAAAAATTTAAAATTTCACAGAAAATTCGAAATTTCACCGAAAATGCGAAATTTCACCAAAAATTTAATATTTCACCAAAAATCTAAAATTTCACCAATAATTTAAATTTTCATCAAAAATCCGAAATTTCACCAAAAATGCAAAATTTCTTTCGATTGAATTAAAAATAACACAATTACAGAACTGGTCTCAGATTTTTTTTTTTTTCTATTGCAATTTTATAAGGGTGATCCCTTAAAATATGTTACACAGTAACAAGGTAACATCTTTCTTCAGACAAGAAAACGCTATTTATTAGTGTTATTTTGGAAAATTTTAAAAGTTCACTGTGTATACAGCAGTGGTCGAAAATTATTAATTTTTTAACAAATGTTCCATTTTTGAGCATGTAAAAAATTTTAATTTCGGTACTTTTGCAAATTAGATTGATTAAATAGTAATTTTAAAAAATTTCAACTGGAAAATTTAGTCATACGAGGCAATTTTCCTAAAATGCACTTATTTTCAATAATAATAATTTTGAATTTAAAAAATATATACATAGTAGATAGAACACAAAAATAGGGTCCAAATTGAAATTTAAAGTACGCAAATTAAAAATTTTGATTTTGAACTTTATACCAAGCTATTAAAATATTTAACAAATCTGATATCTTAATTTTTTTTTTTTTTTAATTTAACATTTTTATTTCGGCATAATTATGATTTGTTTTTTTAAGATTAAAAAAGGGGAAACGGCAAAATATGTAACAAGATTATAAAACGTTAATAAAAATACAATAAGAACAATACCAAAAATAGGTATATTTAAATAAGTATGCATAAGTACGTATATCATCAGACTTAATAGGTAAAATGTACTTGTTTTTTATTTTTATTAATTAATATTAATTATTATTATTATTTTTTTTTTTTTTTTTTTCAATTTAAAATTATATTTTTCATCAAAAAAAACGTAAAATTTAACGATTTTTTCCTCCAAATTTGACGTTTTATCTGACAACTATGGTAACACTTAATTATTTAGTTAATGAAAAAATTTGTTGCTCTTTTATTCATATACCCCAGTCAAATAATTATATGTGCATACCTATAAGGTAATTTATTTTCTTTAAAAATAGGATTTTCAAATTCAAATCTTTTTTATATTTTAATGTTTATTAGAGCTTTATAAGTCAAATGAAAAATTTATTTCTTATGTGTATTTTGTGGCAAAATTTAATTGATTTTAAAATTGTTCATAGAAAATAATTATATGTGCACGGCAAGAATTTTATAAAAATCCTTTATTTAAATAGAGTTAATTTTCAATATCCATGAAAGTTGTTAGGAAATTGTGTTATACTAATATAACGTTACCAGATGCATCCTTCGTTATACCGATTCGTCCTTTTTCCTTTACATATATATAGGTCAGAACTGTAGTATGCTTATACAAAATCAATTTGAAATATTTGATATTGTCATATAGCTCTGAATCTAAATATATCTCAGCATACAGTATTCTTTGGAAATCCTTATGTCATGAAGGTCTGAGGATCATTACTGGTCGCTGCAGAAATATAATATTTTGTGACTTAAAAACCGATTTTGAGGCCCGATATAGTGATCATCGTCATATTAATTTACGGAAAAATCTAATTTTTGTAGGAAATTCATCAACGAAGCTATTGGATTTTTTGTCCAGTAAATTTATGTTGTGCTGTGAATTAATTTAGCTATGTCCAATAAATATTTTCAACTTCTACCTAGAACTAAAATTGACTTATATTATGTGCGATTCTACACTATGATTACGCTTCAAGCATGTCTTTTGTAGACGTCGAATACCCATGTAATATTTTTGATAAACACTTGGATAATTTAAATATAATATTTTTCATCCAAACCAAAACCAAAAAATTATATTTATCATAAAATCCTGCGTGTGGATTTTTGTACCGCTCTATTAGTTATGTTTTTGCCACCCAAAGGTCATAATTTTAATCTAAAACCTCTTTTATTATTTTATGCTCACGTCCAATTATTAAAACCCGTTCATTGGCCGTTATTTTTCCGTAACACATGTTGTTTTTCTTCAAAAAATGTCCTTAAGCCCCGCTAATCAGCAATTGATTATGGGTTACCGCTCCTATAATGATATCAATTTCTCAGATTTTTTGAAAATTTTCAACAGTATTATGATAAACATTTTCTGTATACATTTTTTTTTTTTTTTTTAATTTTACATAAATTGTCGTCTTACTTTAATGATTTCAGCACTTCAACTGACAGTTCATGACCTGGTGACATATTTTGGCTATAAATTAAAAAAAATAAAAACATGTTGGTATTTTAGGTCTAATCATTTTAAATATTCCCCAAATAACTTTAATTTTAACTTTAATTGGTTAACGGTTCAAACTGTGGACTTCATGTCAGTCTGTTGAGTAAAAATTTCAATTTGCACATATAATTATTTTCTATTAAAATTTAGAGAATGATATGTTTATTTTAACGGCACCTTAAATACAATGCCAAGAGGAACCTAAAATTTTGCAAATAGGGACATTAGGTAAGAATGAAAAAAATTGTAAACCAAAGAAATGTATATCACTCTTGGAATATATAAAAACCAGAAAACAAACATTGCACATATAATTATTTGACAGAGGTACCTACATACGAAATTTAAACAAAATGAAATAATTATGATTTTCTTTCTAATTTTTATATATATTGTGTCAAAAAAAAAATGTGCTCAAAAATAAAAAAATGCGCATTAAAAAATATTAACAAAAAAAAAAAAAAAAATGTGCTCAAAAAATAAAAAATTGCGCATTAGAGGCATAGAGTAGCATATAGAGACGAAATTCTCGATTGACATTTAAACAAAATTGTTGTTTTGTTACTCTACGTCTCCACGCAGACGTTTTTATTTCCTAACACAAGAAATAACGTCGGCAGAATAACAGGAAAAAACTTTTATTTCCAACTTTATGTTAAGGGGTGGAGAAAACGTACATGAGAAATAAACATTTTAATTTGCCTTTTTTAAGGAAATTTTTATTTTTATTCTCGGTTTTTATTATTTATTTGTCCTTTTAAAACAAAATCAATGCATTTTTCATCTTTGTTTTGCTAAAATAATCAAAATTTTAAAAAATAACAATAAATTTGACAGCTTATGTTAAACATTATTGCTCAGCTTTGTGTTTAAACATTTATTGCGAAATAGACTGCGCAATAGATTTCTTATTGGTCCACACGTAACATTTTGAAGAGAGAGATAGAAATTGAAAATTGCGGACACAAAAATGCCTGCGTGGAGACTAGGGGTTAGAGGGTTAAAATAATGTATGACATTTTTATAAAAGGAACAAAAGGGCATTAACTCTAAAATTTTTTTTTAATAATTTCCCACAGACTCATCACGTTAACCACCTTCATATAACTATACATACAGTGCATTTCAACTGAATAGGTTCAAGATTTAATAAAACTCGTATTATTTTTAATATAATTAAGATAGTTCAATTTTTTTTCTGATTTCTAAAGTCTTGAGTTCTAATATGTTTAATAGCAAAAAATAATTAACAACGAACTTAGTACGATTTTTAACGGATTTTCTTCCAACAAATGTATTTTTTAAGGCAATTTTTTGTTTCATCTGAATAGGTTCATTAAGAATAAAATCAATTTGCGTCAAGTATTTGTTGAATTCGCCCATAATTGTGTGTTTTTTTTTACATTTTCAACTATTTTCTATAAGAATCTTTAAAAACTGGTCGCGTAAAAAATGTTCCTATAAAGAAATGAGCAAATATGGAAGGCTCCAATGACTCTAAATATTATTATTTTCGTCATTTGAGAAATAAAGGATGATAACTATGTATCCCATAAAGATGCGAAGGAAGTGTAATGGCTTAGAGAGCTACTACATATTATGAGACATGTGAACTTCGATTTTCTACGCATAGAATTACGGAAAAAACTTACAAAAGTTTACGGGAAAATAATTTCTAACATTTTATACACTATTTTAATTCATTTCATGGACATTCCAGTTCGACAATGCCCCTATTCACACCGCAGGAGCGTGAAAACAAAGAATTCGAAGTCAAAATTTTACCACTTAGCAGTGGTTATCATACTTTCTCGACCTTAATATAATAGAAAATGTATTGAAATTGCTGTCACGTAATGTTAATGAGTCGGACAGATAATACGAGTACAAAAATTTATTATCTGAAGAGATTAAAAAAGTTGGAGCAAATAATAGGAAATTTTCTTAAGTAAAAATTTATGTTAGGTAATTTTAAAAGCGCACAAAATTTTAACAGTATTTACAAAGGAATGTAAAAAGTAACAGAAGTAATAATTTCAAAAACAATTACGTCTACGATTTAATTCGAAATTTTTAAATTTTTCGTCAAATGTGCTGTGATGGAAAATTCATTATCGTACAAAAATGTGTTAACAAAAAAAAAACTACTATCAAATTCTGATGAATTTCGGACCTTAGTGTGAGAAAAAAGAAAGGCGTTGTTGGGATCTCGGGATCTCTATAACTTTTAGATATTCTGTAGTCACCAAAAATAAAAGTTTTTCAACAAATTACTAAAAGTATTTAATCTATTTTGGAAGCGTTTAGTCTCTTCACAAATTTTCCGTCTAATTTTTAAAAAAATATTAATTGAAATATTTTTGTTAAAATAGATTTTTTTATTTAATAGATAGCTTTAACTATCCTGCTAATTATTCTAATATGTACTACAATAACAAAATTAACCATTATTATTACAAAAAAAAATTAAATAAAAAGTGTTGTTTTCAAAAATTTCAAATTTTGTATACATATAAGGACTCTCCCATTTTTATGAACGTAACTTTATGTACATAATTGGAGTAAAAACTATTTTATTTCTGTATTCCTAAAAGGAATCCAATTCTATTTATCATCATAAATATTCTCATTAAGGAACATCTAATTTACGTAAAATTACGTTGTAATTTTATACTTAATTATTTCTTTTTTGTTATTTTTTTTTTTTTTTTTGACGCAAATAAATGACATCATACACACAAACATGTATGAACGTATAAAAAAAAAGCAAATTTGTTATTGAAAACAAAACTAGCAAAAAAAAAAATAACAAAAATATTAACAATATTTAATTAAGTTGAAGCGTTATAACACAAAGAAATATATTTGTTTAAAGAAATAAATAGAAATAGTTAAATAAAAAACTTAAATAATTACAAAAAAAAAAAAAAACTAAAAAAACAATCATAATAATAAAAGTAAATGGTTAGTAAACAAAGACAAACCATAACTTTGTGTAGAATAGAAGTGTGAAGTGATAGAAAGGAAAAAACAGCTGGTTTTGTTGTTGTTCTTTGTGTGGTGTATTTCCCATGCAGAGGGGTGTTAAAGAAGAGATAGTTATTAAAATTGCATAACAAAAAATAATAACAATAAGAGAATAGAATAATTAAGAAGAACTAAATTTAGAAAAGGGTGGTTATTGAAAACAACAGTGTTATCGACATAATATTGCCATTTAAGTGTATTAAACTTTGTTGAAGAAAAAATTGGTTTTTTGTTTTTCTTGACTTTAAACTAAACAATTTTTATTCATTTAGTTAAAATTTTAACAATTGTTTAAAATGGGAAAAATTTCATATTTTTTTAATAATCTTATAAAAATTATCCTAATTGTTTTTTACCTCTTTTTAATTCTTGTTTACCATTAAAAACTAATGGAAGCTCACCTGTCGTTATAGAAAACAATTTAATAAACTACCCTTTCTATTAATCATGAATTTTAAAGTGGCAGGAAGGTATTAAAATTGTCAACTTCCCTTTAATCAACTCCACCCCTAAAAAGTTTTGTATTTGTATTAAACTATGACGTTTATTTAATACATTTTTATTAAATAAAATGACCTTAATTTTTTCGCATTTCAAATTTTTTTCTATACAGTTTTTGTAGTTAAAATTTCAAGGTCTTTTATAACAAATTTATGTGTTAGTTTAATAGCATACAATCTCAGATAGTAAAAGATATATATTTTATTTATTACTTACGTAAAATCTTGATTAAAATTCATGATGTATCCTTCGGACATGGTGGATGACATTTTTATTTTTTTAAGTTTCAAAAAAAATTTTTAACAAGATTTTTGTTTTGCAAATTTAATAATTTATTTTTTTAGCTTTTTTTTATTTTTACAACACTTGCTACAAATTCTTAACAAAAAAACAAAACACTGTCGATTTCTCTAAAAATAACAAATTATTCGTTTTCTTTATTTAATTTGTTTGTTAGTTGTGTGTGTATGTATTTTTAAATTCTTCGATTTTTTCTATAAATATTCGATAAAAGAAAATCTATAGATTTTGTATATATCTAAAAGATATTTTTTTGTATTAATTATTATTTTTTTATTTGTAATTGTACAAAATTGTTTTTTTTTTTTTTTCGTTTTTTTATTCCACTTCTAACTTTTTGTATAATAACAATAATTAACTTAACTTTTCTGCTGCACTTTTGTTACTAATAAAAATACACAAATTTTAATTTGTATTTTTTTCTTGTTGTACTAACTTACTAGTAATTTTGTTTTGGTTTTATTTTCAGCATATATTTTTCTATACACCTTTTTCGCCTTTGTTTCTTGTTGTTATTCATTCATCTTGTTTTCTATTGCGTATTCTTTCTGTTATCTCTATGCTTTATGACTTTTTTGCTTTTTTTGTTTTGTTTTCGTAAATTGACTGCCATAAGTGGGTGTGTGTGTCAGAGACCTGCGCCGAACGATTTTAACGGCGACGGCGGCTTTGCTAAAAAAAGTCGGCTGTTAGCCGGCTGAGAGGTGAACATAGCAACTTTTTATTTCCTAGTTTTCGCATCGTCTTATAGAGTACATTGGTTCACAAATGTGGTTACAAGTCTCCTTAAATGTAAGGGGATCCGAAGACCGTTTGTTTGAACATTATTTTTTATTTCCTAAAAGATTTATAACATACATTTTTGTATTTTTGTACTTCTAAAGTGTCAAAACAGAAGACCGTTTCGAACAGCGTTTAAATATTATGCGTCAGCAAAATTTCTTCTCCTTATGACTATGCAATAAATATTAAACCGTTTCATTTTTACTACACACGGCAACTAAAATTATTGTAAATAGCCTTCGAATTTTTAGTAACAATGTAAATCGTCTGCAATTTTTATTAGCAAACAGAAAATATTGCTCATCAAAAAAACTAAAACTTCGTGTTTTAGTCTCTTACACATAATTTTTTCTGACGCATATAGCACACGAACAATTTTTCTTCGTGTGCTGCAATAAATTTTTAGCAAATTTTCTTTGTTTTGATTTTGCAACTATAGTTTTTTTTAGTATTTTTATTTAAGCAATTTTTTTGCTACTAAAATTTCTTCTACGAAAAATAAAACACATGTATTTTTTGTTATACATTCACACACACATGTATACTCCGATATACATGTGTTTTATTCTTCATAGAAGAAATTTTAGTAGCAACAAAATTACTTAAATAAAAATACTAACAAAAAACTATAGTTGCAAAATCAAAACAAAGAAAATTTGCTAAAAATTTATTGCAGAACACGAAGAAAAATTGTTCGTGTGCTATATATGTGCGATAAAATTATGTATACAAGACTAAAACACGAAGTATTATTTTTCTATGTTAATTTATATACGAGTTGAATATTTTTTGTTTATGCTACAAGAAATTGTAAATAAACGCTGCAATTTTTATTGATAATACTGAAAATAGAAAAATAATTTTAGTTGCAATTATAAACAAAAATGAAACAGTAAAAATATTTTTTGTATTTTTTTTGCTAGCAGCAGATATTTGTTGCAAAATGTGATAAATATAGTATTAAAATCAAACCCTGGTTTCGAACATTATATTTTTAAAATTATTAAAAAAAGTATATATGATCTTGACACAGCTCTTCTCTCTACACATATAAAATTGGATATTTGATATTTTGAAACAATTTTTATTTTATCACAGATTTTAACATTCGGACATTTTAAATACGTTGATTTTGTTGAAATGAATCTAAAAATTTATCATTATTTTTATTTTTCTTGAAAAATGTAACGGAAATAATCTTAAAATATGGTCTTAAAGTAGGGTCGAACCATTATTAAAATTTTTAAAGTTTACAAGGCTTTACCAATGGTATAGTAAGCAAATCAATGTTTTTGAATACAACTTTAAGTAATTTTGATTATAAATGGTTGGTAAAGCTGTGTTAAGTTTTTTTGAATACGGCTGTAAAATTATAGATTATATTCAAACTAAATTCTTTGAAAATACTGCCATTTTCACAGCTTCCGATTTCTTTATATTCTGAGTTTAATGCTAATTATCAACCTCCAAAAATTAAACTTTAGAAAATTATATTTTACTATGTCCACTGATATATATATTTTAATTCATTGCGTTTTTACTATTTCTAAAACTTTTTCCTAAAGTTAGCGGGTTAAGCTTCTCCTATTAGATAGATCTAAATTATCCAAACATTTTGTTTAATATCTTGTTTAAAAATTGTTCTACAGAATAATATTATTTTCATAATAGAGGGTACAAATTCTAACGTAAGCTTGATAACAAATTACTAATTTTGTGTATGTAAATTTCCGTAAGAGGAAGTTAGAAACTCTTTATGTAACATACATTAATTTTTTGGAATACGGCTAAATATTTATTGAAAACTGTAATATTGAAAAATGCAGAATGGTGATGTTTATTCCAAAAAAATAAATTGACTCGTTTTTTAATATATTTCAAAGCCAGAAAACATCTCGATTTGTGTTGTTTAATAATTTAACACAATAAAAACAACTAAGTTTCCATAGGAAAGAAATTTTTAGTATTTTAGTACATTATCAGAACCACTTCAGATTCTTTAATAACATCCTCAGAATTAGTGGTATCACAACCAATTCTGACATTCGTCTAAATTCGTTTTGAAAAATGTTTTAGAGAACTAGTGCTTAAGAACTAATTCTGTATGACTTCTACATCACTTCTGGGAACTTCCTAGAACTGTTTAAAACACTTGTATAAAAAATTTCAAAAATTAAAAAAAAATATATTATATATATATTTACAAAATTCAACTGATTCCAAAAGTGGACTTTAGAAAATAGCCCATTAGAATACAAAATAAAAACAGATTCTGAAACCTTTCCCTAACTCTTCTATGGTACTAGTTCTGAATGTGACAATTTTGAACAAAAATTATTGATTAAGGAACTAGTTCTCGAACCGTTCCATAGAATGGGTACTGGCTAGGTAACACTTCCACAGAACTAGTTCTGGAGGTGACAATTTCAAACAAAAATCATTGGTCGTAGCCAAAGTAGAACAAATACAGGCTATTTTTAGTTGTAGAACTAATACAATATTTCCTAGGTGAATTAAAAATTAAATTTATATTTGTTCACATTTATTATTTGTTTAAAAATTTTATTTTTGGAATTAGAAAGTATATGTGTGTAAAATTTTTATTTAAATCAACAATTTATGAAAATATTTTGGCAAAGGAAAAACATAATAAAAATTTATGTGAGCAGTGATGCATAAACTTATTTACTTTTTTAAAGAACTACACCACTTTTAATGGTATTTTTAAAAAATCAATTGAAAATAAATTTAAATTTTAAAAAAGATCATTGGAAAATTAGATTTTCCATTTAAATTTTTGAAAATAAAAATTTAAAATTAGATTTTTCATTTAAATTTTAGAAAAGAAGTGTTCGGAAATTTTTGAAAATAAAAATTTAAAATTAGATTTTTCATTTAAATTTTAGAAAAGAACTGTTGAAATTTCTATATTTCATTAATATTTCAGAAAACAATTATTTAAAATTACAATTTCTATTTCAGAAAAGTACAATTTAAAATAAGTTTTTATATATTAAATTCACAAAAGATCAATTTATAATTAAATTTTACGTTTTAAATTCAGAAGACTACAAATGAAATTCAGTTTTATATTTTGAATTTCAAAAACAACAATTGAAATTTAGAATAATTCATTAAAATTTAGAACATTGAATAAGAGTGATTTAAATGATGAAATAATGTTAGATCAACTTAATTTATGTGACCTTTAAGCAAATAAAATTAAGAAATTGTTTTAAATCCATCTGGAAAAATTATTCCTAATGCAAATTTCATTCTATATATTATTTCAGTTGAAGTTCTGAATTTAAGTAAGTTTTTTCAAAATTTCAATATTTCTCTGAATTTTAAATGGAAAAATCTTCTTATAAATTGTTCTTTTCGAAAATTTAAATAAAAATTCCAATTTAAGTTGTTATTTTCAAAATTATAAATTGAAAACCTAATTTTCAAGTAATTTTTTTTCAATTCTAAATAAAAAGTTTCACTTCTGAAATTTATATGAAAAATGTAAATTTCAATTGTTATATTCTGGAATTAAAGGAGAAATATTATTTTAATATGTTCTTTTCTGAATTATAATAAAAAATCATAAACTAAAATGATATTTTCAAATTTTGAATTGGAATATCTCATTCTCATTTGTTCTTTTCTGAAACTGAATTCATAAACCTCATTTTAAATTGTTGTTTTCATAATATCATATAGAAAGTTTTTATTTTAACTTAAAAATAGTGTAGTAAAAAACATATGTGTCTGAACATAATATTAAATAACATATAACACAATAACTATAATAATATACTTTGTGAATTGGGTTAGTATGTATTTAGTTCATATTTTTTAATCCTAACACACGTTTTGCTTCATAACTTTTTTCCGAAGCAATTTTTTAAATTATTTTATCATTGAAAATATGTCAGTTATTATCCTTGAAGACAAACTGTTGATTTGTTGGGAGTTTGACTAAAATGAGTAACGAAAATGATGTACGTGCTATAAATTATTAAAATTTTAAAAAAAAAAAACAAATTGGTCCTACAAATAATTGGTCAAAGAATTAAATGTCCTCTGTCATACTGTTTTCAACGTCATTCAACAGTATCAGGGGAATTCGACCATCGATAGGAAACATGGTTCAGAAAAAAAGACCACATGATATTGGATGGACAAGTAAATTGAAACCATATTGAAAAGCACTCCAAACACATCTTTTAGAAAATCACCCCATTCTCTCCAGTTAAGAGATGATTTTTTTTTTTTTTTTTTTTGCGTACGAACTAAATTTAGAAATTTTAGAAAAATGGAATGAAAATGGAGAGAAGCAAACTGTAGCTATTATTCCATAAAATCATAATTTATTCCAAATAATGTCTAAAGAAAATGCATAACGTCTATTGCCGCTGAAGCAAAATAAAAGAGAAACCACTATTTTTTTTTTTTTTTTTTTTGCTTTAAAATTTCCCTTAATGATGCAAAAATAGATAAATAATAAAACGCTTTTCAAATAACATTTTTCTTAAATGGAACAAATTTTATGACTGTTTTTGAAATTAATGTTACTATCATTTGACTTTTGTCAATACTATGGATGTGCGATTAATCGGTTATACAAAATTTTATTTAATCTATATACATATTAATCAGTTAATCGATTAATCAACAATTCTAATTAATAAAAATTCTGATTAATTACTTTTAATTTTGATTAATCAAATTTGAATAATATTATTCAATGTTCTCAAATTTAGTTTACAATTAAACAAATGAAACAAAAAATGCTAAATATATAATATATGTTATTTGGTGATTAAATGACCCACATTTTATATTTTCAAACGACTTTGCATGCAGTTTTTTATATTATAATGAAAATTAAAAACATAAAAAAGAAAGTCAAATAAATTTAAAATTATTTAATTATTCACGATTTTAACTATTTAAATTCCTGATTAATTGTTTAATCATAAATATATTTAATCAAATTGTTGAATAAATCAAATAATTAATTAATTTGAAATTTGATTTTTACGTCACGTTACGGTCTTTTGCATTTTAATATGTATATATAAGAATATTTTTATCTATAAGGTAATACAATCAATCTTGGATGTTGAAATAAAAAGATACCAGTACCAATGCTACTGAATTACCTCTTATTAAAAACTATGATGAACCATATCCCATAGACGGACATCTCCTGATAACGGACAAAATCACCGCCTATGGAAGCTTTCGCTGTATATGTAATTTCTTCTTGGCTTGAGATTAATGTTGAATTTTTATTATACAAAAAGATTGAGTGAATGCGTCCATAATATGGATGAAAAAATAATTAATATAACCATCGACGATTTATGATGAACACGCTAAAGTTGTTACTGACTCCGGAGAGAGAGAAATGAAATGTATTCTACAGAGTAACGTGTGATAATCTTGAAGACATGTGTCGTTATTCCTCTTCCTTTTTAAAGTGAATAACAAATTGCAAAACTCTTGAGATTTTGCTACACACTAATATACAGTTGCTCACAGCTTAAATTATGCATTATACAATTTTATTTTTAAAGCTCTATGACAAAGTAACAGACTGGAATTAAAAATAAAATTTGGTATCATAAGAAAGAGGAAGATTTCTAGTTTAATATAGAACCATTATTTAGTGTTAAAGTTTACCTTTAAGCAAATTAAAGATATGAAAACAAAATTTTAATTTAATGTTTTTATGTTAATATTTTAATAAAAAATTATCAAAAGTTAAGTTTTGCGTGAAGCTGCCACAAAGGAGATATTCCTTACTTCTAAAAAAAAACATTGCCTATAAAAATAACATTTTGTGGAGGAATAATAAATTTACATTTTTGGCGATTATTTAATAAATCCTACAAAAATAAAAATTAATGCAATATTTTAATAGGAACACTTTTTAGCATATGCACTTTGGACTTTGCATTGGTTTTAAATTTTTACTGCTGATTTGAAATATTTTGAATATTCAAAATCATTTTTTTCCTTTGTAGTAGATATATCCAGAAACCTTAAAAGTTAAATTGTAAAACCCATATGTGGTTACAGTTTAATTCGAGTGTCTGATAGGTTTTTAAACAATAAGGTACATCGCTTCATTACAAGTTCCATCACAAATTACAAAATATATTTTAAGTTTTAAACTTAAAATTCTGTGTTTTAAAGCAACAGAATAAAAAATTTGAGGATTTACAGAATTTCTATACTTTTCTTAACCTCTGCCTCAATATATATTCTTTAAAATGTATTATTTATTTTATTTTTCTTTCTACAATATATATATATTTTTTACCCATATGATTCTAATTCTTTTGTAACAGTTTTAATCAAATTCAATTTTAAAACGAGTACCAAAATTTGTTCGATTTAAAAACGATAAAATCATGTCAATTTCGTTTTTATCACAACCATGCATTTATTTTCAGTTTGTTTATGTTGTTGAACATTTTTTAATTTTAATATTTTTATTTTGAAGTTTTTTCCAAATGTTTATGTTTTTTATTTTATTAGAAACACAATTTTTGGAAATTTAGATATCACAATAATATCGTTTTCAACAATACGATATGATATTATAATCGGCACATAAGATGATATCGTTTTCATTATCATATCGTTCTATTTCTTGGGAAATAAATATTCCAATAAATTTGTAATACGACTACACTTACGAATGTTATGTATGGTTTTTGTGACTCCATAATCCGGCAGTGATACGCCATGAAGACGAGTACAATAATCCAGTATTTGCAATGTATGGCAAAAAGTTTTGACGCAACATTGTTTGAATTCCGAATGTCAGTTTTGGTGCTGAGATCCGTAGGTTGTCGCAGTCACGATTGTATAAATGTTTCTTCGGTACATCATCAATGCCTTTTATTGTCTAACCGATTTTCATGAAAAAAACTCATAATGATTTCTTGTACCATAGAAGCATATATTTTAACCATTTAAAAATGGTTTGTAACTAATACTCCTTTATATAGCACAGTGCGCCACGCATGGACCCTGCATGGAAGTACTTTTCCAAAAAGAAGTAGTGGCTGTGAGCCACTGTATGTTGTTATTGAAAAAATAAATTTCGTTGAAAACGAAAAAAAGTAGTCAAAGCATCATTATTATCATGAACATGGTTCTTCAAGTGTTCAACGAATCAAAACATCTCGCAATCGGGAAAAATAGAACATAAAAATCATTGATTTCGGAACAATTTGTATTACAAAAAATATAAAAGGCTTATAGTCGACACAATACCTATTTTATTATTCATTTTATTCTTTAAATTTGTTTAAATTTAATTTTTATAAAAAGAAATTCATTTAAATTATGTTGTTTTTCAAGTTTTCACAGTAATTAAAGAAATTTGCATGAAAAATGCGAAAATGTTATAGAAAAAAAATGAGAAATTTAGTTTTTTTAAAGACAATTTTCTTTTAAAACATAAGATAATGATATAAAATGAAAATATCTAAGCACAGCAAAGAATTCTGAAATAAAAAAAAATTAAAATCGGTTTATATTTATAAAATGTTGTTGTTTAGGTGGACAAACTTGGTTCACTTTAGTGTCGTCTGTGCTTCAGTTACACACTCCAGCCAGTAATTCTTTAAAAGCCTAACTTCTCTGTCGATGTTCTGAAACCTACATATTTATTAAGATCGGTCCTGCTGTTTGGAATATTAATTTTTCGAAAGACCGCAATTTGTAGTTGTAGGGTTTTTCAATAAAACTGCATTATCTTTATTACGAATCATTCGCGAACTGCACTACCTTACCGTAACATATGAAAAATACAACCCTACCCCTTTTAATTTTATTAAACATCCAATGAAATACAACACTGTGTGTGTTAATAAGAAAAAAAGTCAATCAGACAACGAAGCCGGCCGGTTATTAGTCACGGTTAAGCCGCCGTCGACATTTTCTTAGTAACTTTAGTCACCGAAAATAGTCGCCGAATTTTATGACTAATATCGGCTAAAAAAATTAGACGACTTAGAGCCGTATTTAAAAAAACTTATGTATGTTTGATAACAATTTACTTTTTTGTATGTAAATTTCATAAGAAAAAGTTAGTAACTCAAACCTACATTATTTTTTTTTGAATACGCAAATAGCTTTGATTCATTTAATAAAAAATCAGCAATATCCGAACTATTTTAGAGATCTATATATAAAAAATAGACAAATATTAGAAAGATATAAATTTTGCAAATTATGCTTAAAAGGAGAAAATATAAAACTAAACCCAAAAATAGCAGTAAATACGGTAAAGCGGGGTGTAGAATTGAAGAAAAGTATGTCAATATCAGCCTTTTTCATGTGCCGAAACTTGTATTTATGAAAAAAGAAGCCGTCTTAATCCGTCCATCATAAAAATCCAATTATTTGTTCACGACAATAGGAATATAGTTGAACCATTTTATAGTTTTACATTTAGAGTTTTTAATTTCTGTTATAATATTCATTTCTTGTTATTGTCAAAGAATTATTCCAATAAACCAAGAGATATTATAACGATATTGAAATGATATCATCTAGGTGATAAAAACTATCACAAGTGAATCGTTTTAGAATCTATAACGATATTTTTTACGGACGAAAGTGTACCTATCCTTATAATGTCGTTTTTCCAGTAAATTATGATATCATTTTCGTTTTTTTTTTTTCTTTTGAACTATCGCTTTCAATTACTTATAATGATTTATATATTCCCAAAAAAGACGAAATGTAGATAAATTAGTTTTAACATTTATTTATTATTATTTTGTTTTAAATTAATATTAATTACAACGATTAATCAAAGAAAACTGATTAAAGATAAATTAAAGCAAACTAATAAATTAACATTTAAATAATAAATACATTTTTTTTTTAAATATATACGTTAAACAACGTATAATTGAAATTAATAAGAATAGTAAAAAATTAGGATAATAAATAAATGTGTTTCTTTTTTATGAAAGCATCTACAAAAAACATATTTTAATCTATTCAAAATATCGTTCTATGCTATATTTAGTTTTAATAATAAATTGAATTTTTGTTTGAAAAACCTTGTAGTAGCACTTAATTCAACTATAATCGTCTATTAGCCGCCGCTGATTTAATTTGGAATCAGCCAACGCCGACTACTTATTCCCATAGGCTTCGTTCTCTTTGAACGTCAATCTCTGATGTCAATTTTGTCATTCCTAAAAACGTCGTCGTCGACGCAACGAAATTATTTTTTAACATTACGCAGCAAAGATTTTTTTTGTCTTAAGTTTTCTTTTTTTTTTATAATTTTTAATAGTTTTATTTTTTGAAACGAAATTTAATAAAATAAACGAAATTAACACAAGTGTCTGCTAACAAAATAAGTTAATAAAGCGAAAATTAGTGAAAAGTTAAGAAAGTCGTTAAGAAAAAAGTGTAAAGAAATAACCTGTGTTAACACTAACTAAAACTCGAAATAAGTTTGAAAAGAATTCAAATGCAAATGGAATTCTATTGAATTTAAGAATTCAAGTTAGACGACAATAACACACGGCATCTTATCTAACACAACAAAAAGAAAGCAATAAAAAAACAGTAAAGGAAGCATTACCACTAAAGTAAATGTGTGCGTGTGTGTTTTAATAAAAAAAGTGTTTTCGTGATCAAATTAGAAGTATAAAAAAATAATAATAAAACAACTGCAACAACAATCACAACAACGGAAAAACTGGAAGAAAATAATAAAGTAACAAAAAATGCCATTAAAGTTTCTGAAGAAATGTCGACAATATAATGTGACATCAAAAAGTCTATTCGTAATATCAGTGCATCATCTATTGGGTAAGTTTATTTTTTTTGTCTCTAATATGTTTGTTTGCTTGTTGTATGTAATAGATAGCAAAGCCATATCATTAGCACTAACTGCAGATATTGTACATGAAGGTATGTGCTTTTCTCTGCTGTTGCTACAATTGTTGTTGTTGTTCTTTGCTGTTCTTTACAAGTGCGGGGGTGTGATTGTGTGACGAATTCATCAAGCATGATTATAGTTTATTTTTTTATGGAGGGCTTCTTTTAGTGGAGTAAAGTTTCTTTTATGTTCATGTATGAAAAATTATTAAAATAAAACTGAATATGTGTATATGTATGTTAAGGAATGTTGTCTAGTTTTTCCTTTTCTGTTTTACTCTATTTTCTTTCTTATAATTCCACTTGATTTTCTTTTTGTAGAGTTGTTGCATTAGTGAGCTTTATATACATACGTTTTGTTGTGTGTGAAAAAGTGCAAGTGCGTTGACGTTTTTTCTTCTCACATTATTGTCGATTCCCAGCTTGTTAAAAATACCTTTTTTTGATTTATCAGAAATTTAAAAAAGTCTTCAGAATGGTAAATAATGGTTTAAGTTTCCATAGATCCCCTGGGATCAATTGATAATAGAAAATAAATATCATAAAAATATAGAAAACCTTTTAGATTTCGTTTTATTTATCTGGCAGCCCTAATAAATTATTGTATTTGCCTTTTTTATTTTACTCTTATTAAAGTACTTTTTATTATTGTATTTTTTCTCTGCGCGAAACTGTATGGGTGCGCGTGTGTGAAATGTTCGACACAAAAACATTCCTATCATATGAATGCGCAAACGCCCCTTCGTGGTAATTCGATTGCATTTTTTACTTTGTTTTTATTGCAATTCAATGTTTTTTATGTTTTATCTTTTTGTTGTAGATTTTTAATATTTTACTGCGTTTTTTATTTGTTTATTTTTACTATATCGTTATTTTAGTAATCGAGAGATGTTTGTTTTGTAAAGATTCACTTACTGCATTGTACCGTATTTTATTTTTTTGTATAGAAAACTCAATTATCGAACGAACATTAAACACGTCAATGAACAGTCACATTTCGCTCTGTTCCTTCTGTATCTTTGAAATTCGATATTGAGCTTGTTTACGATTTATACAGGTGCAAAAAATTATTTTACAATAAAATAAACATGCAACATAAAAAATAAATAAAAAATTTAACTACCTTGTTTTGCAAATCTCGTTGAAAAATGTTTATGTACAAAAATATTGAAAAAATTTAATTTGTTATTTAAAAAATTTGAATGAAATAAAACAGATTTAAAAAGCTTTTTTATTACTTTTTAAATTTGATATCGAAAATTTGCTGATGTAAAAATTATATCTTATATCGCATGCGATAAACAAATGTGCATATCACTAAATTCGCATATTCGCATCTGCTCAAAATAATATACACCTTATAGGAATATATGAAAGTGGCGATTACTTTAGAAAATTTTTCAGAAAAAATAGTTTCTTACACAGAAAATGGGAGGAAACAATAAATGTACCAGATAAGAGATTTTTTGTGGGGTCTCAGCTACAATACAAAGAATTCACTAAAATTCATACTTTTTAGAGTAGGGTTAAGTAGGGACAAAAATTGGCAAGCGATGAAAAATTGTATGTACTTCTTACATACATACATATTTTGAGCCCGCTCTCCGCTCCTGAAGTATATGTGAGTCCCCACTTCCAAACTTAAAATTGTCTGTTACGCCAATGTGAAATTATATGTAAATCCAACCAATCAACTAGAAGTTACAGATCTATTTCAAACAAATTTTGATTCTGCCTACGGTGTATTTTATTCAAAGATTACAATAAAAATTTGGATTGTTACTTCTATTGCAATCTTCTGCTAGACTGCCACAATATTTTTAAACATACTTTTTTGGAAATTCAGTTCAAAAAATTCAAAAAGTCTCTAAATTGCATATATTTTTTTTTTTTTTAATAATATATATAATAATGAAGTTCCATACAAATTCCACAGAGATTTAATTATTTAAGAAATTTTAAATTATTCCATTTTTGGATAATTGCACGAAAATCATTAAATATTGTCAAACGAAATTCTTTCCAGCTTAATAAGCCAAGTTCTATTTATTTTCCTCGTATAATCTAGTTGTTTATCTATATATACAAGCCATTAAATGAATATTAACAGTTTCATCTAAACTTTAATATGAACAGTAAGTCCAGTCAGATATTGACTTGAATTATAAAGATTAATCAATAAAGTTTCCATTGTATATTTTCTTATAATTTTCGTGTGTAGAGAAAAACATTTGTTATTAAATAATTTCAAACATATGTTAAGTTCAAATATCAATATTTATTAAATTGCTTAATGTTTTTATTTGACAACAAATTTCTTTGGAATGATGATAAGAAATCATAACTAAAAAAAAATAATACATTCTTTAAATTTCATAAACACAAATTTGATTAGATTAGTGATTAGAAAAAAAGCCAAGACGCCGGTAACCAAACTGTCTAAGTAATTTTTTTCTGCTAATAAACGAGGGTAAGAAAGAAAATTTCGTTAAAAATAAGAACATTTTATTTTTATTAGTTAATATAATAAAAAGAAATCACAAATTTGAAAAATTTTAATTTAATGAAGAAAAATTTATTTTTAACTAAAAATTTTAGAACAGGAAATTTCAAAGTAGTTGAATAACCATGTAAGTTTTTTAAAATTTATTTAATTTATTTCATGATTGATTTTTTAAAATATTTCATATTAAGACCAGATTTTTTATTAAATGTTTTTTCTTTTTTTTATCAGTTTTAACAACTATACAGTTTTCTTTATATTGCTAAGGTATTTCTAATTTATTTAAACCTTAATAGAAATTGTACAAAAATCTTTAATAGTTTTTACAAAAACTTTTATAGTTAAAAGCAGTTTAATTTAATTGCTTATTCAGTAATTAAATTGTCTATAATCTCTAAGCCAAATACAGCACAATTTTTAATTTAATCGTGAATACAAAACCTGAATAATATTCATATTCGAGTACTTATATTTTTTTAATAATTTGACGTTAAAACAACAACTGAGTGTGCGCTACTTTTGCTGTTACTTACTTTTGATTTAAAAAGTTTTGTGTAAATATTTGGTTTTTAAACGTGACCTACGATAAGATTAGTTGTATTAAATAAATATTTTTGTAAAAGTTTTGGTGTTGTCATATGTGCTTTACTCAAAGAGAACCAGAAAAATATTGTACATCATTTGTTTTCTACAATTAGAAGAAAATTTTTGGACTTTTAATTTTTTTTAATTACTGGGTCTTACTTTGTATACAATCGGACAATACTCGTAACTCTAATGAACGCCAGATGAAAAAAAGCTTTTAGAAAAATTATCTTTTAGTCACCCTGTAATAATACGATATAAGCTACAGGGTGTCAAAGTTGACCTCGAATATGAAAAAGTTTAAAAAATCGTTACTTCTTCAAGTCAAGTACGATTTCAAAGATGCTTATTCATCTTCATGATATATCTTACAGTTAAAAGATATTTGAGCTTGATTTTAAAAATTTAGATTTTTTTGAATTTATTTTTTGGTTTTTCTCAAATAATTTCCGTAATGTAGGAGCGAGAATTTATAATTTTTAAGATTAATTTGTTAACATTTTATTTCGATCCGTCCAGTAGTTCAGGAGATACAGATATTGTGTACCAAATATTTTGCGCTAGGCCTTACTGTACAACACCACATGGACATTTATCATGAACAGTTCTTGAGCAACGTAATTTGTCTACCAAATCTCGCTGAGCCAACCAATTCACATAACGAAGCCTATGACGTCCACAAGTTTCCTATCGTCACATAACCCGTCGAGAAATTGACTGCCAAACCATTTGATCCTACGATATTGTAATCGTGGACAGTGACACACAATATGTTCAATAGTCCACACATTCTATAAAAATCGGTTTTGCTAGCGTTCCATTTAGATCTCATCTTCCCTATCATGCAGTGTCCAGTTATGGGCCTAGAACCCAACAGAGTCTCACAACGTAATTTTCCAATAGCTCCCTCAGTGACCTCTTGCAGGTGGCCACTAGCCTGTATTTTACCAAGTGCGTATCCAAGGCCTTTAGAGCTGCCTGGCTATCCACATAGAGAGTAGCCTCAGAACCTTCAGCGGCCTTTAAAATGCCTAGAATTTCTGCCAGAAAAACGTTGCATTCATCAGGAAGCCTATATGAGCCTTTTATTTCCGTACCTTTGGCACTTGCTCCAGTGCCAATATCCATCTTTGATCCGTCTGTAAATTTTAATTTTTTTTTCCAAAAAAGCACTGAAATATTTTCCAATGCCGTTACTGAAATAGACCAAATTACCGAAATGCTAAAATACTTTTACCGTTATTTCACGGTTTAAAAAAATTTTTATTTTTAATAAAATTAAAATAAAACTTGTAATAATGTTATGGGTATCCTACACCTGACTCCACTTTATATTTATCGGTTATTAACCGATAATCTAAATTTTTGAAACGACCGTTACCCCTTATTACCGGAATAGCTCGAAATACCGATAACACTAAAATACCGTCACCGAAATAATTCAAAATATAATCTTTCTGAATCGATTGTCAACCTTGATATTTTCGTTTTTATATTTTTCAACATCGAATTGCAAATTTTAAAACAGATAATGGGATTTTATTTACTTTGAGATTTGAAGCGATTTGGAATTTGGAATACATTTTTAAAAAATCACAAAATATTATTTTCACAAATTAAGATTCTTAAAATAAATTTGATCAATTATAACGATAATCTCAACCATTGCTTTTCACTTTGAAGCAATAAAAAATAATGCATCATAAAGTGCATCATCTTAATAAAACCTTTGAGGAAATATTTATCTCTGGACAGCATTGTTCTTACATCCATATCTATAAAATTAATATTATACAATTACAGAAATTAGGGAATTCAATTGAAACTAATTAATAAAAATTAATTAATAATAAAATATATATACGTAATTTTGTAGCAAAGCTTTTGTTGAAACATTTTCTTAGTTATTTTACGCATAATATAAATAATTTTCGATAGTAACAATCATTTATGTACTATTAAAATTTTTAGATTTGGTGTCACTGAAAATTTTTAAAAAGCACTGAAAAAAGCACCTAACACTGACTCAATATTTTTCCGCATCAAAATTTTTAAAAAGCACTAAAACATTGCTAAAAGCACTGAGTTGACAACGCTGTTAAAAATACCTTTATATTAACAGGTAAAGTACGTATACGCCGTGTATGCCACACAATTTGTAGTTTTTCTTTCTACAGATGTCTTCTGTTGTGTTGTGAATAACATCAAGATATTCCCACCAATTTTAATGATATATGGCTTATTTTATTCGTAATATATCTAGCTTTATGATAAAAGTTGATATATAATTTTAGCCCTTTTAAGTAACATAACTTTTTTTTATTTATTTCTTTATTTATTATTATTTTTTTTTTTTAATTTCGAAAGAATTGTTCACTAATTCCTGACTAACTCCGAAGCAATTGAGTAGAAAACTTAAATTGATGGTAATTTTACTTCTTTTCGTATTTTATTTATCTAAATCGCACAAACTGTTTTCAGTTTATTAGTTCTAATGTGGTCGCCTTATTAAGGGAGTCATATTTATTAGGCATGCCCATTAAAAATCTGAGAATATGTTATTATTATTATTCAATACATGAAAATCAGCATAATTCACATGTTAATGATTAAAGAAGAAACTTCCATTATAAAAAATTCCGTTCGAGAATATAAATGATTGTATATTTATTTGAGTTTTAATTTATTAAAGATTTTTTATTTTTAAATAAAATTTCGAAAATTGTAAATAGATTTATTATTATATTTTTTTCATTCTACAGGCATCTTAGTTTTTGTTTATGTTTAATGACAACCATCAATTTTTTAGACATATTTTAAAGTGTTTGGCATAAGTAATCGATATCCCTGTGGTTAAAGGGTTAAAAACAAACGTAACTTTTCCTAAAGGCGTAAAACAGTCTTTGTTTTGTACTAGAAAATCATTCAATAAAATTTATGAATTAAAATCAAATTGTTTGTTCATATTTTTTTTACAAAACAATGTTGATTTTTTAAAATGTCCAAAAATGTTTGTGCACAGTTTTTTAACAAATCATTTCCTTTAAATCATCCATACTATAGAGTACAATTTAGTCGAACTCTTCCGTTTATAAATATGCTTAATTTCTTTCGTTTTTATATAAAAGATAAATTTTATTTGTTTATACATATATGGTTTACAATTGCTAATGATTTTAACAAGAATTTATAATTAAATAAATACAAAAATATGTATGTATATAAACTAAAAATAAAAAAGCCAACTTTTTTAGACATAAATAGAAGACAATATTTATAATAAAAAAATTATATTATTATTACTAAAAAAAAAAAAACAACACAATACTCACTAAAAAAACAAACAGCTAGCAACCTACTAGACAATTGAAAAAGAAAAAAATTAATAAATTATTAAAAAACAAACAACAAATACACAAAACAACTAAAACCAATGAAATAAAAACGTTAACAGCACAAACACAAAAAGACACAAACAAAAAACGCCAGCTGCCACCCATTTTGCATACAAATGAGTTAGTTGACTATGGAGAATTCTAAACATTTTTTCTTAAACAAATACATACTCGTACACAAAAATATTCATATAGATAAATTTATATTGAATATTGTATTATATAAAAAAAACAAGAATTTAACATTCTTTTTTTCTTATTCTTTAAAAATGCTTTTTTTCTTTTACTATATATGATTTCTAAAGACATTTTTTTCATTTGTTTTTCTGCATTGAGTCACAAAACTAAACAACAATGTTAAGATTACAAATTATTATTGCTGTTGACTGTGGTGGTGGTTTTGTTCAAAAACCATTAAACAAAAGATTAGATTTTTTATGAGTATAAAAAAAAAACTAGGTGGTCAAGAAATTATTTGGCTTAATAACTACAATGTGTAAAATTTAATACAAATTAAATAATGACCTATGTATTTGAATATTATTTTTTATTTTTTAGCAAATAATTAATTAACTTTCATATATTGAAATTAATATCTATGTATGTGCGTATAATGAAATTGAAAATAGAAAGGATAGAAATTTGTCTTTTCTTTAAATTTTTTTATTATGTTAATTTATTTTATTTATTAATTTTTGAAATATTCAATTCCTTTGTATTTATGAATGAATTTTTTAATATCTGAATGGAATGTTTTAAATGTTAAACTTATCTACTTCCGTCCCCGTCCTTGCCTCACAGCTGTAAGTAATAAAATCATAAAAATTCATAATTTTTATTAGTTATTATGAAGAAATTAGAAAAGGTGATATATTTTTTTAAATTTATTAGTTATGAAGAAAATTAAATTTTATAATCTTTTGGATAAATTTTAGATCATTGGTCGATAAAAAATAATAATAAAATTTATTTTGTGTTTTTATACCCTGCACCACCATAGCACAGTGGTCCAAATCGTTTTTTTTTTTTTTTTTTTTGAAACATATCTGTAACTGAGGTGTTTCCGAGTTGATTTGGAGGAGTACATACTCCTAGCGGGGTACGGGGGTACAGGCTAGACCTCCAAAGTTGGTCACCTCGGATATGTAATTTTTTTAAAAAATTCGCTAAAAATTGCATATGGGTAGTCCTTGTAAATCTCTACAAAAAACATGCTTGCATGTGTACCTTAACTCTTTCAGTTTAAGAGATATTTAGGCCGAAGTAAATTTTACTCTCATTTTTGGCCTCGTGAAATTAACGTCTATAATCCGATATAATTTATGACTAGTTTAGCTTTCTTTTTACTTTCCTAATCGACTAAAATATGTGTACTGATTTTTTATTTTTTAATGAACGAAAACAAGTGTTTTTTATTCCTTACATAAAGCGAACTTAGGTGTATCTATTATTTTGTGCAGGTGTGTATATTCGATGTGTTAAAGAACAAAATTATCTATCGAAAAGATTACATGTCCTGGTGGTGATTTTGTAACTTAATTTGAAAGAAAATATAAATAAAATTTTTCGTATTTCAGGATGATAGTTCATTTAAAGCTGCTAGAAGTTCTTCCTATTTTTGGTGTAACTCTAATGTCCAATTTCTTTGTTAATTTTATTTCTAAACAATATGAAGATTATATTTTTATGAAACACTTCTTATCTTTTTTTAATGTACACAGATTTACAAAACGCCACGGGATATCTCAGTAATTTTTTATGTTTTAAGCATAAAAATCAATTTTTTTCTTTTGTCGCAATTTGTAAAGTATAACGATGTTGAACCAAATATTGAAGCATATATAAAATTTTCAGAAATTGACCTAATATGGCGATTTATGGACCGACCCTTATATTAGACTTATTCATGTCAAATATTACCATGAAACTGTCATTCATGTGCGATGTTTGCGAGTTAAAGTGATTTTCGAAAGTTGGCTTTATATGGGAGCTAGGCCTAAACCAGCAAGCCAGACGGACGGACAGACATCGTTAAATCGACTCACTTATTTCTGAGTCGATTAGTATATTTTAAGGTGGGTGTTAGAATATTTTTTCCGTGCGTTACAACCATCAGCACAAACGCACAATACCCAACCACCTATACACAGTGGTCCCAAATCGATTTTTTTTTAGAAATAATTCTGCAACTTGTGAACCGTTAGAGGTATCTAAATAAAATTTCGCATGGTCAGAACTGAGTTGTTTAAATGAAATTTTGTCACAATATAGATAGATTTGTTCTAAAATCAAAGAATTAAAAAACTTCCACTTTTTGTACAAAAATACTCAATATCCCAGTCCGGGAAAAACTTGTTTCAATACTTGACTTTTTTTCATTAAAATGCTGTTGTAAAAGGCGTGGCTCATTAGATATTTTTTGTGTGTTTAACTAAAATATGGGGCTATATTGTCAATATATATTTTTTTTTTTGATCTCGGCTTCGACATTTTTGAATTTAAGAAAACAAATTAAAAAACCTTTTCAAAATTGACAAAGTTTGGATAGGGCTTGAGGGGAAACCATTCACCAGAGAGCCTCCAATTTTTTTACACGCATTTGCTTTAAGACTTCTTTTGAAAACATTACAAAAATTGTGCAGTCCAGAACAAAAAAATATTTTAGAAGTGAAAAAATATTACAACCTTTTTGGAAAACAACCCCAAAAATTTCAATTTTTTCAAAAGTTTTAACTTCAGATTAATATAATTTTTTATTGGACATATATATTGATAAATATCTATTGATATGATAGGCATTCATTGTATTTATCAATGCGATAAATAGGACCAACATAATTCCATTATAAGAATTCTCAAACCTTTGTATTCTAAGCTCACTCTTAAACAAACATCTTTTTGAATTTAAGTAGATTTTTCCTTTAGGGCAGCGGACACTTTGATAGTCGTTTCCAATCAAATTAGCTTTCTTTTTAGCAGAAAATAATATGTCTCTCTATTTTTTACCACGTTTCCATTCAGATTAAAGTAAAAGTATTTTAACAAGTTTTAACAATATCTTAAAATTTTGTATACGCATTGATGGAACTTTTTTAGGAATTTTTACTGGAAATTTGTTTTACACAAGACGAAACCAAACATTTTGCGGTCCTACTTCATTAAAAATTGTAGCGAAAATAGCCTTCAAACAAATGAAGTGGTACTTTTTTGGCAATGCAATAATCTTCCTTTCCGTTTCTGGGGTTTTTTCATGGAATCTAATATGACTTTCCATAGTTTGTTTTTTATATAAAACATTTTAGACAAAATGTGGATATCTTCCTAGTTCCTATTTGCCATTTCAACCAGCAACTTTCCAGCTTTCTTTTGATTTGAACCATTTTTCTCTCTTATTTAGTACAATGATTGTTTCTCCCCATTTTCATGCTTATACTTGCCATATTTTTCATTGAAGTGGTATAGCCAAATCAAATTGATTACAAAGAAAAAGAAATCCGGAGTATTTCTGAAAAATCCTAGAAGGTGTATCTATTATTTTGAGCAGGTGTGTATGTGGACAGCATAAGTTTAATATTTACAATAGATGTTTTTGAACAGAAGAATTGATGTATATTTCTACATGTTGTTGGAGGAAGGGGTTGAGTTCGTAATTGAGTTGGTAACAACCCTCAAGCGATTTTATAATTAAATAAGGAAAAATGAGATCGATATTGTCTGATTGGTCATGGGAATTAAATGGCCAATTATAATGTTCATGTTGCGAACATTGGGTCTCCCAGTGGAACTGTTATTTTTATTTCCATTCTTTTTTTTATACTAAATGAGAGGTCTTTATAAAAGAAATTAATAACCTGCTTTAAAAAGTATTAGAATATCTATAATAAAACCGTTAAATTAATAATTTGTCCAGTCTTGTTAATCAAATGTTTAATAACTTATAATTGCTACATTTTTATAATTATTATTTTTGAGGTTTTCTCTTAGCAACTTTATTCGTTTTTATTAAAAGATAAAATTCTTCAAATATTTTTTTTTTTTTTTTTTATAAACTAATTTATCACTGCAAATTTATAGCCATATTTCTAAAAATAACTTTTTAAATTTTTAATAGAAATTTACTTAAAGCTACAAATTTGTTTTTGGCGCTTCAGTTTTAATATAACATAACTAATTTTTTTTTATTTATTTTTATTTTATATTTTTTGGTGAACAAGTTGATCATGTTATTTTTTATGTTTATTTATTTCAACTAAAAAATGCTTATCATTACTGTGTTAAACGGTTGAATAAATAAAATGCAAACAATTTATTAAAAAAAATATCAACAACACTGCATGAAAGAAACTTGAATCGTAAGAGTCGGCAGATAAACAAAAATATTATAAAAAAAAAACTAAAATATGTATATAAAACGAATATTATACTCACAAACACACAGAAAGTTCTCTTAACTAAATTTTATCTTAAATTGATTAAAAAAACGGCAGAAAATAATAAAAATAAACTTGACAAAATATAAAAGAAATAAATCAGACAGCGCAACATATTATGACAAAATAAATACCTTTTTTTCTAACAAAAGAAAACAAATACGAATATAGAGATAAAGAAATTATACCAACTTGGTGTTTGAATGTGGATTTAAGATTTATACTAATTTTAAAGACAAATAAATGTCTTAATTATAATTTCAATGTTAGAATATTTATGAAAGATATTTTTTTTCCACTTTTTGTTTCAGATATTTGCACATGTGTAACTAAATGAGTTTTATAAACAAATTACGAGCGAAAATAACAAAAAAAAAAAAAAAAAAACGAATAAATAAATAATAAATTAAAATTAATTAAATATTAAAGATTTAATTTTTCTCTTTTTTTATATCTAACATAGAAAATTTTAATTTAAGTTAAATAATTTTTAAAGAGATTTAAATTCATTTTATATACATTTTAGTAATTTCGAATTTTTCGATCATTGTTTAAATTTTTTTTTTTTTTTTTTTTTTGTTAAAATGAAATGTCATAAATATATAATGTCATATATATATAAACGAATGAATTTAATTTAAATAATTCTTGACTTTACGGTCCAAAAATTAATATTAAAATTTTCGAACATAATTTTTAAAATCGATTTTTTATAATTAATGATTTAAACTAATTTATATGTTTTTCCTAAAAATTGTCATAATTTTTTAAAATCGAATAATTTTGTATTTAAAATAGCGTAGTTTTGTGTGAATTAAATCAGAGACCGGATTTTAATACTAAAAAAACAATCTTTTTATTTTTATTTCAATCGAAAAACAATCTTTAATGTTCAAAAAATAATAAAAATCCATCATGATTTTTATTATTTTCATCAATATTTTATTTTTTTTCATCATGATGAAAATAAAAATATAAATATCTTTTGTGATATTTATTTCAAAAGTTGAAAATTATTTTGAACTTTTTTCATCGGATGGAAAAAATTCTAAACAACAACAATTTCATTTGAATAAAAAAATATTTTGAAAACAAAACAAAAGTATGAATAAAAAAAACAATCATTTTAAATTTTTTTCGAACTGATATTTATCGTTAAAGATATTTATCGTTAAAGATATTTATTTTTTTCATCATTGATGGATATTTATTTTAAAAATAAAAATCCCTCACATATTTTTTTCAACAAATGAAAAAATATTTTGAACATTAAAGATATTTATTTTGATTGAAAAATAAAAATAAAACGTTTTCGGGTGCTTGAATTAAATATTGCAAAATCTTTTCCTTTACTTAATTTAACTCAATATTTTTTAAAGATTTTGTTTTCCTTAAAAAAATTTTTTTTTCTCATTTTTAATAATTTTTTATAATTTAACATTTATTTTTAAGAAAATTAACTCGAAAATATTTAATTTTAAAGTCAAGATACTTAATTTAAAAATTTTGGCATTTTCGAAATTAATTTCGAATTCGATTTCGATTTCGAATGATTTCAAACAATTTCTGAAAATTAATAAAAATTGTTCTCTTTAAGAAAATTAATCTGAAATCTTTTAATTAGGTATTGAAATGCTTAATTTTAACGTTTTGAAAATTTCGAACTAGCACATTTTTAGATATTCGAAATTTTGTCGAATTTTTCGAAGATTGTTTTTTTTTTTTTAATTGAATGACGTCAAATCATTGTTTTTAAAAAATATAACAAAAACCTGATATTTTCGATTTTAGAGTTGAAGTATTTATTTTTGAAAATTTTAAATCTAATTTAAATTGAAATCTTAATTTGAATTTTGAATGACATTAGTTATTTTAAGTAATTTCACATAGTTTATAACATTTTAATTAGATTTAGCATAATTTTGAGATTTTCGAAGATTCTTTTTTTATTATAAAAAAATTATTTTTAAAATTATTACATTCTTTTTTAAAAATGTAACTTAAAATATATTATTATCAATTTTATAGTCGAAAGGATTTTAATACTTCATTTAAAATTTTTCGAAATCAATTTCGAAACCGATTTTTTAAAGTAATTAATTATTAATGTTTCAATTTAAATTTTTTATCTTTCTTAATATTCAAAATATTTCGAAGTTTTCGTTAAAATTAAAAATTCTTAAAAAAAATTTACTTGAATTCGACTTTATAGTTAAAATACTTTTTTTCGAAATTATGGAACTTAATTTCGAACACGAATTTTAAAGTAAATAATAATTTTAAATCAATGAAGTAAACTATGTATTTCATAAGATATCGACCAATTTATATATTTATTAAATGTTTCGAATTTTTCAAATATTGATTTTCAAAAATTAACATTTTGGTTACAAAATTATATTTCGAATTTTTGAAATTTGTCGCTTTTAAGTACTTAAATAACGCTTTTAATTTGATTTAGATTTACTTAAAAATGTTAAATTAATAGGTTTAAAATATTTATTTATTTAATTTATTTCCTCTTCTTTCCAGACACCACAACCACTGTTGATTGTACCATCAGTTCCGAAAGCAAAGGTCAAGAATGTCTCGACAATGTCTGCCAACGTTTACTCATACAACAGCCCGAATTCTTTGGCCTACGCTATATGGTCAAGGGAAAAGAAGATGAAATGAAATGGGTAGACTTAGAACGTTCACTAAGTCGTCAATTGGAAAAATATGCAGCCGGCACAAAGATTTTCTTACGTGTGAGACACTATGTAACAACTGGCGTACGCCATCTTAGCGATGAAGTGACACGTTACTATTATTTTTTACAATTAAAAAGTGATATAAATGAAGGTAAAATTGCATGCGATATACGTACGGCCATATTGTTGGCATTATATTGTCGGCAAGCAGAATACGATAGTTATCAAAGTGATAAACAAACAAAAGATTATTTAAAGAAATCTTTAGTATTGCCGAAAAATTTACAGGGTAAGTGAAAGATTTTGTATAAATAAATTATATTTATAAATTTTAGTAAATTTATTAATTTATAATTGATACCAATTTAATATCAATCGAATTGAATTATTACCATTTAAGGTATTTTCAAATTTTAATGAAAGTGGTTTATACTAAATATAAGTAAATTTTATTATTTAAACGATAAGATATGTTTGTTAATAAATATTTTGTTTTACGACTATTTATTAACATTTTAGTTAATGAATCACTACCGGTTAAGTTAATGTTATATTCTGTTTAACTGACGTCAATTTAATTTAATATATGAGTCAATTTGTCTAGTCTAAAATGTGTGCAATTTTGTTTTGAAATTTATGATCTCTAAAATATTCAATACTGTGGGAAATTTCTATAGTTTATGGTTTGTGATGTATTTTTAAATACTTTTTAGATGTTTTCTAAATAAAATATTTTATTGATTTAGAATAGAATAAATATATTTTTAATTAACATTAGATATCTACATCATTAGTTAAGAATATTCATAAAGATATTTCGATATTCACATATTTTAATCAAGATATACATACATGAGTAAATAACTTAATAATTTTTAATAAATTTTATTAGAATTTGTTTTTGAGACTGGAATAAAGGGAAAACCCCAGAAGAATATTTTAAGACCTATTAGTTAATTTTCGAACACAATATTAATTTGCTTTCTAGTTGGGAAACTCTATATTGAACAAAATACTTAGGAAGCCCCAAACTATGTTCGGGCTTACTTTTTACTGTAGCGCATATAATTTGTTTATAAAATATGATTTAAAATTTTAATATATAAAAAAATCGTAGATAAAAAATGTTTACATATTAATTCTGGAGCAAATCAAGGTCTTCGGAACAGTTGATTTTTAAACAATTTTGATAGTGATTCTATAGTACTTTTACTTGTGATTATAGTGCAATAAAAACTTTTGTCCGCTCTTGCTCGGTTTACGAGTTATAGGCCTTCAAAGTTTCAATATATTTTCCTGAATATCTTTATTAATAATTCGGATCTTAATTATATTGATGTCATTTAGCGAAGCCGGTGTTCGACATACCCAGAGGAGAAAGTCCTTAAGCCCGGCCGCAGGCCTGCTACACAGAAAAACCTTTATTAAGGCGCAAAAAATATATAATAATTTCAAGTGTGCTGATAATCTAGATTAGTTCCTTAATTTTTTTAATTTTCTTAATTTTTTTATTCCTTCAGGTTTGGTCAACGATGATAATCTTTTGGACAGTTTAATAGTCGAAGTATTACAACAACATTCGGGCATACAACATTTGACCACTTCACAGGCTGAAGAAATGTACATACAATGTTGTCAACAATTGGAAGGTTATGGCGAAGAAAGATTCCAAGCTAAAGATAACTTAGGAAATGATATAAATTTAGGTCTGGCCATTAATGGCATGGTAGTGACGGCAGAAAATGGTCGTCAATATTTTCCATGGAAAGATTTTCATACAGTGACTATAGAAAAACGAGCCATACGTATAGTACAAAATAAAGCAGATGGTTCACAATTTTTGGGTTCATTTATATTCTCCGAAACGGATACAGCTAGATATTTTTGGAAATTATGTATAACTCAGCATAAATTCTTTAAACGTTATATAGATGAAGATTCAGCCTCAAGTATGGGTGATGTAGAAAGTGCTAATGGTATTTCCATAGGTGGAGGTGCAGAGGCTATAAATGCTTCTGCTTTTAGTGGTTATGATCTAAGTGATTCACGTGAAGATTTGCTATTGGAACATCATGCTACTTATGTGCCAGGAGCGGGTAGTAATTCAGTAACCATAGGTGGTAATCATTATCAGCCTTCTACACAACAGTCACAAGAATATTTATCATCAGCTCAATCATTGCATCATCAATCCTCTTCACAATTACCTCCTCATGGACTTATATCGACAGCCAATTCTTCTTCGGCCTTAATGTCTTCCAATATATCGTTGGCAGCTAGTCATCAATCGGGTAGTGGTAGGGCCGATGGTAATGGCATGAATGGTAGTGCTTTGCATATGGCCCATCATAGTGGTGGAGGAGGAGGAGGACAAATGGGTCAGAGTTGGTTGAGCAAGGCAAGTTTAAAATAATCAAATATTTTTCTGTATAATTTTTTAATCTTTTATATATTTTATTAACTTTTCAGGAATACTCTCATGATTATGTGTCCTCTTCACAACATCTCTCCAATAGTATATTAGATACACGCCTGCAGAGCAGCTCCTGCCAGGATTTAAGCAATAACAATTTACATAGTAGTTCTAGCTTTTTGGGTCACAATAATAACAATCACATATTAGCAGCTGATGCTCATGAAAGAGAACGTCTTAAAGCTATGCTGCCTACTTATAGGCCAGCCCCAGATTATGAAACTGCCGTACAATTGAAATATAGAACACCCTCCAATGAATTGTACAATCTAAATCAATTACAATATCAAGCAGCTGCTTTGGCAGCTCATAATTCAGCAGCTGCTTATTATGCTGGGTCCCAGCCCGATGTTCATCAAGCAGGTGATGGTTTATTGTTGGGTCATATGGCAACACATCGTTATCCTGATGTAGCACAACCCGCTCAAGCTATGCATGCTCAATATAATTTATCAGCGGCCACAGCAGCTGCCTCCGGTTTAAGTTCGACACCCCAAAATAATGTTTATGTAGATTTACCACAACGTTTGCAAATGATTAGAACTAAACCGCCTCCTCCCTATCCTGTTAATCGACTGAGTTCATCCTCTACTCCTGATTTAGCTGTAGCTTCTCATCGTCCTTTGTTGGGCTATAGAGCGTATGTTTCTGGCTCCTCACCTGATTTGGTATCGAATAGAAATCTCTTAAATTCTCAATATCCCTACAATGTGCAACCAGGAGGTTTAGGAAATCCGGGACAAATAACCACATCTTCAGGAGCTACTATGTTACATCAATATCCCTATATGGGACATATGGGACACTCGCAATCTTACCTTCCGCCTCATGGTACTTTTGAAAATTTAAATATGATCGAAGAGCAGCCCTCTATAATGTCTCAATTGAGGCAGTCGGCCTTAAGTCAAGCAGCCGCCACTCATGCTGCTAATAGCACACAAAGTTATGAACAAAATTCTCCTACTTTACCACCCTCGGGTTATCGTACGTCTGCTAATATGCAAACAACACAGCCAGCAGCTCTGCAACGTAATGCCATGAATGGTTCCATAGAACCAATTTACGAAAATGTGCCACTGCCTCAATATACATCCTCGACTTCAGTGACTCCACAAAGAAATACAGAGCAACGTTCTTCAGGGTCTTCCACTCACAATGTGGAAATAAGAAATCGTACATCTTCCATACAATCTGCACCCGGTGGTATGCCCAATCAGCCGCCAGTACCAGCAACTAGACATCATCATATACAACATAGAGAACCGGCAGCGCCACCCGTACAACAATTGGCCCAACAACAAATACATCAATATCTGCAAGCTCAAGATGAACCTGATGAAATTTCCATGAACATTAAAAAATTCAATCATCAAACCCAACCCGATAGAGCAGCTAGTACCGATGTACAATTGTTAGATCCCACACCGCCACAAAGAGCGGTGAGGGCAGCTTCAGCGGCACCGGCAATAGGACAAACTTCAACAGTGCCCGAACAAACAACACCTGTAAAGATGACACCACCTCCTAGGCAACATAAGAATATGAAAAGTGCCTCTTCCGTTTCAGCTGTTGATGTTATACAAGCCTCCTCCACACCCTCAGCATCTTCCACAAATGCAGCCATGAACTCAACACGTATCGCCTCTTCTACATCTCATGACGATTCGTTAAGTCATCATTTTTCAGCCATGAATTTGTCTTCCACATCATCTTCCATGTATAATACAACATTAGATACTACAACACAAAGTTCTAGTACAGCGGGCAATACAACTACAAAAGAAAAACGTAAAAAACGTTGGAATTTCTTGGGAAGAAGTAAAACTCCAGACAAACAGAAATCAGCGACGTTGGGTAGGGAAAAGGCGGCCAATACAACAAAATTGCAAAAAATAAAATTGGCACAAGATGATCTAAATCTACACCACAGATGGTCAACAGGGGTGCCGAAATTACAACCAATATCGGGACAATATTCCAAAGATAAATTGGTAAAATATTTCAGAATCTTTCTTATAAAAATAATAGTAATTTTATGTTTTCTTTAAACAGTGTCAAATACTCACTGATAAGTTAACCGACTCCCAGCTATTTATGGAATTTGAGGCTATACCTAAACGACGAGAAATGGCACGTTATGATTGTGCTTTGAAAGAAGAAAATGCCATGAAGAACTCAGATCCTAATTTTCTACCTTACGATGATAATCGAGTGCGTTTGACACCCACTATGGAAAATCGTCATGGCTATGTAAATGCTTCTCATATATCGGTAAGTTGAATATTGTTTAAGTGTTTGAATTGCTAATTAATTTTCAATTAATTTAATTTTTAGGCCACTGTGGGTAACAAACAACGTTTCTACATTGTGGCTCAATCACCTCATGAAGAAATGACCACACGAATCTTTTGGCAATGTGTCTGGGAGGCTGATGTTTATTTAATTGTACAGCTATCGGAGGATTTGAATTATATACCGCCCAATACAAATCAACGCATGGAGTTTGGTCAGGTGAGATAGTTTTATATATAAATATACAAAAACATTTATCGATGACCTAAATTTTCTAAAGAAAATTTATTGATAATCTGATTTACTACAGACAATTTATCGATTACGTGAATTTTATAAAGAAAATTTATCGATTACATGAATTTTATAAAGAAAATTTATCGATAACATAAATTTTCTATTGAAAATTTATCGATAACTTGGATTTTCTATAGAAAATGTATCGATAATTTGAACTTTTAATAGAAAATTTATCTATAACATGGATTTTCTAAAAAAAATTTATCGATAACTTAAATTTTCTATTGAAAATTTATCGATAACTAGAATTTTCTATAGGAAATTTATCTATAACTTGAATTTTCTATAGAACATTTATAGATAACTTGAATTTAATACAGAAAATTTATCGATAACTGGAATTGTCTATAAAAAATTTATCGATTATTAGAATTTTCGATAAATATTCTATAGAAAATTTATTGATAACTAGAATTTTCTATGGAAAATTTATGGATAACTAGAATTTTCTATAGAAAAATTATCGATAACCAGAATTTTCTATAGAAAATTTATCGATAACTAGAATATTCTGTAGAAAATTTATCGATATCTTTAATTTTTTATGAAAAATTTATCGATAATTTTAATTTTCTGTAGAAAATTTATCGATAACTAATTTTCTATTAAAATCGTCGATATTAATTTTCTAAAAAAATTATCGATTACATTAATTCTCATATTAAGTATATCGATTATACAAATTAGAATTTTTAATAGAAAATTATCGGTAAATTTAAATTTTTATTAGAAAATTTAACGAAAACTTTGATGTTCTCTGCAAAAGTTATAGATTAATTTTGAAACAACGTTTTTTATTAATTTATTTCTTTATCCTTTCAGTTCCAAGTATATCAGGAATTTTCTCAAACTACCGATCGTTGTATTACCAGCAAACTGCGTCTTTATCACATACAATCAAGACGTTATCGTTCTGTTTGGCATCTAAACTACACCGACTGGGCTGAACAAAATTGTCCACGTGATGTTAATCATTTCTTAGACTTTTTGGAAGAGCTCAATTCAGTGCGTATGGCTTCGATAAATGAAGTACCACCCGGACATAATACAAATCCTCCGGTATTGTTACATTGTCTAGAAGGAGGCGGTAGATCTGGAGTAACTTTAACAGCAGATTTATTACTTTATACTTTGGATCATAATGAGGTTTGTTTAAAATCTCTATAGAAATAATATCAAATAAAATTAACTTACCTTTTTTCCTCATTTATTTTAGGATTTGGACATACCTAGAGTTATTGGTAATTTACGTCATCAAAGAGACAGCATTATACCTTCTTTGGCTCAATACAAATTTATTTATAGTCTTTTAATAACATATTTAAAACGAACGAGATTAATTTAAATGTTAGCAAAAATATCATCGTTTCATTTGTTATTATTATTCGTTTTTACAACATAAACCTGAAACACTTACATACAACGTCCATTTGACCATTATAGACGTAATTTTACATTGCGAGCCTCATTTTTTGTTTTAATATTACAAGTATTTTATGTCTAATGCCCTCCTCCCTTTACTTCCCCTCTTGTTGCTATTATTTGGCAATCAAATTGCTTTAATTTAGTTTAATTTATTCTTTAAAAAATAAACGAACAATTGTATTTTCTACATATTTTTTTATATACAGGGTGCTTATTTTTCTTTTTTTATATATATTTTATTTAATCTATACTTTGTAGTTTAGTTTGTTTACTTATTTTTCTTGAAGTATTTTATCTATATATATTTTCTAACTATTTAAACTAATTAATTATTCATACATAATTTCTCTTGTATATAAAAATCATTATGCGAAAAAATACAAACGATACTATTATTTTTTATATAATATTTATTCTTATATATTTAAAAAAAGAAAATTATATTGTTTACAATTTTGAATACCAACTACTTCCATATCATTAATTGTTGAAAATTTTTTTCATTATCCATCAAGTTTTCTTGTTGTTAGTATTTAAGTTGTAAGACAAAAAAAAAATATATACATATATCAATTGTGCCTTGTATTTAAAGCAATAAAAGAAGAAAAAACTTAAAGTTTACCATGAAAAAATTATATATAAAATAAAGAAAACCCAAGATATTGATAAAATTAAAATGATGAGTTTTTTTTATTAAGGGAACATACATTTTTTTATACAAGATTTTCAAGAATCTTCCCTTGAATATACTATAGAAAATCTATCCATAATTTGAATTTTCTATAAAATATTTATCAATAAAATTAATTTTCTATAAGAAAATATGGATAAATTTAAGTTTCTTTAAAAAATTAACGATAACATTCATTTTCTTTAAACAAATTATCGATCACCTGAATATTCTTTAAAATATTTATAAATAACATCAATTTGAATGCATTTTTTATTCAAAGTTTATCGATATAATGAATTTTTTTTATTGAAAATTAATCGATAACATGAATCTTCTATAGAAAATTGATCGATAAAATGATTTTTTTTTAATGGAAATTAATCGATAACATGAATTTTTATAGAAATTTCATTTGAAAATTTATCGATACCTTAATTTTCTATAGAAAATTTAATGATAACAAGAATTTTCTATAGAAAATTTATCGATAACATACATTTTCTGTAGGCGATTTGTTAATTTAATTTCTTATATATAATTTATCGATAAATTTCATTTTCTATGGAAAATTTACCGATAACATGTATTTTTTATAGATAATTTATCGATAACTGGAATTGTCTATAAAAAATTTATCGATTATTAGAATTTTCGATAAATATTCTATAGAAAATTTATTGATAACTAGAATTTTCTATGGAAAATTTATGGATAACTAGAATTTTCTATAGAAAAATTATCGATAACCAGAATTTTCTATAGAAAATTTATCGATAACTAGAATATTCTGTAGAAAATTTATCGATATCTTTAATTTTTTATGAAAAATTTATCGATAATTTTAATTTTCTGTAGAAAATTTATCGATAACTAATTTTCTATTAAAATCGTCGATATTAATTTTCTAAAAAAATTATCGATTACATTAATTCTCATATTAAGTATATCGATTATACAAATTAGAATTTTTAATAGAAAATTATCGGTAAATTTAAATTTTTATTAGAAAATTTAACGAAAACTTTGATGTTCTCTGCAAAAGTTATAGATTAATTTTGAAACAACGTTTTTTATTAATTTATTTCTTTATCCTTTCAGTTCCAAGTATATCAGGAATTTTCTCAAACTACCGATCGTTGTATTACCAGCAAACTGCGTCTTTATCACATACAATCAAGACGTTATCGTTCTGTTTGGCATCTAAACTACACCGACTGGGCTGAACAAAATTGTCCACGTGATGTTAATCATTTCTTAGACTTTTTGGAAGAGCTCAATTCAGTGCGTATGGCTTCGATAAATGAAGTACCACCCGGACATAATACAAATCCTCCGGTATTGTTACATTGTCTAGAAGGAGGCGGTAGATCTGGAGTAACTTTAACAGCAGATTTATTACTTTATACTTTGGATCATAATGAGGTTTGTTTAAAATCTCTATAGAAATAATATCAAATAAAATTAACTTACCTTTTTTCCTCATTTATTTTAGGATTTGGACATACCTAGAGTTATTGGTAATTTACGTCATCAAAGAGACAGCATTATACCTTCTTTGGCTCAATACAAATTTATTTATAGTCTTTTAATAACATATTTAAAACGAACGAGATTAATTTAAATGTTAGCAAAAATATCATCGTTTCATTTGTTATTATTATTCGTTTTTACAACATAAACCTGAAACACTTACATACAACGTCCATTTGACCATTATAGACGTAATTTTACATTGCGAGCCTCATTTTTTGTTTTAATATTACAAGTATTTTATGTCTAATGCCCTCCTCCCTTTACTTCCCCTCTTGTTGCTATTATTTGGCAATCAAATTGCTTTAATTTAGTTTAATTTATTCTTTAAAAAATAAACGAACAATTGTATTTTCTACATATTTTTTTATATACAGGGTGCTTATTTTTCTTTTTTTTTATATATATTTTATTTAATCTATACTTTGTAGTTTAGTTTGTTTACTTATTTTTCTTGAAGTATTTTATCTATATATATTTTCTAACTATTTAAACTAATTAATTATTCATACATAATTTCTCTTGTATATAAAAATCATTATGCGAAAAAATACAAACGATACTATTATTTTTTATATAATATTTATTCTTATATATTTAAAAAAAGAAAATTATATTGTTTACAATTTTGAATACCAACTACTTCCATATCATTAATTGTTGAAAATTTTTTCATTATCCATCAAGTTTTCTTGTTGTTAGTATTTAAGTTGTAAGACAAAAAAAAATATATATATCAATTGTGCCTTGTATTTAAAGCAATAAAAGAAGAAAAAACTTAAAGTTTACCATGAAAAAATTATATATAAAATAAAGAAAACCCAAGATATTGATAAAATTAAAATGATGAGTTTTTTTATTAAGGGAACATACATTTTTTTGATACAAGATTTTCAAGAATCTTCCCTTGAATATACTATAGAAAATCTATCCATAATTTGAATTTTCTATAAAATATTTATCAATAAAATTAATTTTCTACAAGAAAATATGGATAAATTTAAGTTTCTTTAAAAAATTAACGATAAACATTCATTTTCTTTAAACAAATTATCGATCACCTGAATATTCTTTAAAATATTTATAAATAACATCAATTTGAATGCATTTTTTATTCAAAGTTTATCGATAAATGAATTTTTTTTATTGAAAATTTATCGATAACATGAATCTTCTATAGAAAATTGATCGATAAAATGAATTTTTTTTAATGGAAATTAATCGATAACATGAATTTTTATAGAAATTTCATTTGAAAATTTATCGATACCTTAATTTTCTATAGAAAATTTAAAGATAACAAGAATTTTCTATAGAAAATTTATCGATAACATACATTTTCTGTAGGCGATTTGTTAATTTAATTTCTTATATATAATTTATCTAGAATTTTCTATAGAAAATTTATCGATAACAACAATTTTCTTCACAAAATTTATCGATAACATTAATTTTCTGTAGACAACTTATTGATAACATGAATTTTCTGTAGACAATTTATCGATAAATTTAATTCTCTATAAAAAATTTATCGATAAATTTAATTTCTATAGAAAATGTATCAATAAATTTAATTTTCTTTAGAAAATTTATCGATAAAATTCATTTTCTATAGAAAATTTATCGTTAAAATATATTTCCTCATAGGAAATTTATCGACTAAATGATTTAGCAGCTAATAGCTGCTAAAAGTAGGCTACATATTTTTGTTATGGAAGAACAGTTATACAAAAGATCTGTAATAAAAATTCTGTTAAAGTATAACATAGTAAAGTGCTGCCATATCTAATTTCGTGTACACAAATTAAATGTTAAATTCCGCAGGCGGTTTAAATCAACACAAATCTGAATTATCCAATTTTATCGACATCAGGGGTATCGATATAATGATGATGAATATATTATCATTAAAGTAATTAAAAGTTATACACACCATTACATGGTAAGGTTAAGGTTCATGGTGGTACTTATTAGGAATATAATAAAACATAGATCAATGGAACAGACAATATCTATTAGAAACATCTATTAGAAATCTAGCTTTAAGTTCGGTATATAGTCCTTTAAGATTTAAAAAAATAAAAAAAGCAACGTAAAACGGTTATATGTACTGATAGTTTAACAGTCGTAAAATCAATACGCTATTCAACTTCCTCCAAATGGATTACAATTAATGAAATTCGTGACCTTTTAATAAATCACCACAACAAATTGAAAATACTTTGGATCCCAGGACACACGAATATAAAAGGAAACGTTGAAGCTGATAAAGCAGCAAAATTTTATAATATTGCACCTATAATAATGGAATATAATCCTGAAAGAATAGACATTTACAATTTAATAAAGGAACACATTCAATAAAATCTACAAAAGTTCATGGTCTGGTTCCTTTCACCACCCCGTTATCCAACTAACGTTATTAAATGTCAGATCAGAATTTTTTCTAAGCTACGTCTTGTTCATACCTTTACTACTTATAACCATATCCTTCGTAATGATCCATCCATTTTCTGGCAATAAATATGGTCTTGCTGTCACCATTGGTCACATTTTATTTAACTGCATCCATTAAAGGACAATAAGATATGCAATTTTCGGATCTAAAAACCCGAAGAAACTACTAGAGATACCTGATGAGGAGAACATAAGGAATATTTATAATTTTATTAAGAAAATCGGAATAAAATTTGATTGAATATACTTTAGTTTATTTTACATTTCTTTTTGATAACTGGAATTAATTTAAGTTGTGATAAGATTTAATTTTCATTTATAAATATCATTTGTATTAATCCTAGTATATCCAACCTATAGCTGATGGTCTAGTTGCTAATATATATTATATTAGATTTTATAATTTACAAAAAAATATTTATAAATATCATTTGTATTAATCCTAGTATATCCAACCTATAGCTGATGGTCTAGTTGCTAATATATATTATATTAGATTTTATAATTTACAAAAAAATATTTCGTAGCCAATTCATTCTTAAACTATAAGAAAATTTCTTATATTTTACGAAAATAAATTTTATAAAGCATTTTAACATTTTACGAAATCTTTCGTAGTGGATTCTTTCGTAATATTTAAATATTTTCGTTTTATAACAAAACTAGCTAATACCCGGTGTGCTTCGCCACCCCCCGAAATGAAATACATAGTAATTAAAGGATTAAACATATATACTAATTTTTGTATTTAATTTTTATGGGAGGGACCATACCCCCATAATCCGCTAATTTATTAGACAAATGTTTTTATGGATGTCAAAATTCTTTGTGCATTCCAACTCCAATAGTTTCCCAGATATACGAATTTTTGCATTTAATTCATATGGGAGGTACCATGCCCCCTACTTCTATTCCGCCCATATTTTTCTTAAATATTAATATTGATACCAAAGTGGCTCCGACAAAATTTTTGAACTCTAACTGTTATATTTTGTATGTAGGCGTGGCACTTAGCCCACATGGAATTTCAAAATAAAAAGTAGCCTATTTTTCCTTCCAGGCATATAGGAACACACTCCTATATTCAACAAAATCGGTTTAGCCGTTTAGGCTAAACCGATAGGCTATAGACTTCAAACAAACACACATTAATTTTTATATATATAGAAGATATTTGAAAAGGGATATATAAATGAAAGGAAAAATTTGCTTATGAATTAATTTGTAATCTGAAATAGTTTATTTTAATTACATTTTTGGTTGTTAAGCTTTTTTAAATTAAAATTAAAAAAAAATTGTTACAAAAAATAAAAAAAAAAAAAAAATATTTTCATAACTTATTTATAACCTAAAATGTAACTAGTTCATATTGTTATAAATAATCATTTTATTTAACAGCTTGGAAGTAATTAGTTATTGTAATGACATCTAAGTAATGTATAGGGTAAGTAGTTGCCTCTAATGTCATCACTATGTTAAAATAATGAGTTATTTAGCTTGTGTAAGTAATGAAGAGCCATTATATTAGCTTCTTAACTCATTACATGGCAACCAAAGTTTTTGCTGGGTAATAAAAATCATATTCTATTAATATGAAATTTTAAACTAAAAATATGAAAAAAGTTTTTTGTATATGTTACAATTACTTTTGTATTTCTAAAAAAATATTCGTAACAAATACAAAGTTGTATCGTAAAACAATATCAAAATTTCGTAAATAATAAGAAATATATTCGTAAGCATTCGTTTATATTACACCTCCTTCTCCAAAATCAGGAATTATTTCGTACATTGTACGTTAGCTTTCGTTTATATAAGGCATGGATTTTTTTCGGTGTAATAAAAATTAATAATAATAAAAGAAAAGTTTGAGCGATTATATGGTACATTGGGGTATTGTCTGTGGTATCGTTTCCTGGCTTGTGGTGACTACAACGATTAACACATTAATGGGTCTCAATATTAATGAATCCTATAGGAAGACATTCGTACAAAATTTTAATTGATATTGAACATTAGCTTATAAGTCAATGTAGATTCCAGAAAATCAAAATTGCCAAATAAGATCCTTCTTCTAACATTTTATTTTAAATTTTAAAATAAAATTTTATTCTCCCCATTGATTTTTATTAAAATAAAACACATTTTAATAGATTTTTTTATAAATATTTTATAATTTTTACTACAACTTGTTTTGTTTGTTTTAATTTTTTATTTGACCATCAATATCTCTTGTTTTTATTTTATATTTAAATACAATTTATTTTTTATTAAAAATATAAGATTATTTTTAAATACATAATTAAATACAATTATTATTATTTTTTTTTTTATATTTGAACAGGGATTCATAAATTTCTTTGTAATGGATTTTAAAATTTTATTTTTATTTTGGGTTTACCATTAACATGCATAAATAACATTTATAAATTTGTTTCTTTGTTTTTTTAGATTAATTAATGATTTTTTAATATGGAGGTTTGGCAGCTTGTTTATACTCTAAAGGGAAACAAATAAAAAATATTTATATTTTTATATAATTTCCAAATGTTAAGTATAAATTTTTAAAAAGCTGTTTTAAATGTTTAAAAGCAAACTAACTAAATTGTTTAATATTATTAAATTAATATTTTTTTACATTATAATGCTTAACATTATAATAATATAAAATAATTTGTTCAAGAAAAATATACATTTGATGGTAGTTCTAAAGCAGAGAAACTGAAATATTGTATCTCTCTTTTTATAATTTGTTTGAATATATTATTTTTATTATTTTTTTTTAAAGAACTAAAAGATAAATATGAATGACTGACTAAATAATGATATAATGTGAAAAAATACTATTATATAAATGATATTTGAAGAATATGTTTTTGTTTGTAGTTAATTTTTAATAAATTAATGATATTTTCTTATTACATACATAAATAATAATAAAGAATTCAATTCCTTTATTGATAATAAAAATCTTTTTATTTTTCATTTTTTATTTTTTTAATTAATAAAATAACTTATTAATGTAATAATAAGAAATATAGCTAATAATTAAGAATGAAAACTTTATTTTGTTTATAAATATATTTTTTTAATGTTTTTAATTTTATATGTAATTAATCATTTACATTCAAATGTTTTATTTAAATTTTAAAACTTTAATTTTTCTTTGATTTTTTATTAAATATTTAATAAATATATTTTTATAAAATTAAATATTTGTTTTTTTTTTTATTTGATTTAAAATATACATGTTTATAATTACAACATTTTGATTATATTTTTTGTTATTAAACAGAATTAAATTTTTCGTTAAAAATATGTAAATATTTATGTGCTGTATTTGATAAAAATTTGTATTTAAAAACTTGTTTATTTAAATTTTTATTTTGGGTTAGTTTCATTTTGGAAACCATATTTTACTTGAATTTTCTTAATTTTTGTCACACTCAGTTTCTTTGAACTAATCATACCAATATAGTTTTGTAAGAGTTAAAGAAATTAGGCAAAGTTTTGTATTTTATCTAAAACTAAGACTCTTCGTAGAATATATATTGAGGTGAACTTTGAAGTTGGATTTTATTGTTCAAAAAGACGTAATTGTAAGAGATATTTAAAATACAGAAACATCATTCAATGGACTTGAAGATATTAAACAATAATTGATTAAAATTAAACTTGTTTTGTGGACGTAATTATTATGGATATTTTCATTTCTAAATTATCCCAGCAAAAACTTTGGTTTCCAGGTAATGAGTTAAGAAGCTAATATAATGGCTTTACAACTTCTTACACATTAGCTGAATAACCTATTATTTTAACACGGTGATGGCATTAGAGGCAAATACTTACCTCATGTCATTATTTAGATGTCATTACAAGAACTAATTACTTTCAAGTTGTTTCATAACTCATTGATTTTAAAGTATTACTGAAGTCATTATAAGTTAAAACAAGAGGAACTATTTTATATTAAAAATTCATATGCAAATTTTGTCTCGTTACATATTAATTTCTTCTTTAAATATATTAATTGCTTAACTGAATAAAAAAATCAATAAAAAGTAGTTTTTAAAAAAATCTGATCATAAATAAGTAGCCATTAAACTGTTTCTATGTAATATAGATGGTATGTTGTTGTAATTGAAAAGTAACAACATACCATTATAAAGTTTTTGCTGAGATAATTTTCATATTAAAAAAAAAAATTTTTTTGCATCTTTAAAAGAAAACATGTATTCCCTTTACTCTACCTAAAGTTATAAATAAATTTCCATTAATGTCAGTCAAGAAAGTTTGTGATCTAAAAAAGTTTCCTAAAAATTAGTAATGTTTTCATAGGCTTTGGAATTCTAAACTTTAATATTGTTACATGCATTACAAAAAATAATAAAATTAACGCATGTGTAATGCAAAATAAATCGATTTTCCTAATCTCATCTAAAAACTTAGAAAAAAATTGTTCTGTGTTTTAATATTCACAATATGGGGTCTTATAAAGTATATAAAATCTTGTTCCTGGTAAAAAATGAATATTATTTAGGTGCGTTCGTCCGTCTGTTAAAATAATAAAGTGCTCAGGGCGGACCACATATGGGATTTTAAATTGCCTAAAAAATTCCCCTTCGATAAAATTTCATTGTATTAAAAAAGTAAGTTCCTAAACCAAAAACTTATGGTCAAGATATTAGAAAAAATGGCATCTGTTGTAACTTGCCATCATATTTTTCCGCAAGTAAATTGCTACAAATTTGTCTGCAAGTTTTTGATATTTTAAAATTTAAATCGTTTAGGTTTGGTTACGCCTTGAGTTTACATTAAATGAGTTTTCTTTCGACAACTTTTATTGTTCTCTTTGGAACTTTTACAACTACATTACCTCAATTTATAGTTATTGAGAAAAAATCTAATAAATTTTCTAGTAGAAGTTTGAATCTTTCAATTCCAGTTTTCACAATCTCCAATGTGCTCAGATTTGCGATAAGAAAACTTACTTAATGTAAACATAGTTCTAACGACTTTTATTTTATCCTTTTCTATTCCCTTTTTATGTTTGCTTCCATGAAATTATAATTACGATAAAACGAAACATGTCAAATGTAAAATACAATCTTGACGATTTGGAAACCAACGAGTAAGTACATATGATTCTTAAAGAAATTTGTTGGATTTTGCAAATATTTTTATTGCAAACAGTCTCACAGTAACCTCTTGATAAAATTATATTTACAAATAGAATTAATATTATAGAAATCCGAATACAAGAACCAAGAAAATAGAAAACATTTTTTAAAGCCACTTATTTTAATAAATTTTCAAATTAGTTCTATTATAACATTTTAGAGAAAAGAATTAATTTAAGAATTTATTTTTAAAAATTACATAAAAATATAAAATTGTTAATTAATTTTTTGCAACCTAAAGGAAAATTTATTTAGAATTTTACCATGAGAATATACTTTTATTAACCCTAAAAGGTTATACTTATTTTTATGATGAAGTGGTGAAACTACGTCGAATCGACTACGCGATTTAAAAAATAAAAAATATAGAAAATTCACTGACGAACAAATGGAAAAATTCAAAAATATTATTTATTTTGTGAGTAGATCTATTTTGAGGTTATAAAAAGTGCTTTTTATTAACAGAAAAAAGGAGCATTAAAAATTGCGTTGTCAATTCGAGAAAGTGTAGCCATGCAGGGTAAATTATTATTTGATATGGAATTTAATATTTTAGTTGATACTAATATTTAAATGTCTAATTAGAGAGCAATTTATTGCCTTTCTCAAATAAGAAGCGTTTTTTAAGGGTTTTATTTCAAATAACTCTCAATTTGAGATCAAAACAAAACTTTCGCAAAGTAACTGTAAGAGATTTCCAATTTTGTTTTATAATTCTTTGATAAATTTTCAGTTTTTATTTATTCTTTAAAATTTAAATATCTGTAAATATTACGTCTTTATTGTTGAAAATATAAAATTGTATTCAATTTACATGTAGCAATAGCTAAAGAACTACTTTTATATTTCCAACAATACTACCACACAATAAACGATAATAAAAACTTCAACAACAATTTGTTGCAAATTAAAAGAAAAAATAATAATGCATTACAATAGATTTTAAATATCAGTAAGAATTACGTCTTTATAATGAACAACGTTTATAGGAATAAAAAAATGCTTTGAAATTTAAAAAAATACTAACACAAAGAACGATATTGAAAACATGGATACAGCAATTTAATGTAGATAAAGAAATAAATGAGATTTAAGACAAACAGCTGCAATTTTTAGCTAAAGTTATACAGCACATAAAATAATTATAATTTAAAAATTTCGGAAATAGAAGTAGATCCACTTTTAGATAATTTAAATTACCAATTAACATCTTTTCAAGCTGCCTTAATTATGCTGAGAAATAACTAAAACGTGTTAACAATAATGGATTTTCATTATCGTCCTTTATGTTAAAGATATATGTATGTATTCGAATATTTTTTTAATTTAAGTATATTTTATTCATTTGATTTTAATTTTATTTTATACAGCGTAAAAGAAATAATAAGCAGATTAACTTAAGAAATTATGATAAATTTTATTGGTCCACTAAAATTAGAATATGCAAGGGTGAAATATAAATACAAAAAAAAAAAAAAAAAACAAATATAAAACTATTTCAAATATGAAAATGAAGATGAAAATAAATGTAATGAAATGCGGTTACAATAGAATTTGTTCAATAATAAAATGTGACTTTGTATGTGAATGTAATTAATATATAACATTATATTTTTAATATGAATAATTACAAGAAATTCATAGTGTTAACTAACGAACTCTTAAAATAAAATAAAAAAAGATTTGAATTATAAATAAATTTTTTTCTTTTCATTTAAATATGTATATGTTTATTATTGTGAGAATATTTGGAAAATTGCTTTCATTTTCTTTTTTTGGGAGAACTTAAATTAATACTTGTCTTTATTTTACATTAATTTAAAATATAATAGTAGCCTGATTCGAGTTAATTTTTTTTTCTTTCCTTTTTTTTTTTTTTTTTATATAACATTATTAAAAGGTTTTTATAAAAACAATAAAATATTTATGTATATCAAAAAAAGAAGTACGAATTCATATTAAAGTTGATTTAGTAATCAAAAATAGAAAGAAATAGTAGGTTTTGAATTCATTCATTAATATTAATAAAAAATTGTACATTTTGTAAGTCTTTTTAAAGTTTTCTTGGTAAATTTTAAGTATTGTGTATTTTTAGTTTGTTTATCTTTTTGTTTTTTGTTGTAAATTTGGCTGTTATTTTTTTCATTTTATTTATCTTTTTTTTTCTGGTAAAACTTATGGCTAATAAAAACAAAATATATATTTTACATTATAATATTCCAAAAAGTTATTAAATTATAAGTTTATATAACTATAAGAAATACGTAATAAGATTATAGAGTATAAGAGTTATAAGTATAAGATCAATTTAAAGTAAAGTGTAGAAAATTGTCTGAGGACAAAGGTCCGCCTGCAGATTATTTGTTTGTTTTTAAGCGACAAATAAAAAAAAATCCTTCATACATCATTATTATTAACATTATCATCATTTATGCGTTTATAGACATTTTTTCTCCACAACCTTATTTTATTATTAATATAATATATATTTTTTTCTTTTAAATAAAAAACATCAATTTGGCATATATTTTCTTATTATTTTCATTAACTGAAAAAAATAGTTAAAATTTATTATAATTTAATTTAAGCATATTTAATTTAAAAAAAACTCACCATTTTATATTTTTTTATATATATAAAAATTTATAGGATTTTTTATTGGTTCGTCGGTGGCATAGGACACATGGGACAACCAGGAGCACCTTTAGGGGAAAGAAAAGAAATTCAGAAGAAAAGTTCTAATAAATAAAGAAAAATTAATTAATAAATTAAAACAAACAAGGGAAATAAAAAAGAACTTAAAATTATTATAATAAAAATGAAAAATATTTTTTATTAGTTATAGAACTTAAATGTAAAACTTAACCCTGATTAATATTTACAAAATGTTATAAAAAATCTATAAAATGTTATTTCCCCTATTTTATATAAAGGTTGGGAGATTATATAAAAAAAAATAAAAAAATGATAATAAAATTTTTATATTTAAGATATGCAGAAAATGTTTACATTGATATATTTTATACATCTATGACATTGTCAACATTTTAATCCTTCAACTGTCAAGAGTACCTAGGGGCTCTTTTTTTTATTTGATTTTATCTTTTGAAAAGTGTTGGATTATACAGGCCGAAATAATGACCATATAAGGAACCGTGAACTGGCTAAAGACCATGATAGGATAAAAAATATTGTAATATATATAGGGATAGTAAAGGCGCCATTAGGTCCATATAGGTTTATATACTACAACTAATATAGTGCATAACTGCCGGATATCCCTGAAAGAAATTTTGGTATATTAAATTGTACTCATATTCGATACTCATTTTTGTAATTATATTGCAGCCGTACTATCAAGAAATTGAGATATGCTGCGGGATATAAGAATTGGGTTACTCTCAAACTGCAAGCAGTAGATTGGTGTTGTTTTTTATGATTTGGCACTATAAATTCGGCACTCATGGCATTAAATTAGGATTAGTGGAGGAATAATGTATTTTTCTGCTATTCTGTCAATGTTTTGTAAACGTTGTTTAGGACAGAGATCTTAGTAAAATGTATGTCAATTTGGATATTCACGATCTTGGGGTTTTAAGGCTACAAAACACTTTTTTTGGAATTGGTGACTATAAAAAAATTCTAATTAATTATCTACTAACCATGCTTACATGATTTTTTAATCTGACCAATAGCATCGGAAATTGTGTAATATTGACATTTCTAAACGGAAAGTATTGGAATTTAATTGAGAAGTAAGAAATATTGATACAACACCTTTCATCTGGTTATCCGAATTAATATATATCCGATTTAAATTAATTTAATGTAATAAAAAAAAAAAATACTTCCTTGAAATGTATAACTGAAAAAATGTGTGTTGATCTTTAACTTAAAATTTATACGTTTCCGTAATTTCTTTGTATTTTATTGGAAATAGATTTTCACACAAATTGGATACTTATTAGCTAAACTTTCATTTTTGATGCAAAATCATTTTTAGTAAAATATCACATTTTTTGTGAAAAATTCAATTTTTCAGTATTAAAAAAAAAAAAAAAAATTAAACACCGTTTTAAATTTATTTTTCTGGAAACTCATTTTTGGAAAGAAATAACTTTAAGTGAAATAAGTTTTTATACCCTATAACACCATAGGGTATGTAACACCCAAAAATATTGGTCTAAGACCCACCTTAATTTATACCATTCGGCTTAGAATCACTTTCTGAGTCGACATAATCAAAGTACAATTCCCAATTTTGAACATAAATTAATGAAATGTGGCACACTGGTTTCTTATGGTCCAATGTCGGTCTATTATTTCATCTAGTCCCCAAACAAATGACCTCCCGAAAAAGGGGTTTAACGATTATAAATCTTAAATATAGCAATATTTTAATGAAGTTTGTTCCATATAAGTCTAAATCTGTGTACCGAATTTTCATAATTGACCATAGCTCCCTTATAAAACCCCTTTTCAGAAAATCAGAACATGTTCTAAAATTATTAGTTCTAGAACTGGGGTACTCAGAACTACTTAAGATTCATTAATAACACACTTAGAACCGGTGGTTTCACAACCAATTCTGGCACACATGGAGTAGAAACTTATAAAATTCCATATTGTTTTTAAGGAATGTTTTTGAGAACTAGTGCTTAAGAACTAATTATGTATGACTTCTACATCATTTCTCTGAATAAATTACTGGTTTTCAAATGACTTTCTAGAACTGTTTAAAAAACTTGAATAAAAACTTTAAAAATCCCCCCCAAAAAAATGTTATATTCGGCTCGGCCGAATCTATATACCCACCATCAACTTTTTAAAATTTTACGTCATATGAGAACTGGGCGGACCACGCCCATTTAATGCTTCCGAGTTTACATTGGTCCTTAAGCTATTTGAACAAAATTTCGTTGACGTTTCACCTTATATGGGAGGTGGGCGGTGAAGTGGGCGGACCACGCCCATTTTTTAGTTTCCAAGTTTATATCGACCTTCGAACTATCTGTACAATATTTCGTTATCGTACATGCTTTTGTTTAATAGATATCAGCAGAAAAGTATGAAATGAAGCTACAACGGACACCCTGTGTTTCTAGTATTTTGCACATAACTATTTTCAATACCAAACAAACCTTATATAAGATAAATGTTTGAGCCAAATTTCGTCCCCTACATTATCCCATCTTTTTGATGGTGGGTATAAAAAAAGGGGTTAATCGATTTAAAAAGTGAAATAGGAAATAGGTTATTACAATAAAAAAGAAAAAATCCCTAACACTTCAATAGAACAAAAAAGAGTTTTGATTATAATTAACCACATACTAAGAATATCAAATTTAAAGATGGATAAGGGAAAACATATATATTAAACATTCATAAGCCGGAAATGTAGATAAACAAATAAATATGTAGTTATTTGTGAGGTGCTAAATATTTTGATTTTAATAAAGAAAATTTATATATACATCAAAATATATATATATAAAAAATCGAATATCTTAATTATTAAAAGACAAAATACCAACAAAAAGATAAAAATCCATTAAAATAATACCTTTTTCTTCATCTTTGTTTAAAAATTCCACCAATGTTCATGTCCTGTTACCCAAAAATATCGAAAGTGTCCAACCTCAAAACTTACCATGCATATTGGAATGTCTATGATTATGATGTAACATAGCGGCTGCTGTAGCATATGGAGGTGGCATATTTGGCTGTTGTAATGGTGGCGACAATGATCTATTATGTAGATGTTGTGGTGGTGGATGTCCACTGACATTGCCACCATTATTACCACCGTTCGTCATAAACATTTGTAAATTTTGACCACGCATTAGATATGGTGGTGGTGTTGGTGTCAAAGTTGTTGGTGGTGGTGGTGGTAATTGTTGTTGTGATTGTGTTTGTGGCAGTAGTTGTGGTGGTAATGGTGCATTCATAGTTGTTACATTTTGTGTAGTTGTTGTTGCTGGGTGTAGGGTATGTGGTGATAATGCTCTTGTATTACATTGAGTATTTAAATTACGTGTTGCTGCCGTATTGGAAATCTGTTGCAACAAACGACAATCAGCTGCTGTATATACAGATGATGAAGAGCTAGTATCATGTTGGGCATATGAACAGAGCCCACTATCATTGGACGATATCGATCCTATACGTACACATTTAGGAATAAAATCGAAAATTCGTAAATTTGTGCAATCAAATTGTATGAATTGATAATCTTCAACTATATTTTTTTGCATTTTGTTTCGTTTAGCCAACAAAAACAAAACAAGTTGTTTTTAGTGTTTTAGTTTATTGTTGTAGTTTTATTTATTTTTTGAAGAAAGTGAGGTAGAAATACATTTTTGCAGAAGAGAATAATTTGCAATGTGCATTTTTGTGTGTTTTAAGTGAAGATAGTAGATGTATGAGAGAGAGTAGAGTGAAGAAATAATAGAAGAAAGTGTTTAGAAATATTTAGTTGTGAAGTTAAAGTTAGCACCACACCATTAGAGTAATATAAAAACCAATTGTTTTTTATAGCAATACATAGCAGTATTTATTTAAAGGCAATAAATTTTCTTGTTTGCTACTACCAACCAAAGCCATTCCAATATGCATAATTTTGTAAGTTAGGATTTCAGATTTGTTTATAGTTTATTTTTCTATAAATTAGTTTTCATAACTAATTTTACTTAAAGATATAGATAATTTAGGATTTATTATATTTTGATTTGAATAAGCAAATTACTAACTTAAAAGGATAATTAAATTATTAAATACTTAGAACATGTATTAAATTATTGTGTGATCTTGAATAGAGGTATTCTAAAAATGCAAATGAAAGCTATAATCATAGAGTAACACATATATGCGAAATTCTTGATTGATAATTAAACAAAATTGTTGTTGTGTAAACAATAATGTGTTTTTATTTTCTTTTACCAAATCAAAATATATTTTGTTGTTGCATGAGTTAGGTTTTTGACAACCGACTTAGTTTTTTTACCATTACTTTCGTCTCTTGTTACTCTTTGGCTATAATAGTCTATTAAATATTTCTAAAGCTTGTGACTTTGTTTTTAATGAAATATTATTCCGAGAAGTGTAGTGTTAAATATATTTTATGGATATATTATTTAATTTTTCTGGTGCCAAAATTCAGTCCAAAAATTTGGTGTTAGTACCACAAAAGTGTAAACATGGTTAATTACCAATTGCAATTTGTTTATGATCCCAGAAGTCCGTGGACTATAATTTGGGAAGTGTAGCAAAATTTGGTGGTTATAGATAATAAATATATGCTTTGGATCGAAATCGAAATTCACATAGGTCAATAATTGATAACAAAATACCAAAATGTGAGTGAAAGACTCCTCCACCTCGTCATAGTAGCTCCTATAGAAATGATCATTCAGAGTCAGTAACCCGAGAGAATAACCACCAATAGAAAAAGTTTCCCAAGAATGAATTCCTTAATAAGCAGCTTGATATTTGAGACCTGGGTCATTCGTGGATTATTTTGGATGTGAGAGTATTGAATCTTTTTTTCTTATCCAGAGAAAGTTGTCAGAAATTGAGTTCTGAAAAAGTCTCTGACGCATCATCGAAATATGTCTTGTGTTCTAGAGACATTACATTATATGTTCTAATGAAATTAGTGAACTTTTTCTCGATAATATTTAAACAGTACTGTTCGTACTGGGGATGTCAAACAGGACAGGATTTTGCAAGTCCCAGGAAAGCATATTTCCATGCAAAATCAATCATTTATAAATTTCAAATTTAATTATTAATTATGTTTCATAACCTATAGCATATTTAGAGCAGATATTATATATATATTTTTTAATTCTCAATTTAATGGCTAGCTTATGTGCTATATTGTTAGTTTATCCCACAGAAGAAGCCTCCCTCGGCAACTGCCACCGATCTATAAACGAATTCAGCTCCTGAGATTTATGGTCTCCACCAGTTATCAATTCCAGTAAAATGAGTTTTATTGGTTCTCCGACAGGTTATCACTCCTAACCTCAATTCAGGTTATAACAAAAACGAATGTGGTTTAATATAAACAACGCCAATTGTAAAAACAGCAATTTAAGGTATTACATTAACACCAATGCGAGATGAGCAGCAAAATTCTAGAAGGCCCAACAACAAACCATTGTCTGACTGCACTTCCCAGAGTTGTTCTCCAACCCAGGGTTACTTTACAATTGTATTATAAATTTTGCAGATTTGAAGATAATAAATAAAAATTGAGAGCACACATACAAATGTATAGTATATGAATGTATGATACAAAAATAAATTTTATTATTTGATGTTATAAGTCTATGTTTATAATTTGCCTCATAATGTCAGGTGTGATAGAACATAACTTTCATATCTCCAAAAACCAGTTTTGGAGATATTTGTCTGAAATTGTATATTCTGTTAGTAGATAAGGCCGTAAACATTTCCTCTAAAAATGGACAGTTATAATCTCTGACACTTCCATACTGAAAAAAATTACTTTATTTGTATGAATTTCGGACAAATTTTTAATTCCAGTCCATTAAAAATAGAATTTCCCGAAAAAATAAATTTTTTAATATTATGATTTCATTGAAATAAAAAAGAATATTTTCAGTATTGATTTTTTAAACTAGCAAATTATAATAGAATTGATTTTGTAAACTAGCAAATATTTGCATTATTTACTGAAATATATGAAATTAAAGTTAATATACCTCTTTATAAAAGTTTTAAATAAAATTAAAATATGTTTAAAAAGTTGCAACTTTAAAAATCCATAATTCGCGCTATAGACACTTTCTAATACTTTAAGTATTTATTCCATAATATATGATATGTTGTTTAAATTTGGATAAATGTGACTCTGTGTGATGTCGACTTTTTAAATATTTTTTTTTTTTTAATTTACAAAATTTGACATTTATTTATTCCAATTAATCCCGAAATTAAAATCCAGGGATTAACGACCCTACAGAAGTATTTCCCGTTAACAAGGAAACATTCAATTGATTTTTATATACAGTGGGGAGCACAAATGAGTACATGTTTGTAATTGGTGCACTTGACATTGCATAAAAATTAAGATAATAATTTTTTTCTTTAATTTATTTTATGTTTAGAATTTAATAAAATAATTTATAATTTAAAAACAAAAGAATTAAGCTCTAAAAATCTAACAAAACGAAAACAACTCGCATGAACTCAGTTTTGCACCTGAGGGATTTTATAGTATTTTTAAAATATTTTTTACAATAATAAAAATATATTGGAATATGGGTCAGTAGATATGGGTCAGTAGATTATTATACCATTTTTAGAATTTTAAATATACGTTTAAGAGCGGGAGCTATATCCGAAAGACCGATTTTCCGGACTTCGCGGACTTAAAATGTTATATATAAAATACCAGTTGACCAAATTAAATTTTTAAACTTTATTAGAAAGACAAGAAATTATCCTTTTTTAAAAAGTATATACGGATTTAAATTAACAGCAAAACTATGTTGAATATTTAAGACCCAAATTCTGTTTTTCAATTTTTTCTTCTATTATTTTGAATTTACATCTATTTGACCTAAACATTATACATAAATAAAGAAAACTGCAGTTATAAAGTTCTTTATATTTTATAAATAAAACCATTTTTTATATTTTAGTTGCTGACAATTCATATATTTATATTGGCAATATAAATCTCTATAAATAATTTTAATTCTTAAAGCCAATAACACACCTGACACTGTTAAGACCTTTAAATAATATACACACAACTTTACGTTTTACACACTGGTTTCACGTAATTTATTGTACACCAACAATAATTATTAATATAGAGTGCTACTATTGCTATTGACTTTTGATTGTCAACTCTCAAGCACTCAACTTTAGACTCTTTTAATTATAGCAAATAAAAATAAAACTACTTTTTTTTTCTTAAAATAACAAAATAAAGTTCATAAACCCGTTCCCTTAGCATACGAGTACAAAATAAAAAATAAAAAAATTAAACAAAACTACTTAAGATGTTTAGCTAAATAGTAATTAAATTATATTAATAAAAAAGTTAGTAAGCCTAAAAATGAAACTAAACTACTGTTGAAACTACAAGAAATGTAATGTAAAATTATTATAATAATAAACTACTTTATTAAATAATAAAGAAAATTATAAATGAAACTTACCAGAGGTAACAGATTTCCTTAAAGGTAAATCACGAAATGTGGTAACACTACTACTTTCTAAGTTTAAATCCACCGAAGGCAAAGGGGGAGGTGGTGCTGGAGTATCAGAATGAGAACGTTCGTGAATAGAACGTGGAGGAGGAATCATTGAAGCTAAATTAAAATAAATTATTAAGAATCTGTATATAATAATTTATTATAAATTTCAAAATCCTTTACCTGGCATTGAATTACTACCGGAAGCTAAACGTCTGTGAGAGCAGGGACTTGGTGTGGGTGTAGAGGCTGCCGCCAAAGCTGCTGAGGCGGCTGGATTGAAACCATGACCATGTAAATGATGTGGTTGTGCCAATAGTGGTATATTACCAGGTAAAGTAGCTGCCGGTCTGGGAAAGGGTTGGTGAGGCCGTATTTTAGTAGATTCCGATAGAGATAGTATTTTACGTACTGCTTGTGGAGAGGCTGTGCCAAATTTTGGACAATTTGGATTCATATTATTGCGACGATTGTCAGAAGTAGACGAGGTAGAAGAGGTGGTCGAGAGAGTAGGTGATGAGGGATGTCTTCTTCTTAGTGATAGCGAAGAATTCGGTGCTGATGAAGAGTTGGAAGTATGAGAATAAATGCTTAATTGATCTCCACCTGTACGCGATGAGTTACCACCATGTTGAGAGGAGGTGGAATTAGTATTAGTATGGGCAGGCTCACATTCCAAAGAGAATTTATGTAAAATATCTTCATCGTTTATGATTTTCAAATTGTTAAGATAAGCCTTTACTCGTCTAACCATTTGAGCCTCTTCAAACATTTTCTTAGGATTGGGGGCAGCAGTTGACTTTTTCCGCCGTTTAATGGTGGCATTACCAGCATTAGCCGCTATTATAGTGGGTCCCTGATTGGAACCACCCTGTGAAGTTGACATTTGATTTAAAGAAAACATAGCATTGGAAGGAGATTGACCTTTAAGTTCCAATATGGCTAATAAATCATAGGGAGAGGAACACATGTGCGACAGCAGCCTCACCTCTTTGGCTATCATACGTAGTTTTTCAAAATTTATTAAATCCTCTACCATGGTATCATTACCCAAATGTATAAAGGTTAAATCTTTACGTACTATGGGATAAAATGGTAAAATGGGATGTTGGTTGAGCAACTCCGATGAAACTAGCTGTCGGTATTTGGACATATTACGTGAGGGATCCATAAGATCTTGTAGATCTGAGAATAGTCTTTGATATTTTGAGGGTAGCTTTTCCCATGTCTGCCTTAGGCGGGAAACAGCAGCATGTCCTAGACCAGATATAATGGCAAACATTGAATTGAAGTTACGACATTCTTTACAGTGGCGGGCTATTTTGATAAATTGTTTGACAATTTTCATGCGACGGACTATGTTGTGCTCTCCACAAATTTCAGTAACCACCCAAAACATTTCACGATTAACCAATTCAGAAAATTTACTTAACATCGGTACGCCATATTTGGTTTTTAAATTGAAAAGATCATCTACATATTCGGTAGATTCAATCTGCCGGAATATGCTAAAGTCTTGGAGAGTAAGTTGTATGGCCAACTCATAGGCATTGAGTTGTAGGAAATGGACATTTGATTCTCTAACCAATTCCAAAGCCAATTCATCGGGTACCAGGGTTTCGGAAATGCCATTCGTTTTTAAATAATATCTAGAGGCAAAACCTATGCGTTCAGCTAAATTCTGCAATTGATCGGGTAATCTACGTTGTTTAACCATGCCTCCTTCGCCCACACTAACTTCACACAAAGAGAAATTCGAGCTGGGATCATGTATGCCGAATTCTTGTAAAGCCAACATAACCACTTCATGGGCTGTAGTTTCTTTGTTGATTAATAAATATTTACAGGTTTGATCAGCTTTAAACACCTTCAAAACATGCTCCGGATAATCGGGTACTAAACTGCCGGTGGTGGACACAGCTGAGGGTCTGTGCACGGAAGCTGAAAGATAATTACCAGGATTGCAGATATTCAAAGCATTATTATTTGGTGCTGAAGTTTCTTCATATTGTAGAGAAGTTAAATCTGGATTGGACTGCGACTGATACAGTCTACCGGTGCCATGAGATGAAGAACTGGCACTGCTTAGGGAACCGGATTTTTGTTTCTCATTACAACCCACATTTAACAAAGCATCGCTGGAATCATTAAGATTGGAAGCTTGTAAACCGGTAACATTTTTATGTAATAAATTCATTTTGGCCAATGCTATCTTCAGCCGTCTCTTTGGTGCTAAAGTCATAAATCCACCTCCTTTTGAGTCTCCTTGCATGCCATTAGAATCCTTCTTGCCCGAGGCATTAACACTTTGTAAAAGATTATTCATGAAATTAGAAGCCATATTGCCCGAAGATGGTGTTTGTATGGGTGTACCAGGACTTTGTACACATCTATCGGTTTGATCTTCTCCTGGGGAAGAGTGTAGTAACATATCTACTGAACTTAATCTAACAATATGAGCACGATTGGCGGCCGCTGCAGATAATTCATCAGTGGTAGAATCGGCTCGACCATGTAATTTAGCCACATCATTAGCACAAATGCGTCGAGGACTTCTTAAGGACTTTGACCCTAAAGCAGCTACATTGCCATTGGCTGAATTTAAACCACCATTAGCGGTTAATTCTACAGCTTGCATCATTTCTTTGAAACCTAAAAGATTGCTTTTTACAGTGATACTTAAATGGGTGCTACCCATTAGAATTTCCAAAGCACGTTTGCTGGTAACATGCTCAAAACTTTGGCCATTGACTTCGTGTATTTGGTCTCCTCTTTTTAAACCGGCTTCTTGAGCTTTAGATCCTTTTTCAACATGTGATATATAAATGCCACAACCCCCTGTAGCCACACAAGCTCCTCTCATTTCATAGCCTCCTATAATTTTGAAATTTAAAGATTCATCTCGTGAACTTCTAGCTAAAATACAAGATCTCATGCGTGCTTTGGCCGCACAAGCTATGTGCAGTAAACGCAGCTGACTTAACAACTTTTTTCTTTCTAGACCAGCCTCAAATATTTCCAAAAACTCCATCATTTCATGATCAGCCTCAAAATCGGTAAAATGATTATTTACCCATAACAACACCACCCGGGTAACACGATCTCTAATTTCCTGAGCCGTAGCATGACTTGCAAATTTGGGCACCGTTTCCGCCCCATTTGCATCGGCCTCAAACCAAGACAACAGCTTATCTGTTACTTCTTGCGAATTTTTTATGAAAATTCTATGTGTTAACAGAAAATCTTCCACATAAAATGGATCTGTCATGGAATTTTCCTCTACTAATTGCTGCAACAAACGTTCCGGTGAACCTCTAATTACAACATGACCGCGTTTTGTATTAGTACCAGCTGTAGCCGAATTGTTACCCGCCGTTCCGGGAGCATCATTTGTACCTATTTGTCTTAGTTCTGTAACCAAAACCACCCGACCATCTTCATCTTCATGTCGTCTTATATTTTCCTCTCCCTGATGCTGTATGCGATAATAATCTGTTTGCGTTATACAAACAAACTGACAATCATCACATTTCGTACGCATAACACCCTTATGATAGAGTTTATCCATTGTGGGTAAAATACCAAATGAATCGCCAACTTGTAACTCTTCACGTTCGCCATTGGCATGTTCGATTTCAACAACACCATTGATTAAAACAGACCAAGAATCTAACTCCTCACCATCGGACATAACAACTGTACCAGCCTTATCGACAACGGCAAATACCATGACAGAGCATAGAGCACGCCGCACGGCCAATGTGATATTTGTGAAGGCTTTAAGGCCTTGTGTAAATTCCAATAGAATTTCCACATCTTCTTCGGTACGCTCTGAGGGATCTTTTTCCAAACAATCACGTACTGCATCACGGACATTGAGACTCTGTAAAGAAAATTTAATAAGATGGTAATTAAAAGTATTTGATTAAGGTAAATAATAAATTAAGATGGCAAATATTTGAGCCAAGAATTTTAAAAAATCTGAACCATAAAATTTAGAATACTGAATACGGAAGGTTTTAAGTGATAGCCTAAAATAAAACCTTAAGCGCCGCTTGGCTATCCATATACAGAGTTACTTCTGCATTCTTCTCAATTTTCTTTCTTATAAATTTTATGGCCTTAAGAATACCCAGAATTTCCGATTGAACCTACTACAATTATCAAGGAGCCTATACGATGTTTCATGTCCTCAAGAAAATATACACCTTCACCAGTGCCTATATCTATTTTGGACCCATCAGTAAATACCTATACTCCACTAAATAGTTTCTTTATGCCTGACCACTGTTCTCTAATTGGGATAATAAGTGTGGGGCTTTCCTCTAGATCAATCTCAGTCCGTTGATCTCAAAGGAGCTAGAGCATGACCATTAAGACATCTCTGTGCTTTAGCTTGCTATCAAAAAACGCTCCAAGATATTTGGCTTCGCTCGCCAGTTTCAGTTCAATTCCCCCTAGTACCGGGGGAATTGAACAGATGAAAAGAACTCCGTAGCTCCGTTTTTCCGGGTCGTGGTAAGAAATTTTCCTGTAACCAGTATAACAACGTCGTTAGCGTAGGCAACGATTTTCCGTCCCCTTGCGTCAAATTGTCTTAGCCATTACGAGCCGTCGTTTTTTTTTTTTTTAATATTTATTTGAAAATTTATAAATAATATCATTAATTATTATCAAAACCGAGCAGAAAAAATTTCTTGAATTTAAATGACCCTCTGGAATAATCTTACTGTGAAGTATAGAAAGTCTTCGGAAGTACTGGGGGGTTTATTGTGTAATTCGATTCGAAAGAAAAAGCTTTCGAAAATCAATGTATATAAAATACAATTTTGAAAGATTTTCTTTTCGAATAGAATTACACAATAACCCTCCTGATGATTCATTCGGGTTATTTATTTAATTTTGTATCTTCATCATTTTTTAATCCTAGCAAATAAAGCGGGTTTCGTCCTTTATTATAACAAAAATAATATTTAAAATTTATTGCCTAAGAAATTACTTTTGTCACCAGCCAACATTGAAAACTTTCTTTTCATTTAAATGCATTTAATTCCAATTTTTTTTCATCTGAACTCGCTTCAATACTAAGTAGTCATAGTGGTTGTCGTCGCCAATAATCAAGTCTTTTCACAGTTTATTATAATTTTTTTTATCTTATTTTGTTATTTTAGTTTTTTTGTTAACTAATTTAACTAAATTAACAAAACATTTTTTATTTTCTCATACTACTTAGTTTTTATAACATAAATCCATGATAGAATTACTAAAGGTAAAATCACTAGAAAGTTTGTTCTCATTTTTATTTACCCTGAAAAGTCAAACACATAAATCAAAAGAAAATGTAAAAAAAATTTAAAATAAAACTTCAAATTAGAAAAACAAAAAAAAAAAAAAAAAAAAAAAAAACAATATATTTTACAACAATTTTCTTTAAAAAAATGTATGCAACTAATTTTTATTCTAACAAATATTCACAAATATATGAATTGTAAATGTCCAGTTGGACAAATGTACGTATTAAAAGTTTACACTGCATTCCAAGGATAGAATTCGGCATTTCAGGAAACAATTTGAATCATATACTTATGTGTGTAAACAAAACATTTTATATTTTTTTTTCATTCTTGATTTTTGTTTTTTGCTTTTCATTTTTCAGTTTTTTGACTTAACAAGAAATAAAATTGACGACTCTCTCTAGTGATTCTACCTTCTATTATTATATTATGACATAAATCTATCTAAAAGGTCTACGATATAATAAAATTATTTTCTTTTGCATGTTGGTATCTATGTTTAAAATGTGAGCTAGTGAGTGTGTTTGATCGGTTTCTTTAATACCTACATTTAATACAGTTACTATTTTTTATGATTTTTTTCTTTTTTTTTGTATTTTTGCTGTATTTATTGTTGTTTTTTTTTTATAAATATTTCGTTCATTGTCCCACTTTAGGTTAATCTTGTACGAGTACATTTCTATGTATGTTTGTTTTTTTTTTTTTATAAATTTTTTTACACCATTTATTATTATTGCTACTTTTTTTGTCATTGGTTGTTGTCGATGTTGTTATTGTTGCTGTTTTTTTAATGTTATTGTCTTTTGCTATTATTCGTTTATTTTATACTACAAATTTTTATGTTTTTTGTAGCTGCTGTTACTTAAATGTCTGTATGAGAAGACTATAAGATCTATTCGTATGTTAAACAATAGCAAGCAAATAATATAAAATATTATAGTCATAATAATAGCCAGCCATTCAGTCATCCATCCATCCAGTCAACCAACCCAACATAGTTAAACATATCAAGCAGCAACATCATTATCATTATATTATTATCATTCATATTAGGTGCAATTTACAATTTACTTTATAATTTAGGGTTTTTTTTTACAAAATATACGTTGAGAGCTAATGATTATGGTGATGATGATTATATAAAAATCACAACAAATATGTGTAGTGCTAAAAACCATAACAAATTTTGTATTTTAAAATAAACAAAATGTTTTTTATGGCATAAAAACAAAGTATAATCATCTAATTTTAAAAAAGATACACGTGATTATTTAAATCAATTTTTATTTTCATTTTTATTTCAAATTTAAAATTTTAATTTCTTTTTTTTTTATTATGCTTGAGCTGTCATGAGTTGTCGATAAATAAAACGCAAATTATTAAAGCATGAGTATAGAGGAATAATTTTACACTTTTGATTTTGCAAAATTTAAAAAGAGAAATAAAGTTCTGTCTAATAAAGAAGTCAGATGATTTTTTAAATAAGAATTTTCAAAATCTAATTGATGACTTTACCAGGCTCTATTAATGCCATTCATTAAATACCAATGATTTTCAGCTTGAAACACGCTACATTTTGAAGTTTAAAGGACATCGTCATGTCATGTCAAACATATTAAGAAAAAGTATTCAAATGACATGCTGTCATCCCATATAGATCATCTAATGTAATTATCGTGAAGACATATTTTCGAACTGTGTGTTTTTGTTCGGTTTTCTTAAAAAAAAAAAAAAAATAAATAAAAAATAAAATAATTCAGGCAGTATTTATAAATTTCCGTACCAAGAAAATCTCTGAGAATACCTTACGATATTCCCGGAAAAGTGGGAAATTAAAAATGTCAGATTTCATTAAAGAAAAAAAAAAAAAAAAAAAAAAGACGAGGAATCAAAATAACGATATCCGCCGATGTGGTTGACGTTGGCTATGCCGCTATAATAAAAAATAAGTATTGATATCGAATAATTTTTTAAGTGTTTTTTGCATAAATATTAGTAACAAAATCCCCAATTTAACACCCAGAGGAAAAATCTGAGTTGACAATCTTTGGCCGAGTTGAACTCGGGTCGTTCCGGAGCATAGATCCAATTGTCGTGCGAACAGTCAAAAAACTTGGTTTAATTAATTCTCTCATTAAAATTTAACAACGTCAAGTGGTTCAAGAATTTTTCAATAAATTAAAAAAAAAAAAAATAAAAATATTACTAATTTATTGGGAAAATGAAGAATTCTAGTCTTTGGATATTTACTGCCTGTCCCATAATGTCGAACGAAAAAAAAAAAAAAAAAAAAAAAAACAAACATTTCGATTAATTGTATGGAGATATGATTTATTAGGAAAATTTGTAATAATAAAATATATAATAATTTTTTATTTGGTATAAAACTATACTGAATGAACTATACTACCTTTTGTTTTCCTTTTTATATCTTTATTAATTATTGTTGTTCTGAATTTATGCTTGTTTCATACAAATAAACGGATTTTCTGATACAAAATTTTTGTCCGATCAATTTTTTTATGCGGTTTTGTTTGAATTTTTGTGCAGCATTTGAAATTTATTAAAAAAAATTGAGTTATTTTTATGCGATCTATGCACGCATCTTTGAAAGGAAAGAAATTATTTTCTTTTAAGAAAGTATTAAAAAATCCCGATTCTAGAAAAAAATCGCAAAAAACCCGCATAACTTCATATTCGCATAAAAAAAATCCGCATAAAATGGGGTTTATACTCAAACCCTATGATAAGGCTGATCAAAAAAACTTTGTAAAACCCCATATAAATCACCTTTTTACATTTTTAAAACAAACTATTAATTTTGAAAAATATGTAAATTTTTAAGTTACAAATTCAAAAAAAAAAAAAAAAAAAAAAAAATTAGAAAAATGGTAACAAACTTAAAATAGAGAAAATTTTTTTTCATAAAAGTATCATAAAACGAGAAAGATATAGTCGGTCAAGCCCGAGCTATGCCTGATTGTGTAACGATCTTCCTGAAATTTTGCACTCTGATTTATCTTTATATATATAAAATAGTGACATAAATAAGGCATTTGTAAGCGTTGCAATATTCGAATTGTGATTTAACTTGACATTCCCGAAAAACGAACTTAATTTCTAAATCAAAAACTCGATATTCGCCATATATATATATATATATATATATATATATATATATATATATATATATATATTAGGGTACATTTTAAAATTTTGATTTTGAGATATCATACCTTTTTAGAATGTTTTTGCATCAGTAAAAATAATGGCGTATTTTGTTTTTTAAAATTCCAACTCCTTCCCCAGCATATCTTCGGTTAAAAACGCACATTTGGAGCGCCATTTTGCTCAGAGACGAATCCAATTGATTCATAAAAAAATTTCTTTTATACATCAATTCTACATAAAATGTTAGTAAGAATGAGCACTATTCAACCCGCTTAAAATGCATCGTGTTCCAATTAGGGTGTCCGAAAAATTGACTTTTTTCAAAAAAGTTTTAAAAATATATTTTTTTATAAATACAATGAAAATAAAAAAAAAATTTACTTTACCACTTTTCGCTTTAAAGTTATAAGACATTAAAATTTTCATACAATAGCAAAAAAAAAAAAAAATTATTTAAACCAAAATTAAAAATATTGAATATTGCAACAATAAAATGCAAAGGCTACTGTGAATTATAATGAGCATGTTTTCAAATTTTGTAATAACAATTATTTTTTGAGATAATTATTTTTTAAAGCTATTAGTTGAAAATTTCTTGGTCTTATAACTCTAAAGCGAAAAGTCGAATATTAATTATTTTTGCGCCATTTTTTAAAGCAAATAGTATATTTTCACTGTTTTTTTTATAAATCAATTGGATTCGTCACTGCGCAAAATGGAGCTCAAAATGTGCATTTTTAGCCGAAGATATGCGGGGGAAGGAGTTGGAATTTTAAAAAACAAAATACGCCAATATTTTTACTGATACAAAAACCTTCTAAAAAGGTATGATATCCAAATATCAAAAGAAATATTTATTTTCGAAACGAACCCTAATATATATCGTCCATTCCATGAAAGAACGCCCAAAAATATACCAAGTGTCCTCCGATTTTTATAAAATTTTATACGTATAAGGTCTATGGGTGTCTTTAAATATTTCCGTTTTTAGATTCGCTAAATTCAGAAAATTAGCGATTTTATTTAGCTTTTTCACTTTCAAAAAAAATCTAACAAATCTCGAAAGTGTACAACTTTAAATACAAATAATTCTGGGAACGCTTTACGGAAATTTATTATTTAAACGGCGTTTGAATTGTAATTATATCAGCTTAAACATGAGTATTTTACAGTACATGTGAGCGTCCCAAAAATTTGAGATTTTTATTTTAATGTAAAGATTCCATGCTTTCCAAATACGAAAAAAAAATTTAATAGCATATTTAAAGAAAAATGCATTTGAAAAATGCAATTGCATTAAAATGCATTTTTAAAAAAAACTTTCTTATTTTTAAAATGTTCGTCGTAAAGCCGCCGTATGCGAAATTTTAAGGCCGTCTAAATCATTAAAATTCACAAAGTCTTTCCAGAGATATTGCTAATCAAAGTTACATACTTTTGAAATTTGTTCGGTTTTTGAGAAAATTAAAAAGCGAAATTAAATCGCGAGTTTTTGCAATTTCACAAAACTGAAAACTGAAATTGATAAAAGGCTTAATGGAGTTTATGTATACAAATTTTTATCGAAATTGAAAGCCATCAAGTAAAAAAATATACATTTTCGGGCGTTCTTTCCTGGAATGGTCGATATATATATAAATGAACATTTATTCACTGCCTTAAACAATTGCTATAAGTGAATGTGTTTTAGAAGTAATCAGTTTGTTCTGAAGATTTCCTTTTTAATTTAAAACGATTTGTGTACCTCATATAGATATGATTTCAAGATTATTTAAATTTATTAGAACCCCATTCCGTGAAGTATTTGTGAATATGGTAATATATGTTAAAATTTTCGGAAACCATACGACGAGGATATATTAGATTCACCCATTAAGGTAACGCCTTGTAAATACCGCTATAATGCGTATGGGTTGATTCAGTTTTAATGACATGGGCCTCCTGTCTGCAATGCGAGCAAGTTTGGGCTCATGAAATAAGCATATCATATCGTAGCGCTATTTTTCTTTGTGATTCTTGCAAAAAATATTCTAATATACTTTATTAAAGTAATTTTACTTTTTTTTCTCATATGAATTTTGTATTTTTGTTTTCTCTTTATTAAAAAATACTACACGTGAGTATAACATATTTGCAGACCACGGTATACAATATTACACGCCACTTTTTTAAAAGGGTTATTTGTGGGTTTTTTATTTTCTTAAATATTTTTGAAATTATGCTTCCAAACTCTTTTGCATATTTATTTATGTGAGTCTAACACGTGTAAGATATTACAGAATAAATTATATTGTAATCGATTAAAGTTTCTCAGTTTTACAGCGAAAATAAAAATGAGTATACCATATTACCCGAAGTTACTCTATGTGCCAAAATTCATCAAATTATCTTCAACAATGCGACCTGTACTTTGTGCACAAGGTTTACATGGACAGACAACCAGTCAGCCATCCAGCCAGACGGACGGGCATTGTTAAATCAACTCAGAAAGTGATTCTGAGTTGATTGGTATACTTTAAGGTGGGTTTTGGGATATTTTTTTGGTGCGCTACAAACATCAGCACAGACACATAATACCCCACCTTGGTGTACGGTATAAAAATTAGTGTTATTTTCAAAAAAGTAAAAACGAATTTGCCAATTTTGATAATGTAAAAAAAGGGCGAATTTTCCGAAAAACTTAAATTTCTTCAAATAAAGTATCAATTTTCAAATCAAAGTACCAATTTTCAAAAATACATATTAATTTAAGAAAAGTTGTTTTTTTAATAAATACGAATAAAAATACCATTATTAAAAAACAGTTTTAAAAATATAAAATAAGTATCTCTAAAAAGTATATCGTCACCGAAAATGCAAAACAACTAACATCAAAAATTTAAAATTTGTGTTTTTGATGATATATATATATATATATATATATATATATATATATATATATATATATATATATATATATATATATATATATATATACAGTTAGGGACAAAACTATTTGTACACCCATGCATTTCGTATATCTTCAATAATTTATAAAGAATAAAAAATTATTATATGTAGTTTTAATTCAGGTCCATTTTTATTGAATTATTTGATAAAAAATAAATTAATATATAACACATTGTTAAAAAAAGTACAATTTAAGTAAAAATCTTTGGGACAAAAGTATTTGTACATCAGTACTTTGTACAATTATTTGTACGTTGGACTCTTGTATGATGATTTTTTTAAATACCGTTATATTTTCTTCGTTAATCGAGTTTTATTTTACAAAATAAGAAGTTGGTTTTAACGTTTTGAATAATAAGCACATCAAAAATGGGAAAGCGAAAAGAGTTGAGTTTGGATATTAAAAATTTAATTATTGATGAACATAAAAAAGGAAAATCTCTCCGGAATATAAGTAATTTAGTAAATTTGCAACATTCCACAGTACAATACATTGTAAGCAAGTATAAAAACGGCGGATCTGTTGAAAATGTGTGTGAAGGTATACGAAATATATGAGGTGTACAAATAGTTTTGTCCCTAACTGTATATATATATATATATATATATATTACAGACTTGTAGCTCAAAAAATTACGATTATATTAACGAAGGCAAAGATTTTCTTAAGTCAAAATAACGTAACATCACATTTGTTAAAAAATAAAAACTATTTTTTAAATTTTTTTACGAATTTAGATTGCAAATTATTAAAAATATAACAGCTATTAAAATTTTTAAGTAAAAGTTATCAGAAATCTTTTTAATTATAATTTTTCTAAAATTTTTACTGATGTTACGTTTTTTTGGCTTCAGAAAATTGAAATCTTGAAAAACGTAAACCACATTACTTAAAAAATATTTAATAAAAATTAAATTATTCATCATCAATATATTAGGAAATATTTAAGGATGTAATAACCCAATAAGCTTATTTATAGGACAATTTGTTTAGATTTTAGAAAGTTTTTTGTGCCTACTGTAAAGTTATGAAAAGTGATGTTACGTTGTTTTGCATTTTCGGTGACGATATGTAAATTCTTAAAATATGGCCAAATTTACCAATTTCAAAAAATTTTGAAAAAAAAAAACATTTATTTTGTTTTTTAAATAAATATTAATTTAAAAAAAGTAAATTTTTTTAATCAAATACAAGTAAAAGTACCATTATTCAAAAATCTCAATTTAAAAAAATTGAAACAAGTCATATTTTTTAAAAACATCTTTCTTTTTTTAGAATAGTACCACTATTTTATTATAATCTTTTAACAAAGGTCACAAAATAGTTTATAATATTTTAATTAGTTTTCGTTATATACTAATTAACACTTAAATTATTACTTACATAAAAAATTAAAAAAAAAAAAAAGATAAAATTTAACTTACGTCCATAGACTCTGCCAAATCTTCCTCATCTGAATCAACGGTTGATTCGACCAAACCAGAGAAATCAATCTCTTCACCATCCAGTGATGAACCATAAACGGATGCCATTGTATCACTACCACTGTATGCTGAACTTGTATCACTTGAATGAGAACCACGATTGCATTTTTGATGCAATTCTGGTCTAGAGGGTGGTTGATACTATTATAATATACATATAAAAGAAAAAAATTCAATTAATAAATATTATGTTTTTTCCTGTTTTTTTTTTTTTGGTGTATGTGTATTTGGTTACAAAATACAATGCAATATCTTTCGCACATTTTATTTTCAATTTCACTATATATATATATATATATTTTTTTGTTAGTGGTTTATATGTGTAAATGACAATTACTTTTTACAACTTACATGTTGTCGTATATGATGATATGGATCCATTAGTTGTATAGAGGCCACAACTTTTTAAATATGTTGTTGGATTTGATTTTTTTTTTGTGTTTTTTTTATTTGTAAATAAATTTGTTAAAAAGTAAAACGATAAATTTTTATATTTTTTAATTGTATTTAAAATACATTAAATTATAATTTGATTTAGGTAGATTCTTTTTAAAAGTTATTTTTTGTGATATGTTAAGTAAATTTAGTGATTTGATTTTTTTTATAATATTAAAATTTAGGTTTGATTTGTACGTTAAGCTTAATTTCTTTAGAGTCCTTTTTTGTAGATAAAACGACTTTGTTTTGTAGAATTCTTTTTTTTGGAAGATGATGTCGTAATGAAATTGTTATCTGAAAATAAAAAATAAATGGGTTAAGTTATTATTAGCTGAAGAAAATAATATATTTTATATTAGAAAATTATTTAAAATTATGATATAGATTACATATTTCAAGAAACCCCTTTACATTACGGAAAAATAGTCATTAAATTTAGTAAATTTAAATTTAATTGCCACAGGAATTTTGATTTTCATTAATATACATTTAATTTGTGATATGATGGATTTGTACTGAATTTTATAATGCTTCGTTGTAATAGATGTAATGACAAGCGAAAATGTTACCATTAAAACCTCATTGCGAGGCAACAAATGCCCTGGGAAATATGAAGTAGGTTTGACTGTAAGTGCCGTTTCAGTTGCTTGTACAGCATATAGTGCATCAATATCTAATGAGAAAGTGAGGTTTGTGGTTCGTATCTATAGATTTGAAGAAGATTGTGAAGTATCAGTGTGACTGGAGTTTTTGAAAATGTGGTGTCAGTAATGTCGTACAAAACTGTTCAGTTAAAGCCGAATTGGATGGATTTAAAATATTCGACTGTATGCTATTTTTCTCCAAATAAAGGCTTCAGAAAACAGCCAAACAGTGAGTTATATATATGTATCTCATTCCATTCATAAGTTTAAGTTCTGTAATTTTTTCCTAAAGATCTTGTAGTAACATTTTTCACCATTGTTTGAACTGTGATAAAGACTAAAAGATGGTGAGATGTCGAGTTTGTCAAATGTTTCTTATAAAGCAAGTTTAGTTTTCCTTTTAAAATTTTTCCAAATGGAGATAGACCTTGTAAACCATTTGATTTCACATATTTTTGAACTGCTAAATAATTTGTAATTTTATTTTTTATTCATTTGGTGAATAAATGCAAACAATTGTGATAACCTTTACGGTTTGAGGAATTGTTATCTTAGATTGTTTCGCAAACGCTCTCAACAGTAAAATTCCCACCAAGACTATAATCAAATGGAAAATAATGTGGAAGTTGATGACGTTAAATTTTTGAATGTTTACCATTTACAAATAATGGTGTCATTTTTAAAAGATAACACAATTTATGATCTAAAAATAGTAACTTTGAGTAATTCATTGTAAGGATATTGAAAAAATGACAAGATTTTAGAAAATTGAGTAACTAAGAAAGACGGATTTGCGGAATATTTTAAAATAGAAGGGGGGAAAATAAGGATAAACAAAACGAGGAGAAATTCAGGGTTAAATACACAATTATATAGGGAAGTATAATATTAATTGATAGTATTAAAAGGGCATTATTTTAAAGAAATTATACAGCACATCCCGCAACTAAAAAAACTATGAATTATTTAACGAAATAATTACTTTCAAAGGATATTAAAGATTTTTAAATGCAAAACTATGGAAAGTGAAAGGATTTATTTTAATAATTTTAAATGACCATAATATGTATTAAGTTTTTGAAAGGAGGACAAAGAGTGGTATAAGAGAATATTCTAATAAGATAGATAAGAAAGACTCTTCGCTTTTCACTGGTGGGCAATAGTACCTTATCAGACACTAAAGTTCTATATACACTATACTGGTAATATCTTATTCCGATATACTAAAGCAGATTGCTGACACTGTTCTAAATGTTACTCGTTACAGTACTCAGGGGAAACTGCTGAAAGTTGCGCCTGTGTACAACAGTAGTAACAGTGAAATTACCGTACCAGTAATGTAATCATAAATCATAGTGTCGATTTTCATGTTTGGCAGGGCTTCACATACGATTTTTTGGATTTTAGATTATCATAATCAACAGTGCTACCTAAAATATGCTCTAAAAAGTGTTTTCTTAAATTATTATTTATTTATTTTCACTGAGCTTCCTAAACTCGTTTCTTACAAATGGTTCCTCTAAGTACCAATGGATATTCTCATTTCTTATGAACCATGGTGCACCCGTCATGGTCCTAAGAATTTTTGATTGAGCGCTCCGTATAATATCGATATACGTATTACTGGCTGTTGCCCATATTTGGATGCCATTGAAGACTAGAAGATTTTAACTTCATATGAACTTTCTTGGCTTTTATAAAACGACGCCAAGTTAGATCTAAGTGTAACATGATCCGACTGGGGTATACTTATATCATTAAGTGTAACTGAAGGACAATTACCTCTTCTTAGGGTGAATGAACATGGTTACTTTTCATTTTATTTACGCGAATACGCCAGTTTTTTCAACCATGTTTCCACAAGGCGGAGGTAAATATCTAGTTGGCTAGATGCTATTTGTGGGGTTTCATGAAAACTGAGTATTGTAGTATCATCAGTAAATGTTGAAATAGTCAGTTCATCACATATAGGCAAATCAGAGGTATAAATTAGATATAGGGTAAATCCAAGAACACTTTTTATTTCCAATTCTTCTGTCAAAAAATCATTAAACTTTACCCTAAATATACGGTTACATAGATAGAACTCCATGTGGTTACATGGTGGTAGTAAACATTTAATTTTATAGATTAGGTCCTTGTGTCAAACTTTGTCGAATGCTTGTGTGACATCTATGAAAATAGCTGAATAATACTTCTTTAATTCGAAACATTTCCTTATCTCTCCAGTTAGACGATTCACTTGTTCTATGGTTCCGTATTTTTCACGAAAACCAAACTGTAGAACTGGGATGATATTTCCATCGTTCAAGAATGGTAAAATTTTCTTTTGAAATACTTTTTCGAACAGCTTTGACAAAACAAGAAAGTAAGCTAATGGATCTATATGAAGATGTTATAGTAGAATATTTTCCTGGCTTTGGTATCATTCTAATCAGAGAAGTTTTCCAAATTTTTGGAGACTCCCAGCTTCAAGATCGCGATTTTCTAACATTTATATTTTCTTCAATTATTGTATCAATGTTCTCTGGGTTATCAACAATTATATCGTCATAATTTAGTGTAGTGTCAAGTGCCTTTCTCAATACAAAATCATTTGAAAGACTGTGCTTAAGTAGCATGCAAATAAATCTTCTGAACTACGGCCCCAGGTACCGTCAGCCTTCTTTAAAGGACTTTGTGCTTCTACCGGTGGTTTAATATCCTTCGCTGGCTTCCATGTTAAAAAATTAGTATATTTATTATTCGATAAGCTTTCAATGAATTTTGTACTTTGACCATCCTCTTCTAAATGAAGGGTTCTTTTTAATTTTTTGCTTGCTATGGACAGCCTAAACTTTGCAGCTAGTGATCTAGTTTGTTGATATTCTCTTCTGAGTTGCAAAAATATGCTCTTTAGTATAAAATATGTAAAAATTATATGGCATATTTTTACATATTTTATACTAAAGAGCAAAATTATGCTCTTAAATAAGGATTATCTAAAAAAATTACAAAATATAAAGCTAATCAAAAAATATCGATTCCAAACTTCTTAAAACTGTCGGAAACGCATAAAGAACTAAAAGTTTGGTTTATTTGAAATCCAAGAAAAATGATTTTACATATTTTTGGTTTACCTGAAGTAATTTTATGCAAAAACGATTTAGTTTTGGGGCGTTGAAGCAACATTATTTGTTAAATTAAATGTTTAATGATTTTTTATAAAAAAAACTCTCTATATACATATATAACTATCTAAAGATTTCAACTGAGATAGATATACGTACTGAGTAATAAAGCTCACTAGGAAAAAATACTAAAGGTATTCACCTCAGAAATTTGCAACTTTGCAAGACCCTTGCAAAGTAGAAACTTTACATCGATTTCTATTAACACAACAAAAACCACATAGAATAAATTTTGCACAAGTTGCTTTACAAGGGTCTAGCAAAGATGCAATTTCTGAGGTGAATACCTTGACTATTACTATAAACGGTGCGACATTATATCATACAATCAATAAGTTATTTGCAACAAATAAAAATTTAAATTAATTTGAAACCACCCATGTTTAAGGTTAATTTTTGCAGAAACAAAGAAGTTTTTTTAAATTAAGGTTAACAGTTTCTTCATTGTTATCAAAGATATTCTACAAATTAACATAAAAACAATACATATTAGTTTAATTATTAATTTAAACTTATTTAAATAATTTGACCTTAACACAACTACATAATTTATTAAGGCCTTTATATATTTAAAGAAAATTGTGGTAAAATCAACTTAAGATAAATTGAACACAATCCATAATAACTCATTTCAGATAAAAGTGTTTAAATATTTCTTGAATATATTTTTTACTTTATTTTAATATTTGTTATTATTGCTAATTGAAAATAATAAACTATTCATGTATTTAATTTGTTTGTACTATTATATTTAACAAGTTTTTTTTTTTAATTTTATTACATTTAACACCATATTAAAAAAATTTTTTGCACAATAAAATATTTTTTATATACATACATATGTATGTAAATAAATTGCATATAAAGCAATTTTTCTTAGTAGAATTCTAAATAATTAAATAAACAAACTCAATAACATATTAAACTAAAACACTTTCAAAACTCAAATTACCAAGAAAAAATATACCAACATTTAAAAATAAATTTAAATAAATAAGAAAATAACATTGACCGACCTCGTCACACAACTCACGAATTTATGTTATCTCTTAGAGCAAACACAGATACTACTAAAAATACATACATCAGCAACAATTAAAAAAAAAAAAATATATTGCAAAACTGTAATACTCATAAACAGACTACCAGACATAAGAATGAATGTCATTCATATAAAATCCACCCTACCTGCGGAAAATACGTATGATACAGGCATATATAAATACAACAACAATATTAAGCAGACACAAAGAAGCATTTTAACGTTTAAACAAATATCTTCTGTATATGCATGTTATCCCTAATAACAACGTTACGATCCCTTGTTAATAGTTTGGTCATAAACATTAACACTTATCGTCTGACTAAACAATGTGCTTAAAAGGTACTTAAAAGAAAAATTAATCACAAAATCTTAACAAATGTCACATAGTAAAAGTAAGTAGTACTAGTGATGAGCGAACATATGACTGGTAGTAATGCAATAGATAATAAACTATGACTTTAAATGAAAATTTAACTTAAGTAAACCAAACTAAGTGCAATCAACAGAGAGTAATAATAACAAACAGCTGTCAAGAGGGGGGATATAGATAGACAAATTTGTTTTAAAAACCCTGATGGCAAGTTATTTCGTTTTATCATATTAAAAAAACAAAGATTTAAGGAAATAACAACTTTATGATTTAAAGTCTTTATTTTTTATTATTGAAAGCTGCATAATAAAACTGGTTAGAAAATTAATTATTTTTAAATTCGCAAATTAAAAAGAAACAATATTTAGCTAAATTTGACAACAAGTTTTTGTTTAGGATTGCAAGTAATAAATGTTTTTATATGTATGTTTGTGTGTTTCTATTGTTTAAATTATTATAATTGTTTATAATTGCTATCTAAAATTAAAATAAAAACAATATTCTAGCAACAGCACAAGTAATATAATTATTTAAATTGAGAACAAAAATTGCAAAGAATAATAGTAGATTTTTTTTGCAAATGTTTAAGATAAATTAGTAAATGTATAATTACAAAAGCAAATAAATAAAATAGTTAAGATAAATTATACAATTGCTTAAAGCTAAAAACAAAATAATTATTAAGAAAACTATTAAAAAATAATGTTATTCGGTTTTTTGATAAAATTCGATTTTTTTTTATTAAAAAATTAATTTATTTCATGGAAAAGTGTTTTTAATATTTTTTTTTTTTTAGTTTTTATGAAAATTAAGTTTTTAATAAAAACTATATTTTTTTTATTCCGATTTTTAGTAAATATTCAGCGTTTCAACGAAACTTATATGGATAGGACACCACTAATACTGATGAAGTGTCTAGCGGCACAGAAAATAAATAAGAATTCAATTTTGCTGGTGTCTAAATATAGTCAACAAACTCTGCTTTGGTACCGCCAAAAAGAGAGAACAAGACAATTTACGATTGCAAACTTGTTAATGTCATTTGAGCCGGATACCGGTTTACGATACTATGTAATCATATATTGAATAGGGTTTACGACGTAAGGTTCAACCTCTGATTCACTTTTCAAAATTGGACACAGTGCAAGGAGGGCGCCATGTTAAGGCATTATAGGCATTGTTCTATCAAGACTCGTGGGAAACACAAGAAGTGATTGTAGAATCGTTGGGAGTAGATCAATTGCAACAATTTCAAGCATTCAAAAGTAAGGAATTTGTGTACCACACAAACTAAAGTCTAGAAGCGAGAAAGTCGATTTTGTGTCATTTCTGTATCCCATTATTACTGACTATAAAAAGTGGACCCATTATAATCAAGCTATCAAAAATTAGTTTGAATTGTTTCTGGCCTCAAAACATATGAAGTGGTTTTGGATCTGGAGATTAGAAAAGAAACTGCTTTGATAGATAATATAGCTTAAATAAATTACATTGTACGTTTACCTTGAAATATAATAATTTTTCATTCAAAAACGAAGGAAATTAATGAATAGGCCCAAAAACTTCCAAATGTAACCAAATAAGCATTTATCAAATTTATTTGAATCTCAAAAGCCAATAAATCCCACATTTAACAGAAAAAATATTTAATATCTTATAAATAGACAATAACATATTATTTCAGTTCTTTATAACAAAATACCTCTGTTCTATCGAAAAAAATTTCGAAAGTCAAATTTAAAAACTTTTTCAATAATAAAAAACATTAGGATATAAATTAAGGTAAAAAGGGGCCACACATTTTAAAAGTATTTTTGTAATAATTCAGTAGTATTATTACTTGTGATAAAAGTAATGTAAAAATGTTGGGCATAAATCAAGATCATCAGCACACTTGATTTTTAAATAATTTTAGTAATGATTCTGTAGTACTTTTACTTGCGATTAAAGTGATGTAAAAATTCTTGTCCGCTCGCTCTTAGTTTACGAGTTATAGGCTTCTAGAATTGTTTGAATATCTGTTTTAGTACACATGTGATCTAATTTATATAGATGCCCTTTAATAGTACTTTGAAATATAATTTTAATGGTATGTAACATGACTATATTCATTAACTTTTAAAAATAAAATAAAATTTTTTGATATTTAAAAAAGTTTATTCAGCGAACACATCGTTCGACATATCCAGAGGAGAAAGCCCTTAAGCTCTACACAGAAAAACCTTTATTAAGGCTAAAAAAAAAATAATAAAATAAAATAATAAAATAATGCTGATAATCTTGATTAGTTCCAAATGTTGTCCGCTCGCTCTTTGTTCACTTGTTATGAACCTTAAAATATTTTGATATATTTTTCTAATATCTTTATTAATATAAAAGCTATTTAAATTATATTAATAAAGTTCAAAGTAATTCGAAATACCTTTTTAATGATTTATAATATGACCATATTAATTAAATTCATGAGAAAAAATTGCAATTTTTATTGATATTATTTTCAAAAAAGTTTAATCAACGAAGGCCGAATACTCGAAATAACCATCAATAAGGTTAAAACGAAAATATTTTATTTTAATGGGGACCGTACGGTAATCTTAATTTTGTCCCCTTTATCAATCTACAATTTTGTCTTTAGTTAGTTACGCCTTTTGGTTGTTTTTAATACAAACATTTCAATTAGAATCTATTTATTCATTAAAATATAAATTTTACCTAAACATATTGAAATCTCCATCAAAAATCTAATTTATTTTAATTTATGCAATTTTTATATCACAACAAAGTAAAGAGAAAAAAAAATACAGTCAGATAAGTGATAGTTTTCTATTTTTTTTACAATTTCTTCTTTGTCTATTTTCCTATTTCCTTTGTATCTTTTTCTTTTTTTCATTTACATCCAGGGTTGTCAGATTTTTTTGAGCCTCTGTCGCCAAATTGTTAATCAGAAATCGCCAAAAATCGCCAAAATTAAATTTTATAAATTTTGTTTAAGAAAAACTAAAAACAACTAAAATATTTAGTGTTTCAAATTTTATATAATTTTAAAATGTAAATTCAGCATCAACAAAGTCAATGATAATTTCAATATCTAATAATAATTGAATAAAAAAAAAAAATTTAGGTCAACAATTTAAAAAATTTATTGAAATTTATTATATTTTTTAACAGAATAATTCTAAAATTATATAATGAACATTTGTTCTATTAAGTTTATAAATTATAAAGAATTAATTTATTCATTAACGTTTTCTTTTCTTTACGGCCCATAAAATCTTAATATTTGAAAGATGATGGAAAACAAATTGTCAAACATTTATTGAAGATATTTATAAATTAAGGATCTTTATTTTGTTAGTCGGGGTTCATAAACAGCAATTTTTCTTGCTGCAATTTTGAGTTCGTAGACGAGAGAGGTAAAGTGAATGTAAATGTTTAGTATTCCCTTCTCTACTCTCTCCTACGAACTCAGACTAACAAAATAAAGAGCCTTAATTTATAAATATCTTGTGTGATCTAGATCAGGGGTTTTTACAAACTCTTGCTTCGTGCCTTTAAATTTGATAATTTAAAGGTATTTCTGAAAATACGTAAGTTGAATTTCAAGTTTTAAAAAAATATTAATTTGAAAAAAAAGTGATACCTTCTCAATTTCATATCAAATGTCATTCCTAATAAAAATTTATGGCATATTCTCAATTTTATACCAAATGCTTTTTTTAAATCAGGCTAGATTTAAGAAAATAGTAAAAACATTTGATTTCAATTAATTATAAATTTAAGATAAAACCTTTGTATTTAAAAATGTAATTTAATATTGCTAATACAAAATGTAAAAATTCCAAGGACGAAATATCATTACATGTTTTTTACAATTTGACAAAATTACCAGAATCATGCACAAACAATAGTTTTAGAATTTTTACTCTATATTTTTTGCAACTTTATTTTATAAGTATGGAGAAATTAATATACATATGCGTGTTATCTGTTTAAAGAAATACTTTTAATTTTATGTTTAAGCAGAAGGTCTTAGCGACCACCTAAAAATCTTTATACGGACCCCTTGTTGAGAACCGCCGTTTTGGATAGGAAAATACAAAAAATATATGTTGGCTAGTAAGAAAATGTAATAGTTTTACTTTAATTTTAAAAATTAGCCAAATAAATCGCCACCTTGTTAAAAATCGCCAAAAAATTCGCCATGTCGCAAAACGGAAAATTCAGTCGCCAAGAGCAATTAAAAATCGCCACGTTTGGCGAAAAATCGCCACATCTGACAGCCCTGTTTACATCAAGAGGAAGAGAGAGTAATATTTAATGTCACTATTGAGAGAATACCACAGATTAAGAGAGAAATCGTAAAAAACTTAACACTTGTTTGATTTTTTCCACTTTTTTACAAAATGCGGTAAAAGAAGTAAATACCCCGCAGCGTAAATTTATCGATAACAACCATACCTTTACAAAAGCACAAGGTAACATCACTAAAGCAACAACATAAAAGGTAAAAAAAAAACACATCACTAAGTACAATTTTTTTGTCTCTTTATTTTATTTTTATTTTTTTTTGAGTACTATTAAATGTTAACAACACAATTTACTAAATGCAACCATATTTTAACAACAATTGTGGGAATTTGTTGTTAAAGACATAAAAAACAGTAAAAAAAAAACTGTAAAGCAAATTAAAGGTGGGCGTTTTTTGCTTACCACTAGACTTTTAATCAAAAACAGCAACCAAAAAGTCAATCAAAGAAACTAGGGCGTTATGCGGGGGTTTCAATTTTTATTTAATAAAAAAATGATTTTAATAAAAAATTACTCACTTTGTTTTTTAAATCTTTATAAAATATTTATAATTTCAATAACATTTCACATTTTCTTGTTTCATTTTATAATACGTTTTTTTTTTTATTTTTATATTACATTAAAACGATTAATAAGAGTATAATCTTTTATTTTTGTTTATAATTTTCTTTGATATTTTCCATTTTATTTTTTCTTTTTTTATTGTAATCAAAGGAATTTCTCTATATTTTTTTCTTCGTTTCTTGTATTTGTTACATATTTTCGTAGTTTTTTTTTATTATTTATATATTGTATATGTGTGTATATATTTTAATCGCTGCGTTCACTTTTTTTATATTTTATTTCTACTTTACTTCACATCCATCCATCCATTTGCACCACTCGAAACTCTAGTGTGTTTTACAGCAACAACAACAACAAACTACACACATCTATTATTGTTACACTCATACACAATACGGGTTTTTAATTCATCTACACTAATACCACGAAACGATATTAATAATGAAGAACACATACACCGTTTATTAAAACTCTATGCATAAGCACTTCATGAGAAAATGAAGACAGAAAAAAAATCATGCAACCCAAAAAAATGCGTCTCGTTTTAATATGGTGGCATTTGGAAAATTTATTAATTTCTTTGTTAAATTCATTTATTTTAGCGATATTTTATAGGTTTCGTTGATATTGCACTTTACTACATTAGTTTAAAGTATTTTTAATAAATAAAATGCACTTAAAAGCTTAATTATTTGTAGAAAATAAAGCAACACAAAATTTTTTCTTTATCGACGCGTCGACGTTTTCGTTTTCTTTTATTTCATTGTTCTTTTAATTTTCTCTTTTGGTGTTGCAAAACAGAGTTGTATTTTATGAAAGTTTAAAGAGATGCCAGATTTTTGGTGACTTTCAGCAGAGGACCGGGTGTTATGGAGAAAAATAAAAATAATGAGGTAAGAAATTCTGAGAATTTATGAAACAGTGTGTTTGTTATTGAAAAAACCGTTAAATTTGTAGAAATATTATTTTTATAAACAGTTAAAATAGATAAGTATATTCTAAAAGCTATTTTTTTAATTTAAATATAAAGATTAAATAGTATTTTAATATTTTTAGGAATAGGTTTTAAAATTAATTGTCTGTAATAAAAATTTGAAAGAAATTAAAATAAAAACAAATTGCTGGTTTAACAACGATTTTTTGACAAAATGGATTAAATGTAAAATTTTGTTTATAAAATATAATTTAAATTAATTTTTTTCTTTATCGCATTAAACATTAATAATCCAAAATTGCAGTGTTTAAAAAACATGTTTATTTAATCTCTTGCTGTCTTTTATAATTCCTTTAGATTAGGAAAAATTACAAATATTTAAAATTTCAATTAGCCATCATCTAATCCTAGTATACAATTTACTTTGAAGCCAAGAAAACCTCAAAAAAACATCAAAGACACAAACCATCAGTTCTTAATGCCACAGTGTCTGCTGTATGTATGCTAAAACCAGACTGCACGTGACAACGCAATGGGGTGTCCAAGAAATTAAAGGAAAACATACACATATTTAATAACCTAATAATATAACAGGCAGCTAATAACAAAAATTGACACCACTCAGAAGATGTAACAAAAAAAAAAAAAAAAAAAAAAAAAAAAAATTTAGAGACTTAGAGTGTGTGCCAAACGGTAGCAAAGTATGTAGAAAAGTAAAATTTTGAAGTATATGTGGTGAATAAAATTTCACTAGCTCATAGGGCTACATAAATTTTTGACAATAGAATAGAAAAATTTGAAAGTTGTAAAATAAATAATAATAATAAATTTAAATAATTTGAAATCTTTTGAGATTTTTAATATTTATTTTATAAAATTGTAGTTTTTATCTTTAAAACAAATAATTATTAAAAATATATTAATTTTATTTTAAGTTTTGTGAAATTTTTTAACGATTTTGTCAAAATTTATTACGAGAAAAAGTTTTCATTTGGCACAGCAAAACTATAAAATTTTTTCACCATAGGAAAATTTAAAATTTCCACAGAACTTTGCTATCGTTTGGCACACGCTCTTATTTACACTTCTTTAAGTAGTTTCCTCCACTTACAAGACACAGCTGTGTAAATGCCTTTTAAGGATTTTGTTTACAGCTATAATCATTAGTTTTGTAGGGATCCAAGACTTAGGGGATTTGTTTTTTTGTGCAAAATACTAATTTAATAAAATTTACCATTTTATTGTTGTTTTATTCAATTTTTTTCTTTTTATTACTATTTTACTTTCTTTTTTTTAAGAAATGGAGTTTAATTTTGTTAGAAAATATGAAAAACAATAAAAAAACTAATTGGAATTTTAAAGAAGTTAATTTCTTTACTTTTTGAATAGTATAAGAATAAAGTACTCGCACATCTACAAAAACAAAAATTGCTTGTATTTTGTTAGTGTAAAACTACTACCCACAATGTCAAAATGCTTTGAACGGAAAAATGAGAGAATTAATGTTCTTTGTTAACAATTTTATGGATGTAAAACTAACAGCTGTATTTTTGCTCACCACAATATAATATGTTAAGTACTAGACTCCTGCGTAAGATGATTTGAAAAGCAAATACACTTGAATTTCAAGTGTGTATTTCATAGCCAACATGTGCAAAAACAACAATAAATACTGTTCGTACTGTTCGCTGCCCGAAGCAAAGCGAGTGTTTACTGTGTATGAAGGCTCAACTCCATAGAATACTTTCGCTTTAACTGCGACTGACAGCTAAGTTAAATACATGCATTTATATTGAGCGGAACCAAATCAGTACGCCAAACTTCAGCGTGAAGTACTTCAAAGATGAAAAATTTTCAACTTTGAAGTGCCGAAGTACGTAAATATATTTTGTCGGTTGTATTATTCTTATTTTAATATTTTTTCATTTAGTCGGAAATTTTAATTTGCAATTCATTATTTCAACTGAGAACATAATAGAATTTTTACTCTTTATTATACAAAATTTTAATAATAAAATAATGCAACGACTGGGTTAATATCATTTATGTGTTGCGTAGCTGTCAGTCGCAGTTGAAGCGAAAGTATTCTATGTAGTTGAGCCTTTAATGATTTGTTTGTTTTTTGTAATATATTTCGTATACCTTCACGCACATTTTCAACAGATCCGCTGTTTTTATACTTGCTTACAATGTATTGTACTGTGGAATGTTGCAAATTTACTAAATTAAGGCTCAACTACATAGAATACTTTCGCTTCAACTGCGACTGACAGCTACGCAACAAATAAATGATATTAACCCAGTCGTTGCATTATTTTGTTATTAAAATTTTATATAATAAAATATAAAGATGTAAAAATTCTATTATGTTCTCAGTTGAAATAATGAATTGCAAATTAAAATTTCCGACTTAACGAAAAAATATTAAAATAAGAATAAAACAACCGAAAAAATATATTTACGTACTTCGTCACTTCAAAGTTGAAAATTTTTTATCTTTTAAGTACTTCACGCAGAAGTTTGGCGTACTGATTTGGTTCCGCTAAATATGAATGCATGTATTTAACTTAGCTGTCAGTCGCAGTTGAAGCGAAAGTATTCTATGTAGTTGAGCCTTATTTGTATGGTTTTAAGTGCCTGCAGAACAGTATTTATTGCTCCGCACACACTGATAACAGCATTTGAAAAATATCAAGTGGCTTGTAATGCCTTATAAGACACAGTTTGCAGGGATCTATTAAGTACTTTTGCGGAAAAGGAATAATAAAGATTCGTAGGTATCTTTAAAACTAATTAGAATATAGAAAAATATTTTTAAAATAAATAAAATGAAAAAACAATAAAATTAAAGTATTTAAAATGTAAAAAATATACTTATTAATTAAAATTAAATAATAAAATTTGAAATACACAAGGAATAGAAAATATTGTCTTTTTCATCCACTGTTATTACACTGTGATATTTTTTCATGTAACTTGCAAATCAGCTGTGCATACGAGGTCACTTTTTTATTTCACTATAGAACAGTAATTTTATACTAACAAAATACAAGCAATTGTTGTTTTTGTAGATGTGTGACTACTTTTAAATTTCACTATGCATTAACATAGTAAATTGAAAGTTTCACAATTAATCTTGTCAAATATTTGGGTAAATATTTTGCAAAACTAATCTTAAAAATTTAAATCAAATACTCTTTTTTAATTTCTTAGGATATGACATAGCGTAATTAGAAAGTGCTCGCACATCTACAAAAACAACAATTGCTTGTATTTTGTTAGTGTAAAACTACTGCACATAATGTCAAAATGCTATGAACAGAAATGAGAGAGTAAAAAAAATTCGAAAAAAATTTTGCATATGAATACAAAAACAATTTGACAGTTCAGTTCCATTTCCCCTTTCAAGGAAATGGATTTCCTCTTTAATAGTTGGCATCACTTATAGCACGTGTCTCTGCTTGAAAATGTAAACAAATAACATGCGAAACTAACAATTGGTTTTTTATCAAAGTTATTAATAAATATTTCGCAAAACAAATCCTTTTTCAAAAATGGGAGTTCTTTAAAACAAAAATTTAGAAAAACAGTTTAATAATTAATCCGATTAAGGTTTATTATAAAAAAACAAAACCACATTTTTACACACTTTTTTGTTTCAACCACAACACACTTAAAAAAAGTAAATTGATTTTCATCTTAAGTAGGCCTTTGACAATTTTTCTTTTTGAAAACCAAAAAAATCCATTTACTTTTTACTTTTGAAAAATAACCAGCATTTTCTTATCAATTTCTTAAAGTCAAAATCCATTAGGCTTATAAAATGAAAGAAAAATATACCCTTTTTCTTTTGCTCAAACATATTTACTCATCATACTGCATTTCATATAACTAAATCGTTATGGGCAATCAAAATCAATGATATTGGTTTTTGATAAATACCCATCTTCCTCAACAGCAGTAACATCTCAGCATCATCAACATCATATACAACCCCAATCATTTAACCAGCTGCAGGCTTAAGAAGTCTTCAATGTTTGTCTCTCTAATCTCTAAACAATCTTTGATTTGTTTTCTTTTAAAATCAGCCGTTGTTTAAGGAAGAAAAAAACTATAAGAAATCATAAAGAAGAAAAAGATTTCTAAATAATACCCGGGTATCATAAGGGTGATAAATGAAAATATATATATAGGTACAACATACAAATATGTACTAAGGATTTTAACGTACTGGCCTAGTAACGTAATACCCCAGAGGAATTGCAATAAATAGAAACAAATAAGTAGAATAAGAATAGAAATAGTAATAGCAAACAAAAACAATAACACACGAGTTAATTCTAGGATAAAGATTTTATTTTTCTATTTTTTCTTTGTTTTTTTTTTTTTTTTTTTCGGGGAGTAAGAAAAGAAAATATTATCCTCAAATCTTGGCCAAAATAAAAAAAAAATATATTATCAGAAAAAATAAACAAACAGACCTTAGAAATCTTCTTTTAGGTTGCATTAACAAATTCCCTTAAGTGTAAAAAGAAATAAAAGAGAAAAAAATTGATATTAAATATTAAGAATAATGTTAAAGTTGCAAAAAAATGTCAGAGAAATTTGTCAAAATTAAATAAGATTTAAAATAAATTTTGATAAATGCTCTGTTTCATGGAACAAACAAAGTGTTGTTCAACTTGTTAAAATATTAACTAAACTTATAGTTTCAACACAAATAATAAAGACAATCAGCAATATTCAAAAAAACTTAACACTGCTTTACAAACCACTGTTAAGTAAAATTCCTTAAAGTTGTATTCAAAAACGATGATTTCCTTACTATACCTTTGGTAAACCATTGTTTACTTTTTTGTGCTTTTTCTTATAAGTTGGCTTTAATTTAAGTTCTTTTGGCCCGACTATCTCTTCTTTTGATATTTGTTAATGATTTCCCTAGAGTAAAGAGAACCGGTTCAAAACTAATCATGTGACAGGTTCTCAGGGCTAGTGACCGGTCCCAGTTCTGGAACTTTATATGAGAAGAATCTGTCACTTTTATATGGGGTTGGGATTGGAGGTGGCTAATTAGCCCCTTGAGACAGGTCACAGGATAGGTCCTAGGACTGGTCCAAGAGGACAAGTTCAGTAACGATTAATGTAATAAAAATTTTATAAAACTTCGGTAATTGTTCACTTTTTAAACATTGTTTTTATTATTATCTTTCTTAAATTATGTTTATTTCAATTTTATAATTTTTCGTTAATGCCGATGGCGGCACCCCGGCTCGAACCCATGTTCATCTGACGTATGATATGTTTTATAGTCTTCAACATTTACCACTCAGCCAATGATTGCTATTGCGCGCGAGTTGCTAACTGCACACTTAACGAGCATGTTATAAATTAACTCTCAACTGTTAAATAGTGAGTGTTTTTGTGTCAACTGGTTCTCAATTGGAACTTTGATGACGAGTTAAGTGTCAATTGGTACTCAACTGGTACAGAAGAACCGGACCATTACTGCAATTGTCACAAGTTTCCCGCAGGGTTTCTGCAGTGATCACACGATGTAATCGATCGATATAACTTAAATAAAAAAAAAAAAATGGAGGATTTAAATCAATAACAAATTTTATTTCTAAATATTTATTTTCTATTGGAAAATATAAGTTCTAGATCTCAGTCAAATTGTTACAAAACCACACTTTTTATTTACAAGTTATTTTCAAAAAGTAACTTCTTGATCTTGAAAATTTATACAAAATTTATAAAATTATTTAGAGACATTTAAATGTATGCATTTTAGGCAAAAAATAGATATATATTTTCTTACATAGTGTCTACATTAGACAAATTTCTCTCAAGACAAACGTCAAAATCAGTGCGAATCTATACTTGGTAACCTCAATTAAAAAACTGATTATTATTTTTGTTTTTTACATTCTTAAAATTGCATATATAAAAAATATGAATGAATTAACCATAGTATAATTATAAAGTATACTCGTAAGAACAGCTGTTTTAAAATTTTTTCATTGACATACCTCGCGGAACTGTCAAATTGTTTTTGTATTCCTATGCAAAATTTTTTTCGAGTTTTTTTTTTCTCTTCCTCTCCTTCTTTCTCTCATTTTCTGTTCATAGCATTTTGACATTATGTGTAGTAGTTTTATACTAACAAAATACAAGCAATTGTTGTTTTTGTAGATGTGCGAGCACTTTCTAACTTCGAGTCTACATTAGACAAATTTTTATCAAGACAAACGTCAAAATTTTATCAAGTATTATTGCAGCGTTAAAAGAAACTTGTCAGCGCTCGAGCTCTGACAACTTTGTCTTGATAATGCTTGGTAAAAGACGCCATGTTGATTGTTGTTGGTACTTTTTGCATGGTTTATTATAACATACGTTTTTCCCTATAATTGACAGAGATAAAAAATTATCAGCAACTCAAACAAAAATTTGACGTTTGTCTTGATACAAATTTCTTTACGTACCGTCCATACTAGCCATTTTCTTGTTCGCACAAGAACAAAGCGTTGGCAGAGCAACACACATAATTTTTTCCCTTTTGTTTTCAGTGGGCAGAACATTTGTCGAACAAATCATAATTTTTTGTTTGCCGTCAGTGTCACTTCGATACTTTTACATGCAGCGCCTCTTCTTCCGCACACAAAATGACGTTTGATGGCAGACATTGTTGCTCGAACAATTGTGCGAACAACGGTGTGCGAACAAGAACAAAACATGAACAACTTGGGTCCACACTATCCAAATGCATGTGCGCACAACATTTTGTCCAATGTGCGACAGAGACCTGCGCCGAGCACTTTTCAACGGCGGCGGCGGCTGAAGTAAAATTAGTCGGCGGCGGCTCAAAATCGGCTACAGCCAGCTGGAAATGTGTTCCATTTGGGAAAAATTGGTAAAGGATTTCTTTGTTTGCGGGTACCATAATGTAATTTTTGTTGATTTTATTAAAAAAAACATAATAGATCTTAAAGTAAACCGATACATACATGTAGAAAAACATGTTTCAGTATATAAGCGATGTCCGTCCGTCTGTCTGGTTGTCCATACCAGACAGACGCAGTTTTGGAGATAATTGGATAACTGAATTTTGGCTTTGTATGATGTAGGCACGATCTCTGTTAAAATAAGTTGTCAATGGTTATCCATTATAACCATGTATCAAACCAATTTTCTCCAATAATAGGATTTTGATGTTCATATTTTTTTTTTTTTTGTATTGCATAATTTAGTGCATATAAAACTTTTATGTACATTAAAAACATTATCTAATTTTATAAAATAATTTGTATAAACATTAAAACCAATCTATTAAATTTCTTATCAGTTTCGCATCTCTACAATTCATAGCTCCCATATGTGGCTCATTTCAAAATATTATAATAAAGTTCATAAATTAGTACTGATAGACATTTCGTTTTTTGTAAACAAAAGATTGTAAAAATTATAAAATGTAATTTTAAATTTTAGAGTAAAATTTGATTTATAGTAAAACACACTTTCCATATAAACTCTTCGAGAAAATTCGTCAAGGACGAACATTCTTTAGGACGTTTACAGTCCTAAAGAATGTTAGGTTTGACTTCACCCACAATTGAGCACAGGATCCATATAACATCCTCACCGAAAATATGTCACGTCCGAAAATAACTTTTTTTACAATAAGGAATGCTGTCAGTGTTGGCATAGAGTTCTATCAAGTTTGGAGCAACAATATGGAAAGTTTACGTTCCTTAGCACAAATAATATGAACAAAATGTCAATATCTTTGAAAAGTTTTTAGCTCTTCACATGTTATCGTTCATTACTCTTTCTGAAGTTCCTATATAAACTAGAAATAAAAAAACTAGTTTTCTTTCAAATCCCAACCTAGCCATTTTTTATAATTTGATAATTTTGACTATCATGGACATGCTTATTCACTAGTTTAAACAAACAATTAGTGAAATTTTAACTTTATATAAATCAAAGAACAATAAAATTATATATCAAATAATAAATAGTGCAAAAAAAGCTTAATTGTAGTGCAAAATACAAAAATTATATGGGGGTACCCGGGTACCATGGGTGCTGACTCTCGTAGGTATCAACTTTAAAGCCATTTTTATATACCAAGTGAATAAAAATAAGATTTTTTCAGTTTTTATAATGTATAAACATCTTAATTGTGACGATCTGAAGTTTCGTGGATATATCTTTATTAATAAAGAAATGCGAGCACTTTAAAGTTAAAAATGGTACCCGGGTATGTACATCTCAATCTATAAATTTACGCGACCTGGACCATTTTAAAACACCTCTATAATTACGGATTTTTTTTTTTTTTTCATATTATTACCAAATTTTAAGTTATAAGAAAATTAACTTTAAATTAAAATAGCGGCATACACAAGAAAATTGTGAATGGGGATGTACAAATGCGACAAAAAAAAAAGTATTTTGGAAAAATCGACGGCGGCTTATTTCAAGCCGTCAGAAGCCCACATTTTTGTCGGCGGCTGGCTATTGAAATTCTTCGGCGGCTCGGCTCAGTCGGCTGATTTACCGGCTGGCGCAGGCCTCTGATGTGCGAGCATGAAAAAGGCTCGTGTGGACGGCAAATTAATATAGACTTGACGTAATTACGCTATGGAATTAGCCATTTGTTGTTTTTGAGCAACTGTTGCCACCATAAATTCGCATTCGTTTTGCATTTGTCTTATTAAAAAATTGTCTAATATACACACTATTGGCTAGTTTACTAGAGTAGAAATTTTTAGAAAACCGGTTTTCGGTTTAACAGAAAAATCTGGAACAAATGTGCGAACAAGAACAAAACATGAACAAGTTGGGTCCACACTTACCAAACGCATGTGAGCACAAATTTTGTTCAATGTGAGAACAAGAAAAAGCTCGTGAAGACCGCGTATAAAAAAAATTCATAACGTAAACACGAGAGAGTTTACGAAGCGACACCAAAACACATTGTGAAATTAGAAAGTGAGCTCGTAAGAACAGCTCGCGAAACTGTCTAATTGCTTTTGTATTCGTATGGAACATTTTTTCGTGTTTTTCTCCTTCATTTTCATTATGTTCAGTAGTTTTACACAAACAAAATACAACCAAATGTTGTTTTTGTAGATGTGTGACCACTTTCTAATTACACTATGGTTTTACACTAACAAAATACAAGCAATTGTTGTTTTGTGGAAGTGCGGCCACTTTCTAATTACACTATGAAGACTCGTATCACTTTTCTGTTGATCATTTCAAGTAATTACAAATCTAATGTTTGAACCTTTGACATTGGAAAGGTTTCAAAACTGAAATATTTCATATGGCAATACTTTTTGATAATTTATTAAATACACCAACCCCACTATCATAGATACAAACCTATACAGTTTTAGAATTGCCAACTAAAAAATTATAGGTTTTTTATAAAAAAAAAAAATAAATGCTGACAAACATTTTTCGATTTTATTTACAAAGATATCGAAGGCTGAAGATTTTTTGGGATTTTTTCATAGATATCGAGAGTTGAAGATTTTTTGGGAATTTCATATGAAATTTAGATTTTTGGCGAGAAATATTAGTGATCACAAATTGAGGCCTTTTTGCCATTTAAAATCTTATTTTTTTATTTTTATATAAAATTTGGTAAAAAATATTATTGATCACAAATTATTTTTGTAAATAAGCATTTTATTTTATTTAAATGCTTATTTACAAAGATATCGAGGGTTAAGGATTTTTTAGAGTTTTCATATAAAATTGTGTTTTTAGTGAGAAATATTAGTGATCACAAAATGAGTCAGTCCGTTTATTTACGAAAATATCGATAGTTAAAGATTTCATATAAAATTTTGTTTTTTTTTTTAGTCAGAAATATTAGTGATCATAATCGAGGCCTTTTTCCAATATATTGAGGTTAAAAATTTTTTGGAATTTTCATATAAAATTACGATTGATAAAAAATATTAGTGATAACAAATTGAGGCCCTTTTTTCATTTAAACGCCTATTTACGAAGATTAAAAAGATATTTTGGAATTTTCATATAAAATTTCTATTTATGGTAAGAAATATTAGTGATCTCAAATTTAGTCGCTTTTTCTATGGTTAGATATTTTTGGGAATTTTCATATAAAATTTTGGATTTTGGCAAGAAATATTAATGATGACAAATAGTGTCCTTTTTTTTGCATTTAAATGCTTATTTCCAAAGATATCCAGGGTTAAAGATTTTTCGATATAAAAATCGTTCCAAATGTTCACTGATTAATAATTTTTTTTCTTCTGATTCATAAATAAAAAAATCCCTCATTCATAAAACCTGTCAAAAACTATTTAATAATGACATTTGTCTTTCTTTAACTTATGTTCTACACTACAAATTAATCTTCATCCTAAATATTCACCCTTGATTATTTTTTTAATTAAAAGCTAATGCACAAATTTTACTTAAAATAAATCCATTATTAACTCTTAAAAAAAGTATCAAATTAAAAAATGTAACGCATCAAAGTACTTACAGGTATTACCAAGACAACTATAACATTTTTATTATAAGTTTTCTATCTAAAATGTTCTAATGTACATCATCTTATTTTCAATTACACAAACTGACAAAGTTAAAACAACACAAAAAAAATCTTAATTTACTACCAACAACAAGTAATGAAATTTAATTCAATTTTTTGTACAAAATAAAAATAAATTTGACTTTTACCACCCTCTCACTGTACCCATCTGAAAAAAAACATCAGCTTATTTTCTTGCTTCTAGGATTGTTTTCACCCATATGCTAGAATTTTTGTTCCTCAAATTTTTTTAGAGTATATGTTAAATAAACAGCCAGGATAATGAACAGAAGTTATAAAATAAGAGAAAAAAAGATGTTCAGAATTTAACATACATAAACAAAACGGATATAAACATGAAAATCATACTGACTACAAAATGAAAATAAGTAAAATGAGGAAAAATATATAACAAGCCTATCCTAAGGCTACTAACCCCTGACAAAGTCTTAAGGAGTAACAGAAAACAAACATAACAAACACACACACACATAATATTCTCAGCCTAACGAGTCAAATGCAACAGACATAAATCGCATAATTTTACACACCTTTGGGAATAGTGCTTATTTCCCCTCCCCCTTTGTACTTGGGAGGGGAGTAAAATGTTTTTTTTTTTTTTACGAGTGTATAAAAAAACCGAAGCTTAAGAGACAAAAAATAACTGTCATTTGATGTGTTTTTCGATGTTTTCGTGTATATTTGCAACAGTAATTTGTGTTGTTTTTTGAGGTTATGTTTCTTTAACCACCCCTTAGTAAGAAGCTATTTGGTGATGTTATTTTATGCGAATACTGTTTGTTATTGTTGTTGTTGCAGACTTAACCAAAATATCCTTCCGTTTTATATCCCCCACCGTTCTCATGTATTTTAATGCATTAAAAGTAAATGTTAAAAACAGAAGCGTGGGGTGGTAAGGGAAGAAATATATTTCTTTTAAATTCTTAGAAATGAACTAGAAGTGAACGAAATAATTTAAACAAGAACTGATTTAAAACTGAACTAGAACTGAACACGAAATGATTTGGATTTAAACTAGAACTAAACTAAAACTGAACTAGAACTGAACTAGAACTGAACTAGAACTTAACTAGAACTGAACTAGAACTGAACTAGAACTGAACTAGAACTAAACTAGAACTAAACTGGAACTGAACTAGAACTGAACTAGAACTGAACTAGAACTGAACAAGAACTGAACTAGAACTGAACTAGAACTGAACTAGAACTGAACTAGAACTGAACTAGAACTGAACTAGAACTGAACTAGAACTGAACTAGAACTGAACTAGAACTGAACTAGAACTGAACTAGAACTGAACTAGAACTGAACTAGAACTGAACTAGAACTGAACTAGAACTGAACTAGAACTGAACTAGAACTGAACTAGAACTGAACTAGAACTGAACTAGAACTGAACTAGAACTGAACTAGAACTGAACTAAAACTGAACTAGAACTGAACTAGAACTGAACTAGAACTGAACTAGAACTGAACTAGAACTGAACTAGAACTGAACTAGAACTGAAGTAGAACTGAACTAGAACTGAACTAGAACTGAAGTAGAACTGAACTAGAACTGAACTAGAACTGAACTAGAACTGAACTAGAACTGAACTAGAACTGAACTAGAACTGAACTAGAACTGAACTAGAACTGAACTAGAACTGAACTAGAACTGAACTAGAACTGAACTAGAACTGAACTAGAACTGAACTAGAACTGAACTAGAACTGAACTAGAACTGAACTAGAACTGAACTAGAACTGAACTAGAACTGAACTAGAACTGAACTAGAACTGAACTAGAACTGAACTAGAACTGAACTAGAACTGAACTAGAACTGAACTAGAACTGAACTAGAACTGAACTAGAACTGAACTAGAACTGAACTAGAACTGAACTAGAACTGAACTAGAACTGAACTAGAACTGAACTAGAACTGAACTAGAACTGAACTAGAACTGAACTAGAACTGAACTAGAACTGAACTAGAACTGAACTAGAACTGAACTAGAACTGAACTAGAACTGAACTAGAACTGAACTAGAACTGAACTAGAACTGAACACGAAATGATTTGGGTTTAAACTAGAACTGAACTAGAACTGAACTAGAACTGAACTAGAACTGAACTAGATCTGAACTAGAACTGAACTAGAACTGAACTAAAACTGAACTAGAACTGAACACGAAATGATTTGGGTTTAAACTAGAACTGAACTAGAACTGAACTAGAACTGAACTGAACTGAACTAGAACTGAACTAGAACTGAACTGAACTAGAACTGAACTAGAACTGAACTAGAACTGAACTAGAACTGAACTAGAACTGTACTAGAACTGAACTAGAACTCAACTAGAACTGAACTAGAACTGAACTCGAACTGAACTCGAACTGAACTAGAACTTAACTACAACTAAACCAGAATTGAACCACAACTGAACTAGAACTGTACTAGAACTGAACTAAAACTGAACTAGAACTAAACTACAACTGAACCAGAATTGAACTATAACGGTACTAGAACTGGACTACAACTGAACCAAAACTCAAGTAAAGTGAATTAGATTTGATTTGGAAATGAGCTAGGATGTAACGAGAACTTATTTAGAACTAAACTACAGATGATCTCGAAGTGTATTTGAACCGGTTTGGAAAAGAAGTAGAATTAAACAAGCTGAACTATACCTTAACAAGAACTACCTAAATGAATGTTATTTATTGTGCTGATCACCATCCTCCGCCTCTGTTCAAATATTTTATACATACAAAGGATAACAAGGACACTGACATATGTGTGTATTTGTGTTGATAGGTAATATACATACATTTGTGGTAGTTATAGCAAAAGTAGTGGTTGTTATTCTTATGCAGAATATTTTCTTATTCTTAAGCCTTATTTTGCCATTTTCGTTGTCACTACAAAAAAAGGCAAATAAATAAATGAATATTGTACAATAAGGAGTTGGGGTAGGATTTTCTTTTAACATGTCATCAATAACACTAAAATTCATTCATTTAATCCAATGCTGTCTTCTTATTTCTACATATTTTTATTTCGTAGATCCTTTTTCTTTTTCGCATTTATCCTCTTGGTCACATTGGTTACCGTTTGTTTTTATTAAAATTAAAATACATTTGGAATTGAGTTCATTTTTTGTTTTTAGTAAATGAAACTTTGTGTGTGTGTGAGTTTGTGTTTCTTTTTGGGGGGTACCTTTGTCACTTTGTAATACGTTTTTTATAGATATTTAATCTCCAGGGAGCTACTATTTTCAATAAATACAAATTTGTATACATTTTCAATGTTTTATTTTGAGTATTTTATTATTTATTGGTTACATTATTGGTTTTTGACAGTGCTGTAAAATAATGTGAAATATAGCAAAGCTTAACTGGGCAAAAAGGTTCTTTCCTTCGTGGTCGTAGTTTAAAGTAAATAAAAAATTTCAATATTTTAAAATAAATAAAATGTTGGGAGAAAAACAAGTACAAGTATAAATGATTAAAAATATTTTATAAGTAGAGACATTTTGAAATATTGATGTTAACAGAAGAAAGGCAGTTAAAGACATGATTTAAAAAATTTAATTAAAAAAATAAACATAAATGAAAGAGTTTAAAAAAGCAGGCGTTTGAGTCGTTGCAAGAAAATTAAAAATAAACATTTAATAGAAATTTAAGTAACTAGGATGTCTTCGACATTATCTAATTATTTCAATTCTTTAATTATAATATTTGCCATTACCTACTGTTTACGAGTCTTTAAGTTAAATCCAAAATGACAAAACATTTTGTAAATAAAAGTCATTATAAAAAAACCCCTTTAAATACCATAAAACACAGATCACCAGCTGAGTTTTAAACAAATAACAATTTATAAAATATAAATTACATTAAAACAAATGATTAGGGTTTCTTTCATATAAAGAGGCTCAACATATAAAAAATTTAAATGAGACCACAAAATTGTATGCAAACTACCCAAAATCCCACAATAAAAAAAAAAAAAACCAACGACAACCACATAAAGAAACAATCCTCTCATTTTATAATCAAAATCTTAGTTGGAGTTTATTTTCGTTAGATTTTTTTTTATAAAAGAACACAGAGGAGAAAAAAAAAAAAAATATCAACCAAAAACACAGCAGGTGCATGATAAAATTTCAACCTCAAAAATTGAAGAAGTAAATTAAAATCCAACAAAATCCACATAAAAACCAGTAACAACATTAATACAAATAAGCCTAAAATATAACAAAGTTTATAAACGCCGAAAAAAATAAATATATGCAACAGTTTTTCGCCAAAAAGAAAAAAAAAGATACCAGACTTTAATGCTGCTCCCCACAAAGTCATTAAATAAACTCCACAACTACCCATTCCCCCAACACATCTCCCTCTTTTAAGCATGCCGGCATTTAAAGAAACATCTATAACAATAACAATGACACTAATAGAAACAAAAACAGTTACTTATACACACATACATACAATGTGACAAAGGGGGAAGAGAGAGATCAGGAAATAAAAAGAACCGTTTACTATATGTCAATGTCAGGTCTGTATAAATTTTAATACAGAAATGCAAAGAATAAAACTATAACTGAAATATAACTAGAGCTAAAAGTGCACTGGAACTCAGAAAGAACTTACCAGAACAGAAATAGAACTGAGCTCGAACTGAACTAGAACTAAACCAGAACTTAGCTTGGACCAAACTAGAATTATAAATGAAATAGAACTAGTTTGGAAATGAAGTAGAATTAAACAAGAACTGATTGAGAACTGAACTAGAGAAGATTTGGAAACGAACTAGAACTGAACTAGAACTGAACTAGAACTGAACTAGAACTGAACTAGAACTGAACTAGAACTGAACTAGAACTGAACTAGAACTGAACTAGAACTGAACTAGAACTGAACTAGAACTGAACTAGAACTGAACTAGAACTGAACTAGAACTGAACTAGAACTGAACTAGAACTGAACTAGAACTGAACTAGAACTGAACTAGAACTGAACTAGAACTGAACTAGAACTGAACTAGAACTGAACTAGAACTGAACTAGAACTGAACTAGAACTGAACTAGAACTGAACTAGAACTGAACTAGAACTGAACTAGAACTGAACTAGAACTGAACTAGAACTGAACTAGAACTGAACTAGAACTGAACTAGAACTGAACTAGAACTAGAACTGAACTAGAACTGAACTAGAACTGAACTAGAACTGAACTAGAACTGAACTAGAACTGAACTAGAACTGAACTAGAACTGAACTAGAACTGAACTAGAACTGAACTAGAACTGAACTAGAACTGAACTAGAACTGAACTAGAACTGAACTAGAACTGAACTAGAACTGAACTAGAACTTTTTATTATTATTATTATTTCAATTTTAGTTTACATGCAATTTTAAAAACTAATCCCGCGAAGCCATATGGCTTATCTGCAGGATGAAATATCTTAAAAAAATATTCAATATATAATTTTATTTATTTTCACTGCGAGTTTATAAAAAAGGATTTCAATAATTTTTTTCTTTTATACAAATTATTTATGCTAAGTAGGTTTGTTGGTATTTTATTGAGGATATTTGGAAGCACAACGTTCAGGCAATTTTTTCCGTAATTGTTCCTATGGCGTTCTACTTGGAACCTTCCTTCAGCTCGACGTCTCGTGTTATACATGTGGTCAATTGGCTTGAGGAACCTGGTGTCGCCGTAGAATTCGTTGATTAATGTTGTGCAGTATAAGCTTTGGATGTTGAGTATTTGTAGTTTACTGGCTATAGTTTTTGCTGATGTGGTGGTTTCATTTGGTATGTTGTTATAAACGAATGTGTTGTTAGTTACCAGTGTGTTGTTGTTTACGTGACTATTGTTATTGAAAATTATGTTGTTTGCTGGCGTGTAATGATTGTTGACGAAAGTGCTGTTGTTGATACGTGCGTTGTTGAATACCATTGTGTTGTAGTTTGTTGGTGTGTAATTGTTGCTGACGAGTGTGTTGTTGTTGAAAGGTGTGTTGTTGGATACCAGTGTATTGTTGTTTGCTGGTATGTAGTGGTTGTAGACGTATATATTGTTGTTACCAAGCATATTGTTAGTTTCCAGTGTGTTGTAGTTTGCTGGTGCGTAATTGTTGTTGCCGTGTGTATTGTTGTTGGCAAGTGTGTTGTTGGTTATCAGCGTGTTGGTGTTTGCTGGTGTGTAGTGGTTGTTGACGAATGTGTTGTTGCCAACTAGTGTGTTGTTTGTATTGACAAATATGTTGTTGATTGGAAGTGTATAGTTGTTGTTTACGTGATTATTGTTGTTAATCAATGTGGTATTTAAGAGTGTGTTGTTGGAGACTAATGTGTTGTCGTTTGCCAGTGAGTTGTTTATCTGTGGGCTGTTGATAACTAATGTGTTGTTGTTAACCAGTGAATAGGTGTTATTATTGGTGGCATTATCGTTGTTTAAATGCATGTCGGCATTTGTTTGTGTGTTGTTGTTGCCATATATCATGGAAAATTGTATTTGTTTTTTATTGTGCTGTTGGTTTTTTAGTAAAATTTTGAGAATTTGGTTTTGTGACTGTTGTAAGCTTCTGCAATACGTTGAACTACCCCAAGCAGTGATGCCGTGCCTAATGTACGATTCAGCTAGGGAGAAATAAGCCTGCTTGAGAACAGAAAATGTCGTGCAATTACTTAAGTGAAAGAGATTGTATGCTGCTTTTCTTAGCTGTTTTTTGAGATTCTGTGTATGTGTTAACCACTTAAAATTTTCATCAACATAAACACCTAAATACTTGTAAGTTTTCACCTTTTCTATAATTATATTGCACTGATCTATTGCAAAAGAGCTATTATTGTGTAGACATTGGTTATTATGAAAGATGAGGTTTATTTCCTGGTTAGGAAGATGTTTAGGTTTAATGTGCATAAGCTTTGTTTTTGTAGCGTTTATGACAAGACCATTATCATGACTCCATTTTGTTATTATGTTTAACTCATTTTGCATTATTCTGATGGCATCGTCGATTCTTTTGTTTGAGACAATGATTGCCGTATCATCTGCATACGCAAAAGCTGTACTGTTTTTAAGAACATTAATCATATCATTAGCATAAATAAGGTACAAAACTGGACCAAGTTTTGAACCTTGAGGTACTCCATTATTTTCAGAGAAAGTTTCGTTGCTAAAACTGTTACATATTTTGACTCGATAGCTTCTTAGTTCTAAATAGTTTTTAAGCCACTGTAAACAGTTTCCTCTAATTCCATTTCGCTCCAGAATTTCTAAGAGTTTATCATGTGAAAGAGTGTCGAAGGCCTTGCTAAAATCTATAAATAATGATAAGCAATGAATATTTTCACTTAAGCATTTATTTATATGATTTGCAAAATTTCCCAGCAATTTGTTTATATTTTTCCCTTTTTGGAAGCCATATTGGCTGGGATTTAATATTTTGTATTTTCTTAAAAACTCATTAAGTCTTCTAACAATAATTTCTTCTAAAATTTTTTCAATCACTGATAATATGGATATTGGTCTATAGTTGTCGCAGACGTCTTTAGCACCACTTTTGTAGATCGGACGTATTATTGATGTTTTTAGGAGAATTGGTATGTTTGTACTTTTTATACTTGAATTTATAAGATTAGTGATCAGTGGAGTTAGAATGGCAGCATTATTTTTTAAGTCTTTCGGCCTAATACCATCTATTCCTGCGCCTTTTCTTGCATTAATGTTTTTTATAATGTAAAAAATTTCTTCCTCATTTGTAGGAGAGAGATATATAGAATTTGATATTCTTTGTTTTGTATATTTGTTTATATGTGTTTATATTACACTTGTGCATAATTTTGTTCACGTTAATTTTAAAATTCTCAGCAAATCTGTTCGCTATTACCAATACGTTTTCATTTTTGAAGTTGTTAATTAAGATTGAATCAATATTATTAGATTTTTTACCGATTAATTCATTTATTAATTGCCACGTAATACGTAGATTATTTCTGTTTTCAATAAATTTTATTTTATAGTAATTGTTTTTTGCGTAATTTAGCTTTTTATTTAATGTATTTCTAAATTTTTTATATTCTTGTTCATATGTTTTATTATTTTTATTATTTAGCCATCTATTATAAAGTTTATCCCTAATGTTGCAACACTTTAATAAGTTTTCGTTTAACCAAACATTAACATTTCGTTTTTTATTATTTGAATAGTGTTTTTTTGAGTTTTGGTAGATATCTTTAAATTTTTCAAATAATTTGTTAAATAGATCATTAGTGCTCATATTTTGTTCATTTAAATTGTTCCAATTATATTCACTAATAAACTTATTCACTTTAGAATTGTTTATTCCCGTACCCTGATTTAATGTAGTTTCCATAACCCTGTTTTGTTTATTATGTTTTTCTTTTGTTTCTTGTATACAACAAAAAAGTGTATAGTGCAGCGTTGCCATAACGGCATTTAAAGTGCAATTCTAGCACTTTTTTTTCGGGTACTGCACCTTTTTGCGAAAAAAAGGTGCTAGGTACTGTTTAGCACCTTTTTATACTTTTTTATAAATAAAATGAATTTTTTAGCATTAAAAGTGTATTTCTAGCATTTATTTTTAGTTTTTGCACATTAATTTTAATTTTGGATAAATAAAGCACAAAATAGCTAAAAATATCTTTGTATAGTTTACCGATCAAATCTTTTTTTTTACAACTCCAAAACTAATAGTCTTAAGGTTATTGTCAGATTAGTCAAAATGACGTAACTACTATAAAAATATTTTCAGACCTCCATTTTAATGGAAAAATTTTTTACTAGTTATTCATACCTGACATTTTACCAAATTTAGAACGATGCTGATTTCTTTTACAAAACATTTGCAATATCAAACAACTGTAAACAATTATTTGTAAAAGTAGTGGTTGCACAATTTTGGTCAAATATTTGACAAATGTGAACATAGTTTTAGGAAAATACCGATTATATGGACAGCCTACGAAAAAATAAAAGAAGTAAACCCATTCTCACAAAAAAGTACCCGAAATGCAATAAAAGCTCTTACATAGGGAAAAAAATATTTTATAAATTTACGAGTTGTGTAGATTTATTCGGTTGAATGAAAATCTTAATGTTCTTATTTTAACAAAATTATTTTAAATTATTTTATACATTTTTCAATAAGACATACTTATGTATGAAATTTACTGTGTTCCAAAATATAATGTGAATACGTTAATAAGTATAAATATGGGAAGTTATTCTGAATTGATTTGTTCCTTTGGAATTAAGAATATGACCAATATAATGTGCGTAAACCATACAAATTAAAAAAAATATATTATGATAGTGATTATATGCATAAATAACAAAAATGTTTATTCTAATTACTTTATTTAAAATTTAGCACTTTTTTCTAAAGAATTGCACTTTTTAACAATCATTTAGCACTTATTTTTACTAAATTGCACTTTTTTAATAGTCATTTAGCACTTTTTCTCAGAGAAGTTCTGGCAACATTGGTATAGTGGTCAGATATGTTGGTTCTCACTATTGAAGCGTGTGTTTGTGTTGTTGATTTGTTTGTACGTATATGAATATGATCAATGCAGGTACTTGTTCTTTTATTTATGTCTTCCCTTGTCGTCTCATTGATCATACATTGCAGTCCATTAGACGAAAGCATTTCTTTGTATTTTGTTGTTGTTAAATTTTGTGTGAGTATATCAATATTAATATCACCTACAATAACAACGTCTTGTTTGTTTTTTATTTTGTTTACTGCTTCGTCAAGCTCTATTATAAATTCGTTTACATTGGTTTTTGGTGGTCGATAGATCGATATAAGAGAATAGGATTTTTGATCATAATTTACTTCGATTTGTATAGCTTCAAAAGAGAATGTTTCTAACTGGATATTTGTGTGTGCAATATTATCTCTTACATATAACGCGATGCCCCCTCCTCTACCTTCTCTATTTAAAAAGTGAGAGTTGAAACCATTTATCTTGTATATGTTATTTTCATAATCAGTTATATTTGTTTCTGTAAGTACAATAATGTTTATGCTTTTTAAAATATTTTGTATGGAAACAATAAAGGGTGTGAAATTTAAACGTAGTGAACGAATATTCATGTGCACTATTGTGGTGGGATAACTTAGTAGGCTTTTTTCAATTTGGTTAAAATTTTCAATTATTGAGTTCATTTTTTAATTTATTTTTCTAACCAGACGTTTTTATATTGACAATTTAAATTGCTGAAGTTATCAGTTCAATATCTGCTGAATTATTTATTATAATAGGGTTGGAGATTTCGTTTTTTTTAACAAAAATATTACCATTACGCACCCAAACAAACTTCCAATTTGATTCCTTGGCCTTTGTTTTAACTAGCCAAAGTAAGTGTCGTTTGTGTGCCGTAAGGTGATCATTTACATATATATAATTGGAGTTGTCATCATGTCCTGTAATTATTTTAGATTCAACTCTATGACGCTTTATTTTACTCATTAATTCTCTTTTCTTATTTAGTGAGGTAAACTCAACTATAATCTTATGGGACTTTTTTAGGTGATATGAGTTGCTTATGTCTACGTCATTGACTTCAACATTTAATGATGTAGCGATCTTCTTTACAACATCATTTGGGAGAACACTTTTATCGGGTACATTTTTTATTTCAATATTCCTATTAAGAAGTTGTTGTTCTAAATTGTCAATGCGTCTGTTCATCTCACTCATTTGTTTTTCTTTTTCTTTGTTACTTTCACACAACTCATCTACTTTAGTTGAGAGGTTGGAAAGGGTATTTGTGATTGTATTAAGAGCAGTTTGCATATTTATATTAATTTGATTGTTTTGGTTTATGAGTTGCTGCATAGTTGTTTTTATTTCATTAACGTCAGTTTGAAGAGATGATACCTTCGCCTCTAGTACATTTACATTAGTCTTGAGTTCGTGGACATTGTTGTTAACATCGTTTAGAGACAACGAATTTTTGAAACGTTTTGTTCCATCATTCTCATCGTTATCATCATCCTCTCTTTGTTGTTTGTGTTGATATTGTTGTTGGCAATTATCATCAATTATAATATGGTATGCGTTGTTGCTGCTGGTAGATGTTTTCCTATTTTTACACTTATGGCATTTCCATTCGGCTCTTCTATTACTAGCCATGGTCGCATAAGTTTTCTCTGATAACGAGCAGCATGGAGAAAAATGGTAAAAAGAGTTACATGCAAAGCATTTAACAAATTTTGCTGGGAGTTCATTGTTGCATTGAGAGCAGAGACTCATTTTTTATTTCTATTTTCTGTTTTATTCTTTACAATTAAAAAATATTTAATTTTATGGTTTTATGGTTTATTTTATTTGTGTTTATTATTAAATAAAAATACACTTTGAGTGGCTTTATACTGATTTTTTTTGTTAAAATTTTTAGAATATAAATTATTATATTGATTATGTGATTTTAAATAATTTTCACTCAACACTTATACACTTTTTTATTAGTTTTGTTAGAGCATAGGCTAAAGCACGACCGTTCGCAATGAAAACTGAACTAGAACTGAACTAGAACTGAACTAGAACTGAACTAGAACTGAACTAGAACTGAACTAGAACTGAACTAGAACTGAACTAGAACTGAACTAGAACTGAACTAGAACTGAACTAGAACTGAACTAGAACTGAACTAGAACTGAACTAGAACTGAACTAGAACTGAACTAGAACTGAACTAGAACTGAACTAGAACTGAACTAGAACTGAACTAGAACTGAACTAGAACTGAACTAGAACTGAATTAGAACTGAACTAGAACTGAACTAGAACTGAAGTAGAACTGAACTAGAACTGAACTAGAACTGAACTAGAACTGAACTAGAACTGAACTAGAACTGAACTAGAACTGAACTAGAACTGAACTAGAACTGAACTAGAACTGAACTAGAACTGAACTAGAACTGAACTAGAACTGAACTAGAACTGAACTAGAACTGAACTAGAACTGAATTAGAACTGAACTAGAACTGAAGTAGAACTGAAGTAGAACTGAACTAGAACTGAAGTAGAACTGAACTAGAACTAAACTAGAACTGAACTAGAACTGAACTAGAACTGAACTAGAACTGAACTAGAACTGTACTAGAACTGAACTAGAACTGAACTAGAACTGAACTAGAACTGAACTAGAACTGAACTAGAACTGAACTAGAACTGAACTAGAACTGAACTAGAACTGAACTAGAACTGAACTAGAACTGAACTAGAACTGAACTAGAACTGAACTAGATCTAAACTAGAAGTTGAACTAAACTGAAACTGAACTCGAACTGAATTAAGACTGAGCTCGAACTGAACTAGAACTGGTTAAGAAATGAACGGGGACTGAATTGGAATTAAAATGGAACTGTTTTAGATCTCAATTCAAAAAAATTAGCATTTCGTAGTTCCCATCTCTGTTCTCTTTATATTAAAACTTATACGAACTAGTAGCAGTAGTTAGAGTAGTGTGCCGCCATCAACAAAAAGAGCTTATGTATTGTAATTTAACTTCCGCCGGAAATACTAGCTAGCTGCCTTATTTTTCTATATTCATTTGTTTGTATGAATACTTACAGTGCGTGTATGTATGTATAAAAGTATATTTGTGTTAGTTAACTTGGCTTAGGATCAAAATGACAAAACCATGTTGATGGCATTGTTGCTGTTCTGTTTTTGTATTATTTTATGTTATTGTTGTTATTATGTATAATGTTGTTGTTGTTGTTGGTGATGTAGTATAGTTGTTGTACTTGTAGGTGGTATACAACCAAAATGACTATTTGATCCTTTTTATATCCTTAATGTTTGACAAAACAGATGAGGTTCACCATATAGACAGGCACAAGCACACTTTTTTTTATGTAAGTGTATGTGAGTGTAAGAGTGTTTGTGAACACTCACATATACTAATATTAACATTTATACTTTTTTATGTGCTCTAGCTAAAATTGTTATTGTTTTCTTTCTTTTTTTTCTGCAAAAAGAAAATATTTATTTCCATTGACTTTGAGTAGAAAATGCAGAGGTACACATTACAAGTTTTAAAAAGTTTTATTTAAAATAATTAAAGGTTAAAGAACTTTAAATAGAATGGCAGGGAAAATATAATTTTATATTTATAGAGGTGAAATAATATAAAAAAAGTAATTTAAACCAAAACTAAAATATATATTACTTATAAAAAATTATGAAAATTGTTTCAATCTGTTCTGTTTATAAGCCAGGACTCTTGGCTGAGTATAAATGCGTTCTTACCTATATTATCTTCACTTCATTTATTTCCTTTTAGTTTATATCAGTTGTAGTAGGAATTGAATATTTAATATTTGTTTATAATTCTAAGATTTTAGAAACAAATGTTAATGAAACACCAGCAAATCTTTGAAATTCTCTTTTACTCCATTTAATTCAATATCATTATATATTTTATTATTTCTTCCAAAAAAAAAAACCCCTTAAGTACTTTTCATCAAAAAAATTTATATTATTTCACCTTTCCAGCTAAATCCCTTATTATTTTGTATTATTTACCATTTAATGTAAAATAATAAAAACAAAACTCCGGCACAAAGAAAACTTCATTATAAAAACCACTTCATTTAAATTAGAAAAAAAAAATCCTTTAATTCAATAAAAAATGAGTAAAACTCCTCAAGAAAAAAAAGAACAATTTATAAGTATTATTTTTGTGGCAAAAAGACAAGAAAGTGAGGTTATAAAATAAAAGGAAAAAAGCACACCATTAAACCACAAAAATTTAAACCAAATTTAGTTTTACAAACAAAGCTAAAATGAATGGTTTTGTATTTTGCTGCTACTGCTGTTGCTATTTTTTCAATTCCCCAATGACTGGCAATGAACAGTCAGTCACACAACCAGGTTTGGAAAAAGAGGAGTTACTAAGACCACACGTAGTAGTCATATAATGTTAAAAATATTTATTTACAAACTAAGAGACAATGATGCGTCACAGCTGTGCTTGATTAATTTTTCTAATGCCATCACGGCAAGTTACAAGGTAAACACCTTTTTAATAAATGCACACACAACAATATGTAATAGAAAACACCAACACGCACACACTCTCTTTCTAACAGAGGAGTTAAGAACACAGACACAAAAAAAAAGTACAAAATTTTTAAATAGATATACGCATAATGGCACTATAGAGCAAAAATTACTACCACAAATAGAGCAACATGAAATAATGAAATAAAATTAAAAAAGAAAATTGAGAACAGACACATTTGAGGTTCCTAAATAACAAGACACGCAATTGTAAAAATAACAAACAAACAATAATAGATCCATATAATCTGTTTAAAAAGTTGAAAACGTATAATGTTTTACATTGAAGATTTGGGGGAGTAGCTGTAATTTTGGGGGGCAAGGACAAAGAAACAAATGAGCTCAATAAAAACCTTAAATGAACGTTTATGAGTACAATAGAAATGTAAAAGTAATTTTATAATAACAATGAGTTTGATAGTTATATAATGGAGTTTAAATATATAAGAATAGGAATGAACTAAAACTAAATAGAATTGAAGTAGAAATAAAATAGAAACGAACAAGAACTGAACTAGAACTAAACTAGAACTGAACTAGAACTGAACTAGAACTGAACTAGAACTGAACTAGAACTAAACTAGAACTGAACTAGAACTGAACTAGAACTGAACTAGAATTGAACTAGAATTGAACTAGAACTGAACTAGAACTGAACTAGAATTGAACTAGAACTGAACTAGAACTGAACTAGAACTGAACTAGAACTGAACTAGAACTGAACTAGAACTGAACTAGAACTGAACTAGAACTGAACTAGAACTGAACTAGAACTGAACTAGAACTGAACTAGAACTGAACTAGAACTGATCTAGAACTGAACTAGAACTGAACTAGAACTGAACTAGAACTGAACTAGAACTGAACTAGAACTGAACTAGAACTGAACTAGAACTGAACTAGAACTGAACTAGAACTGAACTAGAACTGAACTAGAACTGAACTAGAACTGAACTAGAACTGAACTAGAACTGAACTAGAACTGAACTAGAACTGAACTAGAACTGAACTAGAACTGAACTAGAACTGAACTAGAACTGAACTAGAACTGAACTAGAACTGAACTAGAACTGAACTAGAACTGAACTAGAACTGAACTAGAACTGAACTAGAACTTAACTAGAACTGAACTAGAACTGAACTAGAACTGAACTAGAACTGAACTAGAACTGAACTAGAACTGAACTAGAACTGAACTAGAACTGAACTAGAACTGAACTAGAACTGAACTAGAACTGAACTAGAACTGAACTAGAACTGAACTAGAACTGAACTAGAACTGAACTAGAACTGAACTAGAACTGAACTAGAACTGAACTAGAACTGAACTAGAACTGAACTAGAACTGAACTAGAACTGAACTAGAACTGAACTAGAACTGAACTAGAACTGAACTAGAACTGAACTAGAACTGAACTAGAACTGAACTAGAATTGAACTAGAACTAAACTAGAACTGAACTAGAACTGAACTAGAACTGAACTACAACTGAACTAGAACTGAACTAGAACTGAACTAGAATTGAACTAGAACTGAACTATAATTTAACTAGAACTGGTTTAGAAGTGAATTGGAACCGGTTTATAAGTGAATTATCAATGAACTAAAGTTGAATTGGCACTGATTTGGACATTTTTTAGAACTTAATAAAGACTGATTTAGAACTGAACTAGCATTGATTTGGAAATGAACTAAAAGTAAACAAAAATTAATTTAGAACAGAACTAAAGCTGATTTTGAAAGTATCTAGAACTGATTTGGAAATGAACTGGAACTGAACAAAAACTGAACTAAACTAGAACTGAACTAAAATTGAACTAAACAAGAACTGATTAAGAACTAAATTGGAATTGAACTAGAACTGACTATTAATTATACTTTGAGCTAAACTTTGAACTAGATAATAGCTAGACTATGGGCTAAACTTTGAAGTAAACTATGAACTATTAAAAGAATATCATCTCGACTATGAACTAAAAAATATACTAGGTTATAAGATAGACCATGAGCAAAACTATGAACTAAACTGTTAATTAGACTACATATAATCTGGACTATGAACTGGGTTTAAAACTGAACTATTAAATATACTATGAAATACATAATGAATTAATTATGAACCAGACAATGAACTATAGAACAAACTAGGTTATGACAAAGACCATGAACGAGACTATGAACTAGTCTACAAACTATGAAGTAGACTACGAACTATGCTTAGAGTTTTACTACGAATTAAACTATGTAGTGAACTATGACTACAATATTAGTTTGACTATGAACTAGACAACGAGTTCGATTATGAACCAGGCAAAGAATTAGACTGTGAACTAAATAGTTTATGTGTCAGGCTACAAATGAGATTATGATTTAGACTTTAAACTAGACTATGAATTAATAAATAAAGCATGAGTTAGATGATCTCAACTATAAACTAGACTATGGAAGGAACTAATGAACAGACTATGTATATGGAGTAGACTACAAATTACACTGCGAGTTATATTATAAATTAGACTGTGTAGTGACTATGAACTAGTCTACAAACTATGAAGTAGACTACGAACTATGCTTAGAGTTTTACTACGAATTAAACTATGTAGTAAACTATGACTACAATATTAGTTAGACTATGAACTAGGCAAAGAGTTACACTTTGAACTAGGTTATATGTAAGGTTATGAATAAAATTATGATTTAAACTTTAAACCAGACTATGAATTAATAAATAATCTATGAGTTAGATGATCTTGACTATGAACTAGACTATGAATTGAACTAATTTATATGAAGTAGACTGCAAACTACACTTAGAGTTTTACTACGAATTAAGCTATGTAGTAAACTATGACTTCAATATTAATTAGACTATGAACTAGACAATGAGTTAGACTGTGAACTATATAGTTTATGTGTTAGGCTTTGAAGGAACTGTAAACGTAGACTATGAATTAATTAAAAAATCTAGGTTAGATTATGAATTAGATTTTTAGCTAGGCAGTAACTAAGTAATGACTAGACTACGTTTTAGCATTTTTTAGTGCTAGTGAATATTTAATTAATTTTCTTATTTAGTGTATTTTTAAAGTTTTAAAACTAATTTTTTTCCTTTTTTGTAGTTTTGTTTTAAATAAAACTCCATTGTTTTTTTTCAGTTTATCATTAAATGATTTCTTTGTTTTATTTTTATTTTATTAATTTCAATTTTAAGTACTTTTAATGTTTTATTTCATTTGGTTTTTATTTTACTGATTGTGCTTAACAATTAATACACCATTTTGTTTTTTATTAACTCATGTTTTTATGTGTGATTTTTTTATTTTTATTTTATTCAGTTTCAAAATATTTTCATGTGAATTGCTGAGTGTGTTAAATACACAAATGTCTTTTTTTTTATTTATTTATTTTTTAATAGTAAATACATATAAAATACTAAAGAGATTTTATAATTTATATTAAAATCAAACAATAATAATGTATAAATATTGACTTGTAAAATGACACTTGAATTAAATAAATCAACTGTTTGGAAAAAATCGTATTTATACAAATATTAAAATACTAACACTAGAGAAGTTTATAATAAGTACATACATATGTTTAATAAATAAATGAAAAAAATTATAAAATTTATTAAAATTTTAAATAATAATTTGTTGTTATTTATTAAATGGGAAAGACAGTGGTTTGAAATGGAATTATATTATTAAAAAGATTTTTAGGAAAAATAAAAGGCAAAAGTTTGGGAATTAGTTTATACAATTTTCACTCTTTTTCTGCAGTTTTTTTAAGTTTATAAATTTAAGAGCAGCTTATAGAGCTGTGTCCTCTTAAATCATCATTTCATTAATTATTTCCTTTTAACTATTCTTTGTTAATTTTAATTAATAATGTCCTGTTTTTTTTTTTTTTTTTTTTTTGATTTAATTTATATCAGCATATAATAAACAAAAAGAAAAAATGTAAAACATTTTTAGCCAATTATACAATAAATTACTCTTTATACATTATATTAAATTAATAACTCTATAAACAAACAAAAAAGGGAAAAATATTAACAATATTTAAATAAATTAATTAATTAATATTCGTTGTAAGTGAAACTATACACATAATATTAATAATAATCATCATTACCATCATCGTCATTGCCTTCATTATTGTTTATAAATCCATAAATATTTATAATAAATAAATATAAATAAATGAAAGTAAATGTAAATGTTAGTGAATATTTTTGTAGTTGTTTTTTTTAGAATTTCTTTATTATTATTTTAAAAAATTGTTATTTGTTTGACATTTGAAATTTATGTGTCTGTGTGTATGCTGAAAACTGACCTAAATATATGTCAAATTTTTTTAACGCCATGTTTTTTTTTAGCTTTTCATTTTATTATTATTATTATTTTTATTACAATTTTCATATAAATTTCAATTAATATTTTATTTCTTTATGTAGGTATTTGTTTAATATTTAAATGTTAATTATTCATTTTTTATATTATTTAGTTATTTAATACCTGTTCTTTTGCAAAACAATATTTATTAATATGAAATATTTTACAAAAAACTGTTATTTTATTTTCATTTAATAACTTTTAAAAATATTTGTTTAATATTATTTTTATGATATTTTGTAAAATATTTTGTTTTTTTTTTTCTTGTTCTTTTTGTTAAATGTAAAAAATGTTAAGCAGTGTTTAATTAGTTGTCTCATATTTCTTTAGCTTTTATTTAAGTTCTTTTTAGTAATTTATTAATGTTAAATTTCTCCTTTTTTATATAATTTTTTTCTTTTAGCAAAATTATAGTTTTGAATAATGTTTTTAATTATATGTATGTGTATGTAAAATTTATTATATTTTTTAATATTTTTTTTTTAGCGAAACCTTTGATAATAAAGCTTTAATATACAAAAGTTTAGTTAATGAAACTTAAAGTAAAATTATATATATTTTTTTATTTCAAGGAAAAATTTAGAAAATTTTTAAACTGAATTTTTAAGATTAAATTTTGTTTTTGTAGCAAAAAGGCACCAGGGAATAAGTTTAGCTCGAAAAAGTTTAAGTATACTTAAGTAAGAATTGACATAAAAACTTAAATTAATTAAAACATTAAAAATAACAATAGATGCTGTATTTTGGAATCAATTAATAAATATTATTTTATAAAAACCTTCAAAAATGTTGAACTCTTGATGATCTAAAAAAAAAAAGAATAAAAATAAATATTAAAATGTCGCAGTTACTGTATTTGGTAGATATACCCAGTAAACCGAATCATGCAAACAGTATCAACGATGTCTTGATGTTTTGGCATAGTCTTCGATGACACAAAGACGACAACTCCGATCAAACATTGGTGACTTTTTCGAACAAAGGGCACTTAAGTCATCAACGACAACCTAAGCGACATCGTTATGCATATTGCCGTCAACCATATTAAGACAAAAATAAAAAAAGTTGGGTTCTGCTGAGATTTGAACCTAGGCCACCAACTTAACTTTCTTTTATTGAATAATTAAGCGCGCTAACCACTTCAGTTACAACATTCTCTCTTTTTTAATGATTTTATAAATGCTTTTACTCATTTGTTCATATAATATATTTAAAATCAGATGTTGATGATATTTCTATTTCAAACCACAGTCTTTCCCATTTAATAAGAAAAATTGTTTGACATAAAGTGCCTCAATAAATTATTCTTAAAAATTTTAATAAATGTATGTCGTGTATTTGGTTAAACTCGTTGGACATTTAACTAATGCTGTCGTGAATATTACTCGAAGTACGACAACGTTGTATATTTTTTTAATACAGTCGTCGAAAATGGGTTAAAACGACAACATAGGTGACATTTTATTGACAACAAATCTTGACGACATTCCACAGCGGGGCAGAATCGAAATTTTTTGGAAATAAATCTGTAACTTCTGATAGCACAGGAGTGTACAATATTAAGTTTGGAAGGAGAACTGAATATAATTAAAGAACAAAATTGTCTATTGAATAAAAAAAATTTGAAGTCGATATCTTTACCGAGTCCAAAAATATACGACTTTGAATTTTAAAATTGCAAAAATAACGACTTTTTGTGTTTTTTTTGGCCGGAAAAGTATCTTCACTCTTTTTTCTCTAAAATAAAATTTTCTTTAAAAACATATATTAATTTTATTCTTTTCTGAAAGATATCTTCATAGAGAAGACTTTAAAATAAAAAACAATGACTCAATGACTTAAGTGGTCAAGGTACACACGCTCTCGAATTTGACCCATTTTATATAAATGTTTTGAATTTAGTCTATATTTTCTCAAATCCCAAAGCACGATTCGGCAAACGGAATGCATCTGTTTAAGAATCTGCAATATGTTGTTAAAAGTTTTCAATCAAAATCTACGGGACTTCGGAAAAATGTGGATTTTATAGCCAAAAATGTGAAAAAATCCATTTTTAGGATTTTCGGCGTTTTTTTGGGAATTGTGGGATTCCTTTTACAAGATTTTTTAAGTTTTTTTCACTTTCTAATTTTATACGATAAACTCTACATCCACCGAAAATTTCGTTAACATATCTTTAATAAAAAAGATTTTATTACAGATGGAATATTTATAGTTTCTCAAAAAAACACTTTTTTACAAAAATTTTATTTTAATTTAATAAATCAGAAAAAGTATAAACTCGACTTAATCAACTTTAAAGTGTCATAGTTTTGGTTCTATAAAAGATATTGATTTCAATATTTTTCTGTATAACGAAGAATTACGTTAGCTATGCAATGTAATTTAGTTGAAAAAAAATCGAGTTTATACTTTTTCTTTTCTTTCCAACTATACTTTCTCGATAAAAGTGTCGTTAATGCACATCTGAACTACTGGGATCTGGATACTACTGCCACCTCTTTTTTAGTACCTTGGAGTACTAAAAATGTTCTGAAATCTTGGAATCTTTCCGATGAAAAATTAACCATCATAAACATAAAAATTTCGTACATTGCATGTGTTTGTGCTTAGAAAAATCTTCACACTACCACCTTAAAGTACACTGATTTATTGATGTCTGTCCATCCATCCGCCCGTCTGTCCATGTAAACTTAACAATCAAACTGCAGGACGTAATTTTAAAGATGCAATTTTAAAGATGATGTATCCTATTGAAATCCTATTGAAATTGATTATCGGTTATTCACCTGCTCCATACACAAATCTTGTCCAGGATATAAGGATTTAACTTGAATGAATACCGTAACTCTAGGATTAGCGATAATATTATGAGCATTAAGTTGAGCTCTTGATCTGGTCAGACCACAGGACGATAATATGTAAACTTGTACCTTTGGAATAAATAATTTGGAATAAATAATAATAAAAAGTATTTAAAATTGATCTTCAGTTCCCTATTACCCCTTCAAAGTCATTAGTTTCGAACATTTTGTCCAAAAAACTTTTGTCCAGTTTTGACTCAAAATTAGTATAAAAAAACTCGAAATTTAAGAATGTTAGGAAAAAATATAAAAATTTTTTTTCTCAAAAATTTTGGTTCATAAGACGTCACACAAAAAAATATTTCTTACTTTTTTTTTGCAAGATGAATAAAAACAAGCGAATATGTTATATTCGGCTCGGCCGAATCTATATACCCACCATCAACTTTTTCAAATTTTACGTTATATGGGAGGGGGCGGTAAAGTGGGCAGTAAAGTGGGCGGATCACGCCTATTTTTTGTTTCCGAGTTTACATCGGTCCTCGAACTATTTGAACACAATTTCGTTGAAGTTTCACCTTCTATGGGAGGTGGGCGGTAAAGCGGTGGACCACGCCAATTTTTGGTTTCCAATTTTATATCGACCCTCAAACTATTTATACAAAATTTCGTTGTTATACATGGTTTTGTTTAAGAAATATCAGCAAAAAAGTATGAAACGGACATCCTGTGTTTCTAGTTTTTAGCCTATAACTTTTTTGTTTTCAATACCAAACAAACCTTATATAAGATAAATATTTGTGCCAAATTTCGTCCCCCTACGTTGTCCCGTTCGAGCCCTATCCTGCTTTTAACAGACGGACGGACATAGCTAGATCGACTCAAAATCCAACCAGGACCCAGTTGTGGGGTTTTAAATGATTCCTTCGACATGTTACATACGGAATGACAAAATCAATATACCTCCCATCTGTTTGATTGCATCTTAGTAAGTATGGTTCATAATAAATTATTTTCCAAATTTTGTTCATCAATATGTGCTAAAAAGTCCTCTAGTGCAACAAAATTCCATTGGGAAAAATTGAGAAAGTTTTCATAATAACTGAAAATTATGATCTTGTTGATATTTATTTCGTAAAATAAACTTAAAACTGTTTTTTTTTTGGCCAAAATATATCAGACTTAATATATTCAATCGCAGGTAGGGAACTGAAGATAAATTTCCAAAAATTTGTCAATATTTTTCCCGCATTCATCTCATCAATATGCATTGTTTGAGGGGTCTTCCTACATCGAAACTTTTTGCAAAAAGTACATGTCGTAAATTGAAACATAAATTTATAAAATTTGGCATATATAATTATTTCGGCATAACGATAGAGCCTATTTAAATTGGTTATGAACGGTCTATTATTTCACATAGCCCCCATTCAAATACTGTCCCAAATAGAGTTTTAACACTATTTCAATAGATAGCACGAATAAGTTTTCTATAAGTGGGAGTCCGAATGCCAAGCTTCAGGTTCAACGGTTCACTATTAGGTATAGCTCCCACATAAGGCTTACTTTAGAAAATCACCTTTGCTCGCAGTAATCTTACATAAATGACAGTATCAAGATAATATTTTCTATGTATTTTATGAAAAATTTGCACATATAAAAAGTTATCTGCTATAATTTCAAAATTCTTTTCGTTCATTTCCTATCATTATTGCCTAATAATAGTAATTAAAAATCCTTAAAAACCTTTAAATCTAATATTCCTTGATTGATAAAATTTTTTGATTTTTGTTGTACGGTATAATAAAGTGTGCTCTTTTAAAATTAATTTAATAGACACTTATAACTTTTTATACTTAAATTATAACTTTTTATATTTAAATTATAATGAATTACAATACAATTATAATGAATTATAAAATACACTTATAATGTACCATAATTCAATTAAAATGTATTATAAGAAATTATAATTACTCGCAGTCCCTACGATTTATTCTTATTTGATTATAATCCAAATTATAATGGATTATAATCCAATTATAATTAATTATAATGGATTATAATCCAATTAAAATTAATTATAATGAATTATAATTAATTATAATTAATTATAATGAATTATAATCTAATTATAATTTAATTATAATGTATTTTAATACAATTATAATGGGTTATAAGAAATTATAATTACTACCAGTTCTTATTATTTATTTCTATTTGATTATAATCCCAATTATAATGGATTGTAATCCCAATTATAATGGATTGTTGTCCAAATTATAATGGATTATAATTCAATTATAACGGGTTATAATCCAATTATAATGAATTATAATCCAACTATAATGGATTATAATACAATTATAATGGGTTATAAGAAATTATAATTACTCGTAGTCCTTACCATTTATTCTAAAAAAGTATAACAAATTGCTTTTAATTATAATCTGTTACAATTTCTTACCATAGATGGCTACTTACTTATATATTATTATACTTCAATTATAATATGTTAAAATTTAGTTATACTAAATTTAGCAATATGTCAAAAACGGCTTTTTGCGAAAAAGAACTTTTTTATTGTTGAAAATGGTTCTTTAGGGCTTCAGCAGCAACTTTTGTTCTGTGACTTTTTCATAGTTCCATTATTTACAAAATTACCATTATTTTTAGGTTATTGAAGAAAATCACAATTTTGACCTTTAAATTTCCAAAATTCGACCAAATGATGTTTGGCAACTTTGTACAAAATCCTTTGGCGAGTATTTTTGCTGAAGATATGAACTCATAATATTTGCAAATACGTTTTGATGTTTTGATGCATGTTTTGATGCAATTTAAATAAAAAACGAATTTTGCGCCATCTAGCGGCAATAATTTGTACTAAATATGTTCAGCAATTAGAAAGGTAATTTAAATACCTTTCCAAAAAGGTTGAAAAATAACCGGAAATCAGTAAAAAATTATTTTAGACGATTTGTTCCATCTTTTTCTAAAATTGCAAAACCATTGTTAGATTTATTAAAGAAGAAAAAGAACAAAATATTTGATTTTTCAGATGAATGTTTAAGAGTTTTTAATGAATTAAGGCAACGACTAATGAAAGCACCAATTTTATCTATTTATAATCCAAATTTTGAAACAGAATTACATTGTGATGCCAGTACACTAGGATTTGGGGCAGTTTTATTGCAACGTCAAAAAGATGGCAAGTTCCATCTTATTGCATTCTTTTCAAAGTCAACTTCAGAAGCAGAGTCAAAATATCATAGCTTTGAATTAGAAACATTATCCATTATATGCGCCCTACGTCGTTTTCGAATTTACTTGGAAGGTATTCCTTTTAAAATTGTAACTGATTGTAGTGCATTATCATTAGGTAAAAAACAAGTTAACCCTAGAATAGCACGTTGGGCGCTAGAATTGGAAAATTATAATTATTCAATATATCATCATAGTGGCTTATCAATGGGACATGTTGATGCCTTAAGTAGATGTTATGAAAAGAATGAATCATGTGTTCAACAAATAGTAGCTTCTGTAAATTCATGTCAAATAGACACACAAATTCAAATAATGCAGAATCGTGACGACATTATAAAAAAATTTGCATTGAAACTACAAAATAAGAACGATAAACATTTTGAACTATCAGATGGTTTAGTATTTCGTAAAGGAGAATCAAATCGTTTACTTTTATATGTACCTCGTGATATGGAAGAAAGCGTTATTCGTTTAGTTCATGAGAAAATTGGTCATCTTGGTGTTGATAAGTGTTTAAATCAAATAAAATTTAATTATTTGTTTCCAAAAATGAAGGATAAAATCAAACAATATATTCAAAATTGTATAAAGTGTATATTATATTCATTACCAACATGAGTACATGAACAAAATTTACATAATAGTCCCAAAACTCCTTTACCATTCGATACATTGCCTTCAAAATGGAAACATATATTAGTAGTAGTGGATGGGTTTACGAAATTTGTTCGTCTCTACCCAGTCAAATCTACGAGTACAAAAGAAGTGTGTTGCGCATTACAAAATATTTTAATTACTATAGTAGACCAAGACGCATTATATCTGATAGAGGTTCTTGTTTCACTTCCAATGAATTTCACTTCCAATGAATTTGTTAATGATAATAATATTGAACATATAAAAATTGCGGTTTCATCGCCTCAAGCAAACGGGCAAGTGGAACGTGTTAACAGAATTATTTTGGCTATGTTAGGTAAATTGACTGAACCTTTAAGACATGCCGACTGGTCGACAAAATTATCGGAAATTGAATTTGGAATTAATAATTCGGTACACTCTACTACAAAGGAAACTCCTAGTAGACTTCTTTTTGGAGTAAATCAATGCGGAGTTATAGTTGATCAATTAAGCGAATATTTAGAAAACAGAATCGAACCAATGAATAGAAATTTAGATATTAAACGATTTAAAGCAATAGATAGTATAAGAAAATCTCAGGAATATAGTACGAAATATTTTGAAAAACATAGTAAACCACCAAAAGTATATTCTGTTGGAGACTATGTTGTAATAAAACAGAATATTAATACTGTCAACAAAGGAAATGGAAAATTATCGTGGACCATATGTAATAAGTAAGATATTGGATAAAGATAGGTATGTGGTACAGGATATTGAAAATTGTCAAATAACACAATTGCCATACAAGGGTATTATTGAGGCAAACAATTTAAAAATTCTTCCTGAATTATGAGATATTGTGTAATTATGTTCATATTTAAAAAGCCAATACTCTTTCAAATAATTTTTATTATAATTATTTTTAGTTGTTTTAATTTTTATTTGATTGAGGTCAATCAATTTATTAGGTTGGCCGAACTGTAATGATAACAGTAACTGTAACTTATTTGTACTTGTTATTTAAAATAATTTTAGAAATAGTATGTTTTGTTTAATTTGAAAAGAAATGAAAAAATAAAAAAAGAAAATAGTTTTGAGTTTGAGCTTTGATGAAAAGCAAAGAAATAAAAGGATATTTACTAATATATATAAAAGAAGGTGAAAAAAACGCATTTTTTTAATTTTTTCAATTTTTTTTAATATTTTCCAAATTTTCTCGTAAACGAAAAATGCGATCGTCAAGCGCCACCGCAGAATTTTAGATATTATTGTCATCAACAACTATGTTGACTTTCAAGGCATAACATTCAGTCCAATTTGTGCTGCGTTAAATGTTAGCAGTAGTATTATCTTACTTCCATGTTTTGTTGTTGCCATTTTGTTTTTCTCTGTGTATTATTGCAACAATATCCGAAAATGAAAGACTACTACCCAGACTATCTATCCAACTAATAAAAACATTGAATTTGTAGCTGTTAACATAAATAATGCGTTAAATTCATAAAAAGTAAAAAAAAATCCAAGTTTTAAGGGCCACCCTATATTTCCGTTTTAGGACAAGTGAGCGACACACTAATTAGATATTAAGGTAACTGACTTCACCCCCGAAACATTAAAAATCATTCGGCATTCATAGCTTGAAAATGAAAAAGTACTTTTTTTTCTGGCATATTGCTAACTAAATTATACAAAAATTAATTTTTTTTTTAAATAAAATACTAAATCCTCTTTACAGCATCTACTGTTAATACAAACAATTATAAGCATTTTTTTTGATAAAAGTTCAAAATTTAAATAATTAAAAAAGAAAAAAAAAAAAATAATAAATATTAGAAGCTTAAAAATTCTTTTAGAACTGAAACTCTAAAAATTTTATTGTCAAAAACGTGAATATGCAGGTTTTAGAGATATACATATATATTTTAAGTTATGGGTTGATTTTTAATTTTTTTAGAATTTGTTTTTGTATGACTATATGTTTGATTTTTACCAATAAAACTTAAAAAATAAATGAGTTTTTATTTAGATTTTTTTAAAGGATTTTTTTCAATATGAGGTTGTATGTTTTTTAGGATATATGTTTTTTGTTGTTGTTGACGTTTTTGTTTTGTTTTGTATGTGTGTATATTTTTTAAGTGAGTGAAATGACAGGTCAATAGTAGGATATAGTTTTAGAGGTACTTAATTTATGACACATCAAGAAGGGAAAGACATCTATAATTGAGTTGGTTACTAAAGGGATTTTTGTTTTTATTAGGATTATATACAAACTGAAGAGTTAATTTTATTAAGCGATTTGTGGGGTTTTTTTAGTTAATCTTAAATTTAATACAACTATTAAGGTGATTGCTCAAAAATACAAATTGTGTATAGACCTTTTTAATTTAAGGACTATTTTTTTGTGTTATACAAATTTACATTTATATTTTTATATATATTTTTTAGAATTTTTAAGAGTTTCTAGGCTTAAAAGCCTAAAATTATGCTTTAGTTTTTATTTTATTTTATTTGTTTTTTTTTTTTTTTTTTTGTTTTAAGAATTTATGATTTATGCCTAAATTTTTTTAATTAATCTTACTAAAAGCTTAATTTTAGAAATTGTGTTTAAAAACTATTATCTTATTTTAAATACTTATTAGTTTTCTTTTAATTTTTACAAAAAAATTCAATTCATAATTGATATTTTCGTTTTCTTTTAGTGATATTTTTCTGTTTTTTTTTTGTAACTTTAAATTCGTATCATTTAATAAGTCATTAAGGTTGGTTTAAATCCTAAATTTTTTCTTTGTAAAAACAAATGTATTTCTCTAAAATTAGGACGATTTGATTCATTACGCTGCCAACATTCACACATAAGATCATAAATTTCTCGGGGACAATTTAAGGGAATGGGCAAAAGTTGCTGTAAGTAAAAAGAAGAAAGAAATAATTAGAAATTTATTTTAAATTTATTTTGAATTTTAAATCAAAAACTTACATATTGATTATCATCTTGATAGATATGTCCTATATTTTCTATAACTTTAGCATCATTTAAATGTTCATAGGGTTGTTCGCGTGCCAAAGTTAAAATCTCCCATAAAGTTACAGCAAAAGACCAAACATCTGATTTGGAGGTAAATTTACCCTAAAATAAAAAGAATTAAAAAAAAAATAAAAGTTATAAAATTTTTTGCAAAACTTTCTGCTAAAAAATAACATTAAAAAGAGTTAATTGTTATATCAAATTTGTAAAAACTTCAATTTATTTCAAACTTTCTTAACAATTTATTCCTTTTAATTAGCACTATCTCTTCCCCTTAGTTTGTTTAATATACTTTTTTCCACCTTTTACCTTAATGAAAAACTCTTAATAATTTTCAAGTTTAAAACGCATTTTAACCATAAATTACTCAACTTAAATTAACTTTATTTTCGTTGCTTTTTTTTAATCAAATATTATCCTTGAAAACACTTTTTTTTTAAATCATATGAATACCATTGTTGTAAAAAAACAGCAGAAGTAAAATAATGGCTATTTATATTAAATATATAGCTTACACTCATACATCCTTGACTATGTTCGTTGCTTTGTGTATGAGAGTGTGTGTGGATTCACTGTAAAAAAAAGTTTAAAAAAAGGATAAATTCCCAAAAGCGAAAAAAGAAATAACCACACTAAATAAATTAATTAACTACACGATAACAAGCAAAACGCACACGTTTACATACTTGAGTATGTATTTTTGTTGTTAACGTTAAAAGGAAACGGAACAATGCAGACATACATACTCTTACACAAATACTTACATATATACATACCGTACGTATACTCACACAAGAGAATTATTTCATACAAAGAATAGCTTTCATATATACATATGTTTGTATGTATGTAAAGGCAAACGTAAAGAATTTTTAAATAAAAATACAGTTACAGCTAAAGCGAAATATTTAGAACTCTACTAACTGGATTTTTATCAAAAAATATAAGATAAGTTTAAAAGTTGAGCAAGTCTAGGTAGTCTAGCAATACCTACAGGTACAACCATCAAAATCCCGGTTTATTATATCCTACACCATAACAATTGAAAAAGTTAAACAACAATGTCAGTATAATCGAACTACATGTCAAAATTTTAACGCTACTGTACACACCCAAAAATATTAACGTTACACGGTGTGCGATTTAAAAAATGAAATGGAAATAATTATGGAACTTTGGAACGGCTGCTCCGATTTTCATGAAATTTCACATGCTGATAGTAGAGGTATACGCGAGTTTAAGTTTTGAGCTCGGACCATATAGACCTATAGTGGGCGAGTCCACAGGGTTCCAAAGTTAGACACCTCGTGTATAAAATTTATTAAAAACCATCCTGATTCCTTATATCTGATTCGATTTCAAAGATTTTTATATGGGAGGATTCTGCTAGTCGATATCTAAAAAGATAAGATAAGATAACTAAACACAAAATACTTTAAAGGAAAAAATTTTTTTAAAAATCAGTTTTTGGGAGAACCAGGGTTTCCCAAATTTGACCTATTTTTCCAACTAATTTCGAATTTTCGGCTTAATTTCTCAAATTGCAAAGCAAGAATGAAAAAAATGTTATACCTTTTATTTAGCCTAAAGTGTTTTAATTTTTTTCGCAATACAAATTTTTGCTCCCCGTTATCGGTTGGAAAGATATAGCAAAAAAAGTAAAAAATCCCATTTTTGTAATTTGTCTTTAACAAATTTTCGTATTGTAAATTTGCCTTATCTTAAAGCAAATCGGTAAATACATGTATAAAAAACAAGTTTAAGTATTTTAGCGATGTCCGTCCGTCTGTCTGGCAGTTCCTATTAAACTTTGGATGAAGCTACAAATCACAGTTTTTCAAATAATGGTATGAATTTTGGCTTTATATGATGCAGAAACGATGTCTGTTAAAATTAGTTTATAATGGTTACCTGGTTACCTAACCAAGCCCCTATAAAATTTTTCTTCTAGAATAGGGTTTTGACGCCTATACATTTTATTAGTATTACATAATTTAGTACATATATAAGCTTTAAGGTCCATAAATCCCATTTAATTTTGTAAAAAAAATTGTATAAACGTAATAATGAATCTATAATATTTTTTTTATCAGGTTCGCACCTCAAAAATCCATAGCTCCCATATATGGCCCATTTCCAAAAATCATCATAAAGTGCATACATTTTTATTGGAAAACATCACGTTTTTTTTTTATATGAAATATAAATTGTAATTTTAAACTTTACAACAAGACTTGATCTAAAATAAAACACACGTTCCCTGTAAACTCTCTGAGAAAATCTGTCAAGACAGACTACAACGTCCTTACAGTCCTAAAGAATGTTAGCACTGACTTCATTCACAATTAAGCACAGGATCCATATAATATTCTTACCGAAAATAGGTCACATCCGAGAATAACTTTTTTTTACAACACTAAGGAATGTGGTCAGCTACAATATGAAAATTTTACATTCCTTAGTATAAAAGTAGGAAATCGTTTCAATATCTTGAGCACTTGTGTGATATTTTGTAGTAGAAGTGATGGACATTACTTCATGATATTGAAAAAGGAAAGGAATTCATAAAAATCAAAGTCAATGCGATGAAGGATGTAAAAATGGCTAAAATGTGCGCTATCATTGTCATATTAATAAATACTGCCTCAAAAGAGCAGTAATGTTTTTAATTTGTCACATATTAATCTTTATTTATTTTTCTGAAGTTCCTAAATATCCCAGAAATTTAAAAAAAATGCTTATTTATGAAACTAGTTCTCCTTCAAATCCTAATTGAGTCATTACTAATAATTTGGTAATTTTGACAGTCATGGTCATGCTTATTCCCTAGTTTAAGCAAAAAATTAATAAGATTTTGACTTTATATAACTCAAAAGAAAATAAAAATAAGATTTTCAATAATAAATAGTGCAAAAAGAAGTTAATTGTAGTGCAAAATACAGAAATTATATGGGTACCATGGGTATTGACTTCCGTAGCCATTTTACTTATAGACCAAGTTAATAAAATTTAGGTTTTTTCAGTTTTTATTATGTATAAACAACTTAATCACAACGATCTGAAGTTTCGTGGCTATATCTTTATTAATAAAGAAATGCGAGCACTTTAAAATATGTACCGTAGGGTTAATGATAATATGATATGAACGATAACAAAAATGGGTTTGAAAAACCACTATGCAATTTTAATGTATTGTGGTTACAGTAGTACATATATGGTCCAAATTTCAAATTCTATGGAGAATTTTTTTTTTTTTAATTTTTAAGTAAAATTATAAATATTTTTAGACATTTCTCCACATAATTAATGATAAATCAAAAACTGTTAGGCCGATATTATTAAAATAAACTTAGAAAAACTTAAATTTATACAACCTTTAATCCCTTTATATATTGCGTTTCAATCGGCTCAGTAGTTTCGGAGTTATAATAAAAAAATTAAGCAAAAAATATATTTTTTTACGTGAAAATAGCAAATTTTTTTGTTAAAAAAAAAAATCATGAAAAATCGAAAAGGGCAAAAATTTTTCAGTTTTATTACTTTATCACAAAGCCACATGTAATAGAAACAAAATGAGATATCGATTTTAAAAATCTATTGTTTCTTTTCAAATTTCTTCGCAATTAAGTGAATTCGCTCATTTTCACAAAATTTTAGTTTCTTGAGACATTTCTCCACTTATGTTGTCATAACTCAAAAACAACTTGTACGATTTTGTTTAAAAAAATGTTGGCTTACAATATCTTTAAATGATGTATACAATTGTTTTTGATGCAATCAATAGTTTCAAAGTTATAAAACAATTTGTTAGGCAAAAAATATAAAGCTGGTAAAAAAAATTTAAAAACACAAGGGAGAATGTTATATTTGGCTCGGCCGAATCTATATACCCACCATCAACTTTTTCAAAATTTTCATTATATGGGAGATGGGCGGCAAAGTGGGCGGACCATGCTCATTTTTTGTTTCCAAGTTTACATTGTCCTTTGAACTATTTGTACAAAGCTTCGTTGATGTTTCACCTTATATGAGAGGTGGGCGGTAAAGTGAGCAGACCACGCCCATTTTTGGTTTCCAAGTTTTTGTTGACCCCCAAAATATCTGTACAAAATTTCGTTGTCGTACATGCTTTTGTTTAAGGGATATCAGCAGAAAAGTATGAAATGAAGCTACAACGGACAACCTGTGTTTCTAGTTTTTAGCCCATAACTTTTTTGTTTATTAACCGATTTTGCCCATTTTCAATACCTAATATAATATAAATATTTGAGCCACATTTTGTGTTGATGAATAAGAAATAGGATTTATAATTTTATATTTTTCTGCATCTTCTAGTTTCAAAATTTGTTCTTAAGTATTTTTCCAAAAAATATTTTACTTTCCTTAAAGTCTCTCAACCGCAACCATAACCCCCTGTAGGGTATTGCAACATGAAAGAAAGACACAAACATATGTGTAAACAACATTATTTTTGCTTTTATTGTTGTTAATATTTTTTTTGGTGAACTAAAAGCCTTAAACAAAACGCAGCAGCAAGAAAAAAAAGTTGGTAATAAAATGTAAAAGAATATAAAAATAACAAGAGCAAAAACAACAAAAATATATAAAACAAAAACAAGAAAATCAACAACAACAAGCAACCAACAGAATATATAACATTATTAAAGCTTAAGGGCATGACTTCAACCGGAAAAAAGACAAATACACTTACACTTCCCCACTACTACTATAACAACAACAAGTACTTTTGCAAGTACACACACTTGCGTGAGTATATGTGATATAGTATCAAAGAATACAAGATGCACGCAACAAAATATATAAACATAAATATATGAGGGTAAACTAAGAAGAATTTTAAAAAATTTAAAATGAATAGCGCAAGAAATATGAAGATTTCGTTGCGGGAAAAGTCAATTTATTTTAAGAAGTAAGTACCCATAATTTAAAGCCATTTTTACGATCTTTTGTAAGAAAGATTAAAAAGTTTTAAAACACTTTTCCTCCTATTGACGTATAACAAATTCGTAAGTTTTATATGTGTATTTCTCAAGTAGTTTAATGAAAGTGTTTAACAAATGAAAATCAACTTTACAAACACACACATCGTCATAAGGAATATTTAACACAGACACAGATGTTTTTAAATACACTTTTATTTAATATTACTACTACTAGTATTTCGAAAAATGCAAAAAGCTTTAGTTTTCTCCATTTGTTTTTTCGCTCTTGTTATTTTGTCTTCAAAAGAATTTGTACAAGGCGAAGCCAGTACAAAAATAGTCGAGAACAAAAGGTCGTTTTAAGTACCCATAACTTGGGGTATATTTATTAAAATAACAAGACTAAAAATAAAAGACAGAAAAACTCAAAAACAGCAGCAGCAACAACTGAAAATTACTAGAATAGTTTAAAGGAGAGAAACTAGAATATTGTGCCGTGTCATATGTTCATAAACTAAATATGAACAGCAGGGTGGTAACGGCAAAGGAACAGTGGGAGGAAGAAACTTAAATTTACTACATTTTAAGCTTTATTTAAACTTTTATTTGAGCTTAAATCATGGCTATATCTAAGATCATATTAAAGCCTTAATCGTGGCTATGTCTAATCTCAAATATAAACTTTAACCCTGGCTTTAGCTAATACCTAATTGAAGTTTAAACTTTTTATATTTAAATGTTAATTAAAGCTTTAATCATAGATTTTTTAATTCCAATTTAACTCTATTTAAATTAAAATTTTACCTTAAAACATCACTTCAATTAAAGTTAAAATAAACTATTGGCCGTGGCTTAACTTAAACTTTAAGTTAATTTTGTTGTAATTATTATTCGATTTAAACTTTGAATTTAGTCAAGCCATTATTTAAAATCTATTGTAAGCTATATTAATATAAAATTAATCTTTAATTTGTTAAAACTTTACTTGTGTCTATAATTAAGTAAAAGCTAAGCTTTCACTAGGCTCTTTTTAAATTCTAATTTAGGTCTAATTAATAGGTCAGCTTAAACTAAAATTTAAGCTGCAGTTTTAGTTACAGTTCTGGTTAAAAAAAAAAAAAAAATTGAAGTGAAGCCTTAATGGTGGCTTCATCTTGACACTAAATTATGCTTTAATTAAAGCTTTATTTAAGCTTTTTTCGCGGCTTTTTATAAACTAAAGTTCAACTCAGAATTAGGCTCAGAATCAGACTCTGTTCATATTAAAATTCAAGAACTAGAGCAACAAGTTGCTCTTTATATTTTATATTTCATATTTTATATTTTACATTTTATATTTTATATTTTATATTTTATATTTTATATTTTATATTTTATATTTTATATTTTATATTTTATATTTTATATTTTATATTTTATATTTTATATTTTATATTTTATATTTTATATTTTATATTTTATATTTTATATTTTATATTTTATATTTTATATTTTATATTTTATATTTTATATTTTATATTTTATATTTTATATTTTATATTTTATATTTTATATTTTATATTTTATATTTTATATTTTATATTTTATATTTTATATTTTATATTTTATATTTTATATTTTATATTTTATATTTTATATTTTATATTTTATATTTTATATTTTATATTTTATATTTTATATTTTATATTTTATATTTTATATTTTATATTTTATATTTTATATTTTATATTTTATATTTTATATTTTATATTTTATATTTTATATTTTATATTTTATATTTTATATTTTATATTTTATATTTTATATTTTATATTTTATATTTTATATTTTATATTTTATATTTTATATTTTATATTTTATATTTTATATTTTATATTTTATATTTTATATTTTATATTTTATATTTTATATTTTATATTTTATATTTTATATTTTATATTTTATATTTTATATTTTATATTTTATATTTTATATTTTATATTTTATATTTTATATTTTATATTTTATATTTTATATTTTATATTTTATATTTTATATTTTATATTTTATATTTTATATTTTATATTTTATATTTTATATTTTATATTTTATATTTTATATTTTATATTTTATATTTTATATTTTATATTTTATATTTTATATTTTATATTTTATATTTTATATTTTATATTTTATATTTTATATTTTATATTTTATATTTTATATTTTATATTTTATATTTTATATTTTATATTTTATATTTTATATTTTATATTTTATATTTTATATTTTATATTTTATATTTTATATTTTATATTTTATATTTTATATTTTATATTTTATATTTTATATTTTATATTTTATATTTTATATTTTATATTTTATATTTTATATTTTATATTTTATATTTTATATTTTATATTTTATATTTTATATTTTATATTTTATATTTTATATTTTATATTTTATATTTTATATTTTATATCCCACTGTCCTCTAACCGCACAATGTGCCAAAATAACCTGCCAGTTATTTTTACCCCCCAAAAAACGCTAAATAAAAATCCCAAATATAAATAAAATTAATATAAATTTTTGTTCATTCTTTAACTTTTTTTCTTTTGGCTGCTGCTCTTGTTCATCTAAATAGTGTTAGGGTTGTATATGAATAAAATGGTTTGTTTGTTTTTGTTATTTCATCAAAGTTAAAATTTCATACATTTTATGTACAATAAATAAGTTTAGACCTTTGCAAATATGATTAAGTATACAAATAAACATAAAAACACACGCTTACTAAAATTTTTTTTGGCAAAAAAATAAAAATATACGTTCATTAAACAAAAGTAAGCTAGTGGTAGTTAAAACACTACTACGAATACACATGCATACTTAAGTGAGCACAAAAGGTTTCATATTTATATTTACTTTATTTGTTTGTTTGTGCAACTAGCAATGAAATTTATACGGGGGAAGAATTTGTTTGGTTTTTGTGGGAGTAACAACTTTAAAACATCTGTTCCTTTTCGTTTCATTATGGTGAACATTGTTATGATGACTGACAAAGAGGTCCTTTTTAATGGAATATTTGAAGAGGACATTATGAAATTTATATGATAAATTAAAATATGTATAAGATAATTAGCAATGATATGGTTAAAATTATGTGGTTTTTGGTCCTTTAAGAAGATTTTTTGATAGGTTAGGAATTTAAGGACAAAGAGATAAAGGAAGAAAATGTTGGTTACTTAGAAAACTAAGCAAATATGTTATTTAAAGAAAAAAAAAAAAAAAAAAAATTAAAAAAGAATGTCATAGTCTTATCAGTAATTTAAACGAAGTACTTTTTTAGACAAAACTTTAAAATCTTCCTTATTAATTTATATTATATCAGCGCTAATCAAACGTTTCGTTTTACTGAAATTCAAGCTTATATTGGGGACTACTTTTTGTTTTAATAAATTTAAACAAATTTAAGTTTTTGTCGGTTTTTTTATTAAATTCTTAATATGGGTTGTTTAATAAATAACTTAAAGCTTTAAAAAGCTTAATTTTGAATAAAAAGCATTTTTATGTAATATAAACTTTAAAAGCGACTTAGTAGTCGGAGCTTTGTGTTTCAGTTAATTAAAACTGTATATTTTCATGACTTTTTTTATATAAAATGTTTCGAGCTCAAATGCCGCTTTTTGTTAAAAGAAATTTAAGCTTTAATTGAATTTTATTTATTTAAATAATGTAAGTCTGCAATTTTGGTTTTTTATTAATTTATTTTAAGCTTTTTAAGGACCTTTTAACTTAAATTGTTTCAAACATTTTTAATTAGATAAATAACACTCTATCCTCGCTTCTTATTAAGACAATTTTGAGTTTTAATAGTGACTTTTTCTTGAAAAAGTAAAATAGGCTACTTTATTTTTCGATAGGAGCAGGGGGAATGGTAGCCCCCATACAAAGTAAATATCACATAGCTCCAGAACTAATACAGATAAAGTTCTGAGATTTTGAGAAAATTATTTTGTTATCAATTTATATAATTGAGATGAAAAAGGAACAGATAGGTCTAGGGGAAGTGATAGCCCCCATACAAAGAAAATATTAATTATCGGATAACTTTAATAATGTTACAGCAAAAGTCTAAAAATTTAGCGGGAATGTCTTTCTAAAGCAGCAACCAATTTTAAAAAGAATGGGTAGGACCAGGGGAAATAATAGGAACTATTACGGCAAAAGTTTTAACATTCTGTAAGAAAAACTTTCTCAACAACCGCCGTGAGTTCAGATATAAATGGGATGGATAGGACCTGGGGAAAGAATACCCCCCCCCCCCACACACAAAACTAGTATTCTTAATGGTATATCTAAAGAACTATTATAGTGAGAGCTAAAAGTCTTACAAATTTGTACAAATAATTGTCATATCAAATTTCGTATAAGATGGATAGGTCCAGGGGGAGTAGAAGCCCCCACATAAAATATTAGTTATCGCATCAAATTGGGTTGCGAAGCGCACCGGGAAAAGAGCTTTTTAGTTTGAACAATTTACAAACTTCAATCGTCCATTTAATGGAATATTTAAAGAACTTAATTTAATAACTTTAAGCTTTATAAAGAAATTTGAACTTAAATTATTTTTTTTTTTTTACAAATAGAATCTTTAATTTTGGCTTCTTATTCAAGCCATTTTAAACTTTACTTATTGCTTTTTTTCATTTGTGGTAATTGCACTAATGGACCGGTTCCTCAGTACCGGTTAAGTACCAATTGACACCTAATTCATCACCAAAGTTCCAGTTGAGAACCAGTTGATTTATTTATTATAGTTTCTAACAGGCATTTTAAGTGCGTAATTAGCATCTCGCGCGAAATAACTATCTGTGGCTGAGTGGTTAGAGTTGAAGACTATAAAACGTAAGATACGTCAGAAGAACGTGGGTTCGATTCGGGGTGCCGCCATCGACATTAACGGAAAATTATAAAATAAAAATAAATATAATTTAATAAAAATAAATCAAAAGAAATAAAAAATAAAAAAAAAGAATTTAAAAAGTTAAGATTTTTCTTAAAATTTTTATTATATTAATCAATTCTGAACATGTCCTCGTGGACCAGTCCTGTGACCTGTCCTATGACCTGTCCCAAGGAGCTAATTAGTAAAAGTAAAAGTGACAGGTTCCTCCCATATAAAGTTCCGGAACTGGAACCGGTCACTAGCCCTGAGAAAATGTCACGTGACTAGTTTTGAACCGGATTTCTTTCCTCTAGGGTATTTAATGGTTTACAATTAAATAGTTTAGTAAAACTCTTTAATAAAATAATTTGAATCAAATATATTTTTTTTTTAAACTAACTTCAGTTTATATTTCAAAAATATAAAGTTTTTCTTAAGATTTGTATTCAAGCAAAAAAGTTGTTAATTATTTTATTTTTTGAAACAAATTTAGACTTTAGTCGTTTGCTTCTATTTAACTATTGAACATTTTTTTAAAATTTAATTTGACGCTTTAAATGGGGATTTTTTAATTAAACAATTTTAAGCTTTAGTTTGTATATTTATATTCAAACTATTTTAAAGACGGTATTGACACATAGCAATTGCTACATAAATTGTAGCAAGAAAATTTATGTGTGTAAACCCCGACAAACTGTTTTCAAGGTGCTTTTATTTTAATTATTGGAAGCTTTAATTATGACTTTTTCTCAAATCAATATTAAACTTTTTTAAAATTATTTGAAGCTGCAATTTTAGGTTGTTTGAAGCTTTAAATGGAATTTATTATTCAAATAATTTTAAGTTTAAACTTTGTAGTTTCCTTAAAACAATTTAAGTTTTTCGTGGTTTTTTTTAAACATAATTGTAGATTTTTCTAAAAGGAATTTTAAACTTTAAAATGGGCTTTTTATTTAAAAAATTTAATGCTTTACTTGTGTCTTTTTATTAAAAAATAAATAATTTTAGTGGGAAATTTTTATTCATAAAATTTCAAGCTTTAATGTTGGGTTCATATTTAAATAAGTTTAGGCCTTAATCAAGAATAATAATTACAACAGGGGATTTTATTTCAACTATTGAAAGCTTTATTTTAGCCTATTTTTAAATTTTAAGCTTCAGCAGTTTTTTTTATATTAATTCTATTTAAAGCTTTAATTTTTGGATGTAAATTAAAAATCTAAAATTAAATTTTAAACGTTAATTTCTTTAAAAAAAGTTTGTGTTTAATTTGTGCATTTGTTTTAAGAGTTTTAATCATTAATCGAGGTTTTAATTTAAAATAGTTAATTAAACCTTGATTGTGTTTTTTTATTAAAATCATTTTAGGCTTTAGTTGAAACTTTTTATTGAAATAATTAAATATTTTAATTAGGGCTTCCTATAATATTTTTTCAGATTTATTCAGTTATTTTTATTTAAAGATATTTATGTAACTTTTAATCTTGGATTTTTATTAGAAAAAATGTATGTTTAAATCGTGATTTTTAATCTTAACAAATTTAAGCATTTTAGGAGAACCATTTATGGCTTTAATTCGATACTAAAAAATTAAGACTTAAGGATTTTCTTTATAGCTATAATTGTGGCTTTTATTGAAGTAATTAAAAATTTTGTTTTTAATATTCACAGAAAAAAAAAAAAAAAAATATTTAAAATTATTTTTTAATTAAATTATTAACTAGCTTTATATTGGAATTTAATTACATTATTTATTAATATAATTAATTTACTAATTGTTATTTTTTTAATAAATTGACAGCTCTTTACTAAATGTAAAGAAAACTGAAAATTTTGTCTAAAAAATATAGAAATAAAATAAATTTAGGTCAATTTCCAACAATTTTCAGCTCATTATATCTATTTAAGAAAAAAAAAACTGTAACAATAAAATCAATTATTCTAGTCATTTTGATGATTGGAGCAAAATTAAACAAAAATTAATTAATATAAGCAATTTCGTAATTGAAGTCCATTTTTACTTTTTTCTAAGTTTTATTTAAATAATATTAAGCTTTGATTGCAGGTATTATTTCAATACAATTTTAACTTTTATATGAACTTTTCTTATTTAAACAATTTTAAGATTTTAATTAAAAAACTTAAAGCTTTATTCGTAAATTTTTTCCTAAAATAAAATTATAGTTTAATTGTGCCTTTGTATTAAAAATTATTTAATCTAAACTATTTTAAGCATTTTACGAGAACCATTTATGACTTTAATTCGGTACTGAAAAAAATGTCAACCTTGATTGTGGTTTTTTCTTAAAGCTATAATTGTGCTTTTTATTGCATCAATTTAAAATTTTATTTGTAGTATTTTATTTAAATAATTTTAAGAAAAAATTTTTAATTTTATACGAGGCTTTTTATTAAAACAATTTTAAGCTTTTATTATAGCTTTTTATTTAAACAACTTTAAGCTTTTTTTTTATAAATTTTCTAAACAAACTTATGGTTTAATTGTGCTTTTTATTTAAAATTATTTAGCTCAGTACAAGTATTTTTGTTTAGACAATTTTAAGCTTTATACAAAACTTTTTGTTTATACAGTTTAAAATTTTAGGTAAATTTAAAGCTTTATTAAATAGCTTTTTACATATTAAATTAATTGTTAAAATTGTTTAGTTTTCCTCTATTCCTGATTACTTTATGCTTTTAGCTAGTAAATTTTCTATTGCCTTGAATAGTTTCAACCCTTTCTGTAATACGCCTTTTAGCTATTTATTAATATTTGTTCAAATTCATATTAAAAACCATTTTTTCATAAAATTTATTTTATTTTTTTACCATTAAGTTAAATCCTTTTAAAAACCAAGTTTTCCGTGTATTTTTTTTTTTTTTTTTTTAGCCAAAACTAAAATTTAACTGGGGAAAAGAAATCCTTATAATAATCAACAATAAAAAAACAAACTTTACTATATGGACTCATAGTAGTAGTTAGTAGTTTACGAACGAATGACTACCAAGTGGAAAATTAGTGTAAAAATGAATATTTATGGTTGCTGCGGCAAAAGGATTAAGGGCACAAAATACTCTTCGATATGGACTTACAAAATACTATACAAAAAATTTTTTGTTTTTGGTAAGGGGAGTTAGGACAAAAAGCGCATAATACTGAATGTAGTGAAAGAAATAAAATAATAACAACAGCAAATAAAATGAAATAGCTGAAAATATTAAAATAAATATAAGCAACAATACCCTTGAATATGCATCCCTTTGCAAAACAACAAAATATAAAACAAAATTTGAGTTACATAGAAAAAGTATTAAAGAAAGGATTTTTAAATAGATGCAGTCAGGTTTTAGTTTAATGACTTCTTTTTAAATTAATAATATTTTGTTTTAAATATTTTTTTCTCTGGGGTTTGAAGTTAAACTATTTTTCATTTACTTACCAACAAAACACTTTCCCAAGCCATCCATCGTATGGGCATTGGTTGAGTTTGACGTCCAGCTGAACCCTCCAATTGACAATAGTCACTCGTATAAGCAGAACGATTTATCACAGTACCAATTGTGCAGACTTTAACGCTATATTCAGGGCCTATAATGCAACTTCTGGAAAGACACAAAATAACAAACAGATTTAGAAAAAATAAAAATCTTTTGCATAAAAAAATATTTTAAGGAATAACAAATATTTACAAAATAAATACTTATTCTTCATTATTAAAATACATAACTTAAAATTTCATTTTTTAATTTTCCTCTCTTAAGTGTTCTACATAATGTCCATTTTTAGATCATGCTTCGCAAAACTCTCTAAATCAAAATAAACATTTCTTTTTTAACCACAAATTATATATTTTTTTTAAACCTTATTAAAAACCAGCTAAAATCATCCCTTAATTTTCATTCATATAAAAATCACCCTTCATGCAATTTTTGTATCTCAATCATCTTTATTTATAAGTGTTGATTTTTATTAAACTCCTTTCGAGTTTTTGTCCAAAAAAACGCATAGCGTAACAAAACGTTTTAAACAATCTTTATTGTCACAGTTAGTGGCAGCAGTTTTGCAAATAGGATTTTTTGAAATGTATTAATGTTTGTTTGTTCTAGTATTTCCCCCTCATAAGTCATTTTTGGAAAAAACATTTTTTTTTGCTTATTTTTGGTGTATCATCATCAAATATTGTTAAATAGCCCGAAGACATATCACTCGAATATCAGGTCTATGCAGGATTTCATAAATGTTTAGCGCTTTAGGCAATGGAGTTTGTTACGTGATAGAAGACGAATTGCAGGGGTACTAAAATTCACTATTAAAGTTAAATATTTTTAATATAAATAATTCTGATTATGAGCCAAATTATTTCAGTAAAAATCAACAATTAATATCAGTCAATACTAAAGCTTAAATTTTATTAAATAAAATGTTTAAATTAAAGCTTTAACAAGCGCGAATGTTATATTCGGCCCGGCCGAATCTATATACCCACCATCAACTTTTTCAAATTTTACGTTATATGGGAGGGGGCGGTAAAGTGAGCAGTAAAGTGGGCGAACCACGCCCATTTTTTGTTTCCGAGTTTAAATTGGTCCTTTAACTATTTGAACACAATTTCGTTGATTTTCACCTTATATAGGAGGTGGGCGGTAAAGTGGGCAAACCACGCCCATTTTTGGTTTCCGAGTTTATATCGATCCCCGAACTATACGCACAAAATTTCGTTGTCGTACATGCTTTTGTGGAAGAAATATCAGCAGAAAAGTATAAAACGGACACCCTGTGATTCTAGTTTTTAGCCCATAACTTTTTTGTTTATTAACCGATTTTGCCCATTTTCGATCCCAAACAAACCTTACTCCCGTTCGAGCCCTATCCTGCTTTCAACAGACGGACAGACGGACGGACATAGCTAGATCGACTCAGAATCTAACCAGGACCCAGAAAATATATACTTTGTGGGGTCTTAGATGATTCCTTCGACATGTTATACACGGAATGACAAAATCAATCCCAAACAGAGTATATTTTCGATAAATTTTCTTTCTAGAGATGTTATCAATAAATATTCTTTCTATAGTATATTTTCGATAAATTTTTTTTCTAGAGAATATTTTCGATAAATTTTCTTTCTACAGAATATTTTCGATAAATTTTCTTTCTAGAGATGTTATCGATAAATATTCTTTCTAGAGTATATTTTCGATAAATTTTCATTCTAGAGAATATTTTCGATCTTTTTGATGGTGGGTATAAAAGGCCCAATTATATTCTAATTTTAATTTTATTTCTAAAAGTTAAACTTAGAGCTTAGAACTTAATATGTTAAAATTTAAAAGCTTAAAATAGTATGCAAGAGAAAAACTTTTTAAAAAATTAAGGCATTGGTAGAAGTTCATATAAATGGCTTATATTTCTTAAATCAAATGTCTCTATTAGAGTTTTATTTTATTTAAATTGTTAAAATACAAAAAGTTGTTTACATAAATGACTACTAACAAAGGTTTATATGTTTTAAATAATTTGGTGCTACAAAGATTGAATTCTTTAATAATAAGATTAAAATATAAGTTTAAAAGACACGATTAAAGCCTAATAATAGATCTTGAAATAGTTTTAGAATAAATACAATTTAAAGCTTTAAAGTGCATACACTTAAAGCTATGATTAAATCTTAAGATGTTTTAAAACAAAAATCTACAAATATGCTAAAGCTTTTTACAAAATTTTATGTTTTTGAACAAATAAAAAGCTTCTAATAGTGCTTAAAAGTTTTTCAATCAAAAGTCCTTATTAAAGCTTTAATTTATGTAAATAAAAAGCTACAATTGAAGCAAAGCTTTAGATAAGTAGTCAAAAATAAAGCCTTAAATTGTTAAAATTATATAACGAGATTAAGAATAAAGCTTAATGTAATTTAAAGATTAACTGCCTTATTCATAACTAAATTTTTAAATTTATAATCACTTTATTAATAAAATTTGTATTGAAAATTTGTCTATAAAGCATTAATAAATCTAAAAATTTTATTATGAATAAGGCAGTAAAACTTAAATTTCTTTTAAATAAAGAGCAACAATTTTAAGTTTTAAATAAAAAGCTACAACTAAACTTTATTTTTAAATTTAAGTAAAAAGTCAGACTAAAACTCAAAATGTTGTAAAAGCTTAATGTTGTTGATGCACTAAATGCTTAAAACTGTCCACTTTTTCCAATCCAAAATAAATGGAATTAATTTTTGAAGAAGTACTTTTTCATTACTTCCAAAATATCAAAAATGCTATGTTTTCTTCTTCTTAAAAAGTTATATAAACAGCATCCGCAGATGTTATTAAAAAGTGATTCTAATAAAGTTTACTGTTGCAAAACATAGATAAACGGTTTCTGTTATCGCAAATATTTACCTTGTTGACCATAAACAAAAATTATGTCTATTTTCAATAAAATTTACTTAAAAAACGACATTTGTTTCTATTCGAAGGAAATAACTCCATAGAAGCAATTTAAATTACATTCCTTGCATTGATTTCAAACAACACCATAAAAATATATTTTTCATGACATCGGAAACATGACTTCCTACTAAGTGAATAGTCGTCAAAAAAGAGAACATTTTTCAATGACAAGCCTATGTTAAATTAATTGGAAATGATTTGAATTTGTACTACTGCTGGATCACAAGTTAAGGATCTTATTGATTTCGTTGGATGCTTTTTTTTTTTTTTTTGCTGGGGTGAATAATACCAAGAAAAATAAATATTTTAATCAACATAAAATTGTTTGAAAAATAGTAGCATTCATAATAAAATGTTTAAATTTATCAAAGCTTTAAAGAAAAATCTTCAAACAAATTTATTTTCATAAAAAAAGTTTAAAAAATTACTATGAACCAGGCTTTAAATTAGTTTACGCCAAACATAATTAAAGACTAAAATAACTTAAACAGGAAGCAACCTATAGGTAAAGCAAACAAATTATTGAAATATTAAGTTTGTATTAAAAATTAAAATTATTTAAGTAAAATAACGCAAAAAAAGTTTAAAATTCGTGAAATAAAAGCTCTTCATCAAAGCTTAAAATGTTTTAAATTAAAAGGTCTAAATAAAGCTTAACATGTTTAAATAAAAATTTGAGATTAGAGCTTAAAATTTTACAAGTAAAAATTTTATTTCAAGATAAAGATAAAAATTGTTTGAATCATGCTCTAAATAATTGAAATACAATTTCTCAACTGAAATTTAAAATCATTTAAATAAAAAGCTCCATCAAAGCTTTAAATTCCTTAAACAAAAATATATGATTTGAGCTCTAGGTCGTTGAAAAAAGCTTTATATAAAAAATCTTTTTAAAACTTAAAATTTTTATAATAAAAAAATCACAAGTCATAATTCAAAGTTAAAGTTATTTAATTAAGAATTTCCATTTAAATAAAAAAGGAAACATTTACAGACTAAATTTTTTTAAATAGAAAGTAAATATTAAAATTTAAAATTATTAAAATGAAAAAGCTGATAAAAGATAAATTAATTATATAAAAAACTAAGAAAAGGGTTGAAATTCTCTAAATAAAGAGCTTTTATTAAACATTAATAATTCTTTAATAAAAAGAAAATGAAATATAAAGATGTAATAAATAAAATGTCTATTGCAGCTTAAACAACTTTGAAATTAAAATATAAGTATGTATAATTAAAAGTTTAAGGCCCGGTTTTATACATACTTAAGTTGTAAAATTTGTTTTATATTTAAAAACTTAACTGTTCTTTTCCTATCCCTTAAGTTTTTCCTAAGTGTGAACATTTTCTGAAGTCTTCAAAAATATTTTTAAATTAATCTTTTCTGTGTGGCTATATATTTTGCATAATACCTTTTTGAATTACGTAGCCCATGAGCTGCAAATTTCTATACATTTTTTAAATTAATAAATCATTTTAGTTATTTATTTACTTTTGATGCTTCATTAGGGTGCCATCATATAATGCTTTGCATAAAAAACAATATTTGATATTATTAATGACTTTTGACATTATTTTAGGCAAATAATAATCTAAAATAAAATATATTTAATAATTGGTTAAAATAATTATGGGAAAAAGTTTTAGGATAAAGAAAATAAAACTATAAATTTCTAATTAAAGAAAAACTCTAGAAAAGTAGAAGTAACCTAATGTAAATACATAAAAGCTCTAAGCTTTTTGTTAATTTTTTTTTGTCAACTTAAGTTTTGAACTGTAAAACGAAATATTACTTAAGTGTGAGCTTTTATTTAAATGTTTCTTAACTAAGTTTGGACTTAAGCATACACTAAGGGAACAGTATAAAACCGAGCCTAAATATTTGAAATAAAATACCAATATAAATGAGTACAATTGTCTACTGAATTTTTTTAATTCAATAGTTACCATTAATGTTTTACATTTCTTGGAATAAAATAACAAATAAAGTTTAAAATTGTTTAAACATAAATCACACAATGAAAGCCTAAATTTTGTCCAATATACAGTAGTTGTTAAAGTTTAATTTAATAAAAAGCCGCAAAAAGCGGTAGATGTTTTAATAATTGACTAAAATTAAAGCTTTAAGTTGTGTAGACTGAAAATAGAGATTTAAGCTTAAAATTGTGTTAATAAAAAGCTACGAATAAAGCTTAAAGTCGTTTATGTTAAAAACTAATTTTTGAATTGTTTAAACATAATAAAAGTTTAAAAATTCTTATTAACAAAATAAGCTATATAAAGTTAGGATTGACGTCAACATTGGACTATATAAAAATTAGCCATGGAACTTAATAAGAGTGTATATTTGTGGCCTTTTGACAAAACAATTTAAGTAGTATTCATTAAAATTAATCATAAATACTAAACATTTTTTCTTTACATCACAAGCAAAATTTTAAAAATCTCCCAAAATATGCTCTAAAAGGGTAAAATATGCTCTAAAAAGATCAAAATATGCCATAAATGCTCTACTGCTATATGCAAAAATATGCCGTTAAGGGTGAAATATGCAAAAATATGCACTTACAAGTCGATGCCAAAATGCTTTATTTTTTCTGAAATGGATAAATATTTTATCGATGGCTTCATTTGACGAAAAGAAAAAAACATGCAATTCTATATTTGTGTTTTCCCTGCTTATAAGCAACTTCGGGGTCGAAAGGGTTAAAGCTAACAATCTTAGTAAGACTTTTATTAATGTAAACGAAATATTTTCAAAATATCCCAAAAGACCAACGAATAGTTTTATCTCGACTTTTTTTTCCAAAAGTCCACAGATATAAGGATTTACGATTGAAGTTATTATTGGAGTGAATCCTTTTTGTTTAACGCAAATAGTGAGGATTTTATTGGACCATTCAAATATCTGCGATTTAATTAAATCTACGATCCAGGTAAATATTAATTCAAATATCTTTTGGTTGAAAATAGTATTAATTATATAGAGACCTACGATTGAAGCTAATACTGAACTATGTAAATATCTAAAATTAATGCTAATATTGGACTACATAATGACTTACGATTAGAGCAAATGGTGCTTTATATAAAAATTACATGAGGACAAGTCTTACAATGAACTAACTATACTGCCTCAAAGAAATACCTAGAATTTGTCAAGTGGTCAACAAATATTTTTCAATTATATCACATTTTTTTCCAAATGTGCGTCTCAATTGTTAAAGTACACACACACCCAACAAAAAAGGGTGGTTTTTAAATTAAGGATTTAAATTTTATATAAAATTATGAATTTTCTTTTGTAAACCTTAATAAAACCATAACGAATAACATTAAAAATCAGCAGGATTATAACAAGAGTATTTAAAAGGCTTTAAAAATATAAATAAATAAATAAATTAAAGCATAAACAGCATATGTTAAAGTTAAAATATATTTTGGCATTTAACAGAAATATAAAGAAAAAACAAATAAATGAAGTAAATAAAACCTTGAATTGAAGCAGTCTAAAAATTTCATTTTCATTAATAATTTTATTAACATAACATCCTGCATCTAGTTTTTAAATTTGCATAAATCTATCATCTATACTTTCATTTTCTTTACTTCCTTTATTCCCCAACTCTATACTTTTTAATCACATCCCTAGATCTCATAAATATTTAAAATTTCAACTAAATAACAAGTTATGTGGCATATTCATTTAATTCCCAACATATGTTACTAAATAATGCCAGACAATAATAGTGTGAAGAAGTTATATACTTTTTTTTGTTTGCTATATTTTACATTTTCATTTTCTTTGTAAAAATTTCTTTATAAAGAAAAGGAAATTAAATGTAACGAAAGGATGTTACTCTTGATATCTGTTATAAAGAAAAAGGAAAAATTATAGGAAAAGGTAGAGATTTTTCTAGTGGAAAAAGTATTTAAATATTTATTTGTAAGTAAAATAAATAGATGTATGAATATTTAAATAACTAGTCTAGGAAAAAGGAGATATATTTTTTTGTTGTTGTTCTTGAAAGGAAATTACTAAAATAAGTGAAGGGGAAAGATAAAAAAAAGAAGTTTTCTTTTTGTATTGTTAGAGGAAAAAAAAGGATGTTAAAAAAGAAAAGAATATTAAAAAATATAAAAAAATAATAAAAATTATAAAGAAATGAAAATTAAAAATAAAAATATTACAGAAAAAAATTACAATATCTTGGTTTTTTATGAAGACCAACGATTATAGGTAATATACATAGGTAATAACATGACATTAGGGGGGAAGGATCCGAAATACCAAAAGTAAAATCGAGAATTTGATGTCGGATTAAAAAATAACCAAAGACGAAAATGATATTATAAAACCATTAAAAACGATATGCCATATGTTACGATCGGCCTTAAAATGGCGACGGTAAGGGCGGTATTTTTAGGCGTGGCAAAAAAATATTTTTTGTATTTTTGGAAATGTCATTTAGTATTCTTTTATTCCAGGGGGTGACTGGCACAACTTTTTTTTCGACCAGGCCCACTTTGGGGTAAAATGTGTCAAAAGTGGCGCTAATTGAATTTTAAAATTTAAAGTTTTGTAATAAAGTTGGGTATCGAATAAAACTAGACAAAATTATGTATCAATATCAATTAAAATCTTTAAGCTAGGTTGTGTTGTTTTCTTATAAGGAGCTGTCAAAGTTAAGAATTTTTTTACATTTTTGAAAAAAAAGTAAAAAATTCAATTTTCATCAGATTTCAGTGTATTTATTTTAAATAAAAAGTCTTTTAAGGTAAAAATTAAACCATCAACTTTAGATATTTAAGTGTATTTTTCTTCAAGTATTTGTAAATTATATTTTGTCCTAATATTTTTGTTATTTTTTGAAAATTATCCTAAAATACACTAATTTTCAACTTTCATGGAAAGCAACTTAAAATGTTACAGGTTGTTTGTTGGGAAAATTTTCTGAAAAAGAGTACATATTGTCCACTTTAATACTATAAAAAAAATCGTACGCATATATAGCCCGATTTGAGAAAATAATTAAAAAAAAAAACTCCAGTAGATTTCATACAAACAGCTTAAGAACCAGACATTTTCTTTGCTTTATCAAACATTAAACAGTGGGGAAGAATCGAAATAAATCTGTAACTTCTAATCGGCTGGTTGGATTTGTATGAAATTTCACATACTTAAGCGTAGCAGAGAACAGTAGCATTTTGAATTTAGAATATTCGCATCAGAAGCGGAACTATAGGGGTTCAAAATAGAGTACTAGTGTCATGGAAAATGTTTAACCACTAACGAATTTTTGTTCCTTACCCGATTTCCAAGATTTTTATATCACCTTAAAGATTGTACTAATTATCTTATCTACATAAATAAGTTGGTTAAAAAGCAAAATTAACTATCGAACAAAGAAAATTTTTAGTCATTATTTTTATTGAGTCAAAAGTTAAATGATTTTGAATTGGAAAGTTTGCAAAAATTCTTTAAAAAAAATCTTAAAATTCAAAAAATATTTTTTTATACTTCTTGATTAATATGAAAACCAAATGAAAGTATTAAAATTTTGATGTCACCTTTCCCTGAATTAAGTGGAATTTTCGACACATTTAACCCAAATGTATAGACGGACGGACATTGCCATGCTGCCAAAAAATATTTTAGAATTCTAAAACTGCATTTGTTTACTAACTAATAAATAGAAAAAATAGAAAGTGATCATCAAAATTTGGATATCACCTTTTCTTGAATTAAGCGTCATTTTCGTCCCATTTAACCCAAATGTATAGACGGAAGGACGAACATTACCATTCAGCCAAAAAACATCTTATAATCCTAAAAATACATTTTTTTTACTTAGTTATAAATAGAACAGTTAAACGTGATTATTAAAGTGTTGATACCACCCTTATTTGAATAATGCATAATTTTCGACACATTTAACTCTAATGTATAGACGGACAGACAGACATTACCATTCTGCTAAAAAAATCTTAAAATTCTAAACTAATAATCAATAAAAAATAAAACGTGATTACCCCAACGTGCGCCCTAATAAACACCCACAATTTAAGCTATTATTGATTGAACTAATATTGGGTTATATAAAGACCCACGATTGAAGCTTATATTTGACTATAAAACGACTGAATATCAAGGCTAATATTGGACTATATAAAAACCTGCAATTAAAGCTAATGTAAGGCTATATAAGAACTTATGATTAAAAGTAATTCATTAATAAATAAAAAAAAAGTTAATAATTATACAAAGATCTGCTAATAATAATATTTGGACTATATAAAGGCCTGTAATTGAAACTACTATTGGACTGTTATATAAATACCTATTAGATTTTATGAATTGAAGCTGATATTGGTTTTAGGTAAAGACCTATATTTGAAGATAATATTAGGCTATACAGATGTCTACGGTTAATCATAATATTGAACTATATAAATGTATACGATTGAGGCTAGTTTTTGAATATATAAAGATCTAAAAATGTTGAATATATTTTATTTTTAAAAAATCAATTATTGCACATTGGGTTAAAAGGGGTAGAAAATGGCGATTGATTCGGGGAAATGTGATATCATTACTTTAATGATCACGTTTTATTTTATATTTATTATTGGGTAAATAAAAATATTTTTATTTATCCGTCTATACATTAGAGTTAAATGGATCGAAAATGGCGCTTAATTCAAGGAAAGGTGATATCAAAACTTTAACGATAACGTTTAATTTTTCTATTTATTAGTCCTTCTATACATTTGGGTTAAATGGGTCGTAGATAGCGCTTAATTCAGGGAAAGGTGATATAAATACCTTAATATGTAGATTTAGTTTTTATATTAGACAAAAAATAAAATAATAATATATTTTTGGTATTTTAAGACTCTTTTTATAGAATTTTAATGTCCGTCCTTCCGTCCGCATGTTTGTTAATTTTTGCAAACTTGCCAATTAAAAATCGTTTATTTTTTTACTTAATAGATAGAGTAAAGTAGAGATTGTTTAAATTTCAGATGAATAAATAGCAAAAAATATAAGAGAAATACTACATGGAAGCATGTTTCCTAAAAGATTAATCAAAGATATAAAAAATCTAAAAAATCTTGGTAAGAAACAAAAATTTGTTAGTGGTTAAACCTTTTCTATGACATTATTACCATATTTTGAACCCCCATAGCTCCGCTCCTGAAGTGTATATGGGATCCTGCTTTTAAACTTGTGAAATTTCATGTAAATCCAACTAGCAAATTGGATTCTGCTTCACTGTTTAATGTTTGATAAAACAAAGAAAATGTCTGCACTGTTTTTGTATGAAATCTACTGGAGTTTTCTGAAAAAAATTTCTCAAATCGGGCTACACAAGTACACGATTTTTTTCATAATATTAAAGTGGACAATATGTGCTATTTTTCAGAAAATTTTCAGAAAAACATCCTGTAATATTTTGAATCGCATTCCATGAAAATTGAAAATTAGTGTATTTTAGGACTTTTTTCAAAAAAATAAGAAAAATATTAGGAAAAAAATGTATTTACAAATACCTGAATAAAAGTACACCCAAATACCTTAAAATTATGGTTCCATTTTAAATTTTTTTAGTTTTGACAGCTTCTTATAAGAAAACAACACAAACCTGCTTGAAGATTTGAATTGAAATTTATACATAATTTTGTCCACTTTTATTCGATACCTATCTTTATAATAAAAATTTAAATTTTAAAATTCAATTAATTGCCACTTTTGACACACTTGTATTGATACTAACATTTAACTGTATAAAGAACTACAATTAAAGTAAGATAAAAAGTTTCATTTGAAGAAAATATTGCACTTAATAAAGACCAGTATTTAAATTTTAATATATGTAAGTTCTTTTAAAAATATTTTGCAGTTAAAACACCAATATTTCCAAATTGCATATACATATTTCCCCCACATCAAGCATTTTGACAGTTTTCAATTATTTGCTTTGAACTTTAAGCTTTCAAACATAATCCCAGACAGGCCATCGAAAACATAACTCAACTTATGAACTAACCCAACCAAAACATATCATGTGTAAATGATCCCATACTAAGCTTAACAAAAGTATTGACACATTCAATTATCATCTAAAAAAAAAAAAAGGAAGAAAATCTAGTTTGCAAAAAAAAAAAATATATATATATATATATATATATATATATATATATATATATATATATAATAAATACAAAACTAAACTATTCAAGCATAAATTTTCTAATAATTAAGGTAATTTTAATACAAAAAACACCCTTATATTTATAATAATGAAACATGAAGAATTACACGCACTGTCAAAACTTTAATAAACAAAAGTAAACAACCAAACCAACTAAAAAAAAAAAAAAGATACTGCAACCCTGCTTTAAAGGATAAAATATTTCCAATGTGTTGAATAATAAGAAATAAAACATAAGATGAGCTTACAAAACTAATCTCATACACTTGACAGGAGGAAATAAACAAAAACTTGAACATACTTAAACTTTTATATTGTAACATGAGAAATAGATGAAATACAATAAATTATTAACAATAAAATGTGTAGCAAAAATAATATTGCGTGTGTATTGCTTTCTTTTTTGGTTTGAGATATCATATGACTGAAGTTTGTAATGAAAATATACAAAATAGAAAATTGAATTTATACGATACATTATCAATGCAGCTTAAATTCCAGACATATTTATAATCCTTGATCTCATCAACATTACAAACGTCATCGTAAGGATGTTAAGGACGAGAATGGTAATGATGATGATGGTGAGGACGACAACGTTGTTGCTGATGAGCAGCTAGAGTGACATGTGCACGATTTAAGGCATCATAATAAATGTTAAAAACACTGAGAAAAATTAAAGGGCTTTTTCTTTTTTAGAAAAATTTTCTTTTAAAAAATTTGTTTATTTAAAAGAGAATTCTTTTAAAAAATTTCCTATTAAAGGGAAATTTTAAAAAATTTTTCTATTGAAAGGAAATTGTTGGAAAATTTTCTATTAAAGGGAAATTTTTAGAAAATTTTCTATTTAAAGGATATTTTTAGGAAATTTTATATTAAAAGGAAATTTTTATAAAATTTCCTGCGAAAAATGTTCTTTATATAGGAAATTTTGAGAAAAAAGGACATTTTTCAAAAATTTCATATTAAAAGGAAATTTTCTATACAAAGAAAATTTTTAAAAAATTTCCTATTAGAAGGATTTTTTTTAGAAAATTTACTATATTAAGCAAATTTTTATAATATTATACTACTATAATATTATACTATTATACTATTGTACTATTATACTATTATACTATTATACTATTATACTATTATACTATTATACTATTATACTATTATACTATTATACTATTATACTATTATACTATTATACTATTATACTATTATACTATAATACAATTATACTATTATACTATTATACTTTTATACTATTATACTATTATACTATTATACTATTATACTATTATACTATTATACTATTATACTATTATACTATTATACTATTATACTATTATACTATTATACTATTATACTATTATACTATTATACTATTATACTATTATACTATTATACTATTATACTATTATACTATTATGCTATTATAATATTATACTTTTATACTATTATACTATTAAAATATTATATTTTTATACTATTATACTATTACACTGTTATACTATTATACTATTATAATATTATACTATTATACTATTACACTGTTATACTATTATACTATTATAATATTATACTAATATACTTTTATACTGTTATACTATTATAATATTATAATATTATAATATTATAATATTATAATATTATACTTTTATACTATTATACTATTACACTGTTATACTATTATAATATTATACTTTTATACTATTATACTATTACACTGTTATACTATTATACTATTATAATATTATACTATTATACTTTTATACTATTATACTATTATAATATTACACTATTATACTATTATACTATTAAACTATTATACTATTATACTTTTATACTATTATACTATTACACTATTATACTATTATAATAATATACTATTATACTTTTATACTATTTTACTATTATACTATTATAATATTATACTATTATACTTTTATACTATTATACTTTTATACTATTATACTAATATACTATTATACTATTACACTATTATACTATTAAACTATTTTACTATTATATATACTATTATACTACTACACTATTATATTATAATTAATATATTATTAAAAGGAAAATTTTATAAAATTTCCTGTATGAAGAAAATTTTATAAAATTTCCTGTATGAAGAAAATTTTATAAAATTTCCTGTATGAAGAAAATTTTTAAAAAATTTCCTATATAAAGGAAATTTTTAGAAAATTTCATATTAAAAGGAAATTTCCTATATAAAGAAAATTTTAGGAAATTTCCTATATAAAGAAAATTTTAGGAAATTTCCTATAAAAAGAAAATTTAAAAAAAAAAAAAAAAATTTTTAATAATTTTTCAATTAAATGGAAGTTTTTAGAAAATTTCCTATTAAAAGGGATTTTTAAAAAGTTTTCTATTAGAAGGAAATTTTTAGAAAATTTCCTATTAGAAGGAAATTTATAGAAAATTTTCTAAAAAATTTTCTTTTTTTTGAAAATTTCCTATGTAATAGAAATTTTTAGAAAATTTCCTTTATAAATAAAATTTTTTTAAAAATTTTCTATTTAGAGGAAATTTTTAGAGAATTTTCTATATAAAGGAAATTTTTAGAAAATTTCTATTTAAAGGAAATTTTTTATTAGAAAGAAATTTTTAGAAAATTTGCTATATAAAGGAAATTTTTAAAAAATTTTCTATATAAAGGAAATTTTTAAAAAATTTCCTATTAGAAGGGATTTTTTACTTTTCAATTAAGAGGAAATTTTTAGAAAGTTGTCTGTATAAAGGAAATTTTTTAGAAAATTTTCTATATAAGGGAAATTTTTAAAAAATTTCCTATTAGAAGGGATTTTTTAGTTTTCAATTAAGCGGAACTTTTTAGAAAGTTGTCTATATAAAGGATATTTTTAGAAAATTTTCTATTAGAAGGAAATTTTTTAGAAAATTTTTATTTCAGTGTCCTTTCTCACATGTATCTTTTGTACAAAATTCATAGGGGTTGAGTTGAGCAGATTTTGACACATAAAATAAAAATCTTCCTTTATGTCATGTCTCCTTTTCTGTCTCTATATACATACGTATGTATATTGCCTTAACATAACGTAACTCAAAACAACATACAATACTTGGAAAAAGGGAAAATTGACACGTGTCAGTGTCATTGTCAATACTTGCCAAAATAAAGCGAATTTTTCGTTACGTTTTTCATAATATCCTCCAAAAAACCAGCATGATATTGTACGTCACTGTAAAGTAGCTGTACTCTATACAACTAGTTGTCGTCCCCCCATCCTCTCTTTACTTGGCTTCTATCATGTTTCGTCTTTATTTGCGCTCATCATCATTGTAGTAGTCACAGTCATCAGGACATTTTTGTCTGATGGAATGTCCTGTATTAAATTATCTTTCACTTGCTTTTGTAGAAGCGTGTTTGTATTTAATTTTTTTTATATTTTTTGGAAATGTTGTTTAACATTTAAAACATTAAAAATTGAATAGTCTTCACAATACTCAATATGTGACGGAATTCTTTTTGAACTCTTCTCAAACAGTTTTGTGTTTTTCTTCCTTTGTCAAGTCGTCATTTTGTAAATTAAACTCTTCATTGTAGATTTTTGGGGAAAATGTAAAAAATAAAACAATCATATTTGTTATGTCGTGTTTAGTCAGGCATATTCAAATAAATGTATGATGGAATTAAAAAAAAAAAAAACATTTTTGGATTGTAAAAAAATAAAAAAAATTATATCAAATTTGCCACGATAACGAAAAAAAGTTATCAAACGATTTTCAATAAATAGTAAGATATTGAAATTTTTTTATAAGTGATAAATTATAAACAAATTTACTTAATTTCGACATTTTATTAAATATCTGTAAAAATGTCGCAAATTTTTTGATAAGTATTAATTGATCGAAAGATGTTCTATTAAAAATTTATGTAAAATATTATAGGAAATATTCAGTTAAATAGTACATTATTGCATTGAGTTTGTCATTTTGTTTGTAACATGTCTGAGTAAACATCTTAGATCTTCGAAAAACTTTGAAGATCTAGCTAAGTACGCCCCTTCGTCCGTCTGTCTGTCTGTTTGTTGAAAGCAAACTATAAAATAATAGTTTGTCTCAACTATTTATTTTATATAAGGTTTGTTTGATATTGAACAAAATCGGTTCAAAAACAAAACTATTATACTTTTATAATATTATACTTTATACAATTATACTATTATAATATTATATATACTATTATACAAGATCTGTTCTTTCTACGGATTGCAAAGGTTACTCTACATCAGAAGCTGGATAAACTTAGACATTACCTCTCCAATTTTCATTAAGAAGCTTTATTATTCTTAGATGAATTTGTGAAAAATTTGTCAAAATATATATATGACTATCAACCGATATACATCGATAGACCAAGACCAAAAACACTATTTGAAAAAGTTACAACTTCTTGAAAAACTTGAAAGTCTACAATTAATCATTAGAAGTTGAAAAAAAAAACCGATTCTTAGTCCCACGAAGCAAGACTTCGGCCAGTAAATGTATAAATTTTATTACAATTTGTATTTTTCATTTTGTTAAAGGGTGGTGTCATTTCAAAATGCAATAACTTAAAAACTAATAAAAATGAAAATCCGGGACGGGAAATCCAAGGTTGCAATCTATACTTGCCAGGTAATGAGTTAAGAAGATGAAGGCTCTACACTACTTACTTATTAGCTGAATAAAACCCATTATTTTATCACGACGATGATATTAGAGGTAACTACTTACCTCAAGTCATTACTTCAATGTCATTACAAGAACTATTTACTTTTAAGTTGTTCAATAACTCACTGATTTGAAAGTATTACTAAAGTCATTATAAATTAAAACAATAGAAACTAGTTGCGTTTTAGATTACTAATAAGAAATCAAATTTTAGGATATAAGAAGCTGTTTTTTTTAAATTTTAAACGTGGAAAGATTTTTTAAATTTTAATTTTAAAAACTAATACTATAAGGAAAAATTTAATATTAATCTATTAATTGCTAAACTGAAAAAAATCAATAAAAGTAGTTTTTCAAAAATCTGATCATAAAAAAAGTAATTGCATACCAGGTTATAAATAAGTAGTCACTAAACTACTTCTATGTAATGTAGATTATAGAAAAGTAATTATATCCGTAACTACATGCCATTCCAAGTTTTTGCTGAGTATATTTGGACACTAGGTCATTGGAAAACAATACAATACCTTCTGATTTATAGAATAGATTTAGTAGTACATAATTATAGTTCAGACATTAAAAATTTTAATGGCTGATTCATATAACTTTAAATATAACTTTAAAAAATTTACCAATTTATTTTGAAAAATAAGTGTTTGGGAATATAATTTAATTTGCATATATTACTGGAATGTTAGAATTATTAAATTTCGTTGGTTTGCACTGTTCTCAAAGGAAGAATAGGTAATACTTGTTTCGTATCATCGGAAGAGGTAACAGTGACCACATGACCAAAACAACAGAATTGCAAATTGCTGATATTCATTATCGTCTGAGGAAAAGTTAATATATGACTAACGTGACCAGACATCTCGTTTTTGGCGGGATTATCTCGCTTTTTAAACTTCGATCCCGCCTGAAATATTTTTCCCACTTTTTATAAAGAAATCCCGTTTTTTTTTTAGTTTTAAGAGTTACTTGTTCTATTTCTTTATTTATGTTTTCTATAACATTTTTACCAATATTTTTAATAATTAAAAATATTTGTTCCACTGAAAATTTGATAATCGTTTTTGACAATTAAAAGTTATTATGATCTACTTCTCTACTGACTGATCTTAAATGTACTTTGTGTATATTTTTTGATGGCTTCGATGCAGGAAGACCTACAAGACATATTTACTAAAATTTAATTTTATTCCATTTTCGACTAACCTTTTGAAAATTTAAGAAAGAAACATCATTTTTCAAACAAAAAAACATTTATTATTTTAAGAATGTTAGAATAGAATATACATTTTTGGAGGAAGATATTATATTCTTGCAGAGAGCTTTTTAGATTTAAAAACTCTTTCCGGGAGAACATTTGTATGTGAGCTATTTAAATCATTTTTACCAATTTTTATTACCAAAATGTGTCATTTATAAAAGATGTTTTGACCAGAACTATCATCTTATGATTAACAGGAATATTTTCGTATTGTACTTTTAATAAGTACCTTTGTTTAGAGTTGGATTGACTTTCTATTTTATTTTTGTATAATATGAGATGCACCTGTCACTTTAACATAGTGTTGGCCTAGCAAATTCACCCTTTTTAACCAGTTTTGTTCCACCCCGAATCGAATCTAGGTTACTTTTACTTATCTCATGTTTTATAGTCTTACACTCTTATAACTCAGCCACATATAGTTATTGCCCGCGTTGTGCTAATTGCGCATTTAACAATCAAGCTAAAAGCTCTCACTGATTCTCATCTAGAACTTTAGTGGCTGTTTGGTGTCAATTAGTACTCAACTGAAACTTGGGTGGCTATTAGATGTCAATTGGTAATCAACTAGTACTGAGGGACCGGAACTATTGAACCAATTGCTAAAGATTTCCCGCAGGGTACTTAATGGATTCTTTAATTTGAAATATAATTTTTAATAAATATTCTTTTATTTGAAATAAAAAAATATATATTTTTCCGATCGGCATTAAATTTTGAAAATTTGTTTATATAAAACACAAAATAAATAAAAACTTTAAATTCAACTTTAATAAAATCAATAAAATTATTTTCATATATTTAAAAATTTACTAGTATTTTATACAGAGTTGTATATTAGCCATTATATTTTTAACACGATATCATTAAAAATTAAACTTTGAAAGTATTGGGTAACTACTTTACAATGTTGAGTACCCAAAAAAAAAAAAAAAAAAAAGCGGGAAAATACTCGAAAATTGCACAGCACTATTGTATAAACTTAAAGTTAAAAAATAACAGTTAACATTTTTTCCATCAAATTTAAAGTTAGTGCTAACGGAAACCATGAATTAATGATTTTATTTTAACTTTTTGTTTTAACTGAATGTTAGTGTTAAACGGGTCTATGAATAACTTAAGAAAAACTCTTGCTTGCAAAATAAAAAGTATTATGATTTTCTCTCAATCCGAATTTGAATTCAAAATAGAAATTTAACTAGTATTTTTTTGGAAAACATTTTGAAAAACACGTTAAAATTATAATTTTTGAGTTTATAGGGATATTTGTTGTTCAAAAATGTTCGAAAAAGATATAGAAAGAATATCCCTCTTTTTTTTACTAAATTTTTCAAAATCCCGCTTTTTCCATAAAATTTTGTTCAGAAAGAAGAGTTACCGAATAATCTTGAACACATACTTTTTTAATGTAAATATTATTAAGAAATTTAAATGAAAATTCCAATAAAATCAAGAAACTATTTCAAAATGGAAATACATCTTTTTACTAAATATACACAAATTAAAGACAAACGTAAAGTTTTTTTTTTTAAAAGAGTTCTTTTAAGAAACTAAAACTTGATAAAGACAACAATGACCAAACGAAGAAAGTAATGCTGTTAATGACACAGTATAAATAAAACTTTACGATATGGCAGGGAAAACAATTTTAAAGATAACATAAAGTTGATGAAACTATAGATTTTTCATATGAAATTTTACTTTTATTTTATACAAATATAAATAAAAATATATTATGCCAAGAACTTTTTAAAAAATCGTTTTGTGTACACAAAATTTTTACTTCATGGATAAGTTTCCTGGCTATATAAAGAAAATTTGCTTAAGCAACTTTATAATTTAAAGGCGGAAAGTCATTTCAATGTTAATATTAATAAAGTACCGGGTTCATTTTAAAAAGAGTTGAAATGTAACTCATGCGTTAAATTTTATTTGGAAGCCGAAGCCTTAAAACCAGTGTTTCGAATGGCTGCTTAAAGCAGTCGTAATTTTCTAAACAGTTGCTGTTTTTACAGCATCTTGCTGAAACAAGTTTACTTGATTTAGTTATCCACCACATACTAACTAAACACATTTTGCTGCTCACACACAAAACTGATTTAAGCAGCATCCAGTTTTTATTTTGTTCAGCAGTCAAATTAAATAAGCAGCGCACACACTCAGTTTTTTACTCAGCCAGTTTATTTTACGTCTTAGTCGTGTGCGCTCAGCACAACGTAGAAACCTTTTTCAGCAACGTAAGAACAACTGGATAGTAAGACTGTACAGTTCTGCGCAGTCAATATGCAAAGTTGTTTGGTTATGGTTTTTACATTTAAGAAGTAAAATGAAGTGGTATAGTTTTTAAATGAAAACAAATAGAAAACGGTACAATAAAATACTATGAATTGTATTAAAGATATTTATATGTAGATTTATTAATTTTAATTAAAAAAACAAACATTTTTTGTATAATATATTTATTTGCAATTTATTTAAAATTTTTGTAGAACTTTTATAAACATATTAGATAATATTTAATATTAGTAGATGAAAAATTATTAACTAAATATTAAATATTGTTTAAATTAAAGAAAAAAATTAAAAAAAAAAAATGTTCTTTTGAATAAGAAGAAAATTTTGTTATTTTGTATAATTTTCTTTGTTTTGATCTATTAAAGAAATTGTAGTTAAGCTTAACTTTTGGACCCAATAAAAGCAATGTTTAATTGAATTAAAACGTTAAATTGTAATACGAAACTCTTTTTTTTTAAATAAAGGGTGGTTCAAAGAGCTTTTTGTCATTTTTAAAATGCAATAACTGAGAAACTAATAAATATATGTTCATAACCTGATATAAGTCCTAATAATATGTATATGTATACAATATTATACTGGTCAGAATCGTATATTATAACGAAGTAATAAAAAAAAAAATTTGGACACTTTCGGTAAAAATTATGGCTTAGTTGAAGATGGAGGCGTACGTGTACATTTGGAAGAAAAATTATATATTTTAAATTTGCAATACATATGACTATTAAATGGATAAAAGTAGTTCTAACAATTGTATATTTGACTCATTGATTATACAAGTATGTAAAATTTATGTTGAATTTTATGTGTTTTTTCATCGATATTGTTAGTAAGTTAGAATTTGCGAATAGATCATTAATACAAATAAGAGTAAATTGTCTCAAAAATTGTTTATATTTGTAAATAAATTGTCGCCTTTTTTAAATATTGAACAAAATTAATCAAAAAATTACAAAGTACTATAAAACCTGGGGGATTATTTTGTAACTAAATTCGAAAGGAAAATCTTTCGAATATGTATACTTTATACATTGAAATTCGAAAGTGTTTTCTTTCGAATCGAATTACACAATAACCCCCCTGGTGGACAGAAATTATTCTGAGCATAATGGCCCAAGTTTTTTTTATTATTTAGGGAATTTCAAGTCTCAAAATATATATTATTAAATATTAATAATCACAGAATTGAAAATATCTTAACTTTTATTAAATTGATTAAGGATCATATTTAGTAGAAAAAATAAAAATTTTAATTTTAGAGTAGATCCGTGTGAGTGAAAAAAAAAAAACTATATGAAATTTAAAAATTGTTCCTAACATATGGACCTACTATTCCGAAAGATATAACATGGAATGTAGCACCCCAACAAAAAAGGAACTAATAAAGAGCTGAAGGAAGTACTTAGTGGTGAAAAAGAGCTGCAGAAGTTCTTTTTCTAACCCATGATCGTTATTGATAAGATGTTCTTCTTCTATATTTCTAGTTCATTTCTTTTGAAGTACTTCCTTTAAAACAATGTTTATAAAATTTTATAACAAAAAGTCTGTTTTAGAGCTATCAAAATACAATGAATATGATTTTTTTTTTTTTTTGCTGGGACTTTTTAATAAAAGTTAGCGCATTATAATTTGATTTGTTAATGTTTTAGAATATTTAAATTTTGAAATAAATAGAATATTTCTTTGATAAATTGTTTAATTGACTATATTTTTCCGTTTAAAACCACATTCAACTTTTATTTATTAGCAGATGATCTGCTTAATTTTGATTCGTTTGTTATTATTAAAAATATTTCGTTACTCAACAACCCTTCAACTTCAATTCCAATTTGTAAATAGAGACATAATTTTACTAAAAAATAGTTACATATGTATATAATTTTCCAGCAATTGGTTATATTTTATAAAGCGGATAATTTATTATAACTTACGTAAATCTTAAATATTATATAAATGTTACTTACAGTGCTATTCTCTAATTCATGACAATTATCATTAATTAATAATTACTTATTATATGCTTTTATGAGTGTGACAACTATCACCAAAAATATATAAACAATTTTTTTTTTCAAAGCCAGCATAATAAAAAAATTTATTGTCATGTTTTTTTACTATCACAATAATTTTTTTTTTTTTTTGTCACTCGGTCGAGAATTGCACTGTTATTATAATAAATGAAAAACTTTTTTTATTTAAAATTAAAAAAATAAAGATATATGTATGTAATATCTTCAATAAAATTCATATTATTTTATTGGACCGTTTTCTATTTGTTTTCATTTATAATAATCAACTTCATTTTCCTTCTAAAATTTAAAAACAAAAACCAAACAACTTTGTGTAATAGACCAAAACAAAGAAAGTTGTACAAAATAACAAAATTTTCTTCTTTTTGCAAATAACAAAAATGTTTTTAATTTTTTCTTTAATTCAAAAACATCATTTAATATTTAGTTAATATTTTTTCATCTACTAGTATTAAATATTATCTAATATTTTTATAAAAGTTCTATTATCTTAAATAAATTTTAAATAAATATATTATATAAAAAATGTTTGTTTTTTTTTTTAATTAAAATTAATAAATCTACATATAAATATCTTTAATACAATTCGTAGTATTTTATTGCACCGTTTTCTATTTGTTTTCATTTAAAATAATCAACTTCATTTTCCTTCTTAAATGTATAAACAAAAACCAAACAACTTTGTAAATCAACTGTACAGAACTATACAGTCTTACTATCCAGTTGTTCTTACGTTGCTGAAAAATGATTCTACGTTGTGCTGAGCGCACACGACTAAGACGTAAAATCAACTTGGCTGAGCAAAAAACTGAGTGTGTGCGCTGCTTATTTAATTTGACTGCTGAACAAAATAAAAACTGGTTGCTGCTTATTTCAGTTTTGTGTTTGAGCAGCAAATTTCGTTAAGTAAGCATGTGATCGAAAATGAAAACTTAAACTGTTTTCAGCGCAGTCGCCAGTTGAAAAAAAATTTTGTGTGCTTAAAATCAAACGCTGCTTAAAACTGTTAAACAATTTTTCTTCAACCTACATTTTTATGTAAAAATAACTTTTTTCACTCTTTTGTCCCTCAAAACAGAGATTCGATCTTTTGTGTACGCAGAAAATAATATTAGATTTATTATACTAAAAGGCTCTTAATATTCAAGCAAAACAATGTCGCAATTATTAATATTATTTTTTAAAATTATCTTATCTTTACATAAAATTTTTTCTAGTTTTGAAATTAGTCAAAGTTGTGATGGGTCGTGCTTCCATTGAAATATCAAAAGGGGGTCGTGAACCGAGGTCTTGTGAGAACCCCTGGTCTAAATAGTATATCAAGCACTTTGCACTATCTCTTCGCTATATGAAAAATGTTTAAAATTACTTTTTTTACTTAAAGCGATATAATTCTGTTCTTTATTATTTAAATCTTACTGATGTAAAATTTTTAAGCTAATCTAATAAAAGGAACTCATGCAGAAAATCGATTGAAAATTTTGTACTTATTTATATCTGAAATTTTAAAATTTAAATTTCCTTTTTTCCTCCCCCGTGGATCCGCGCCTTGTTTTGTGTAACAATTTTGTAAAACTTTTTATTTAAATTAAATTCAGTCAAATTTCTGTACACCGTGACCCGTAAAATTAAAATTTGAGGCGCTTTTTATACCCACCATCAAAAAGATGGGGGGTATATTGATTTTGTCATTCCGTGTGTAACATGTCGAAGGAATCATCTAAGACCCCACAAAGTATATATATTCTGGGTCCTGGTTAGATTCTGAGTCGATCTAGCTATGTCCGTCCGTCTGTACGTCTGTCCGTCTGTTGAAAGCAGGATAGGGCTCGAACGGAGCAACGTAGGGGGACGAAATTTAGCACAAATGTTTGTCTTATATAAGGTTTGTTTGGGATTGAAAATGGGCAAAATCGGTTAATAAACAAAAAAGTTATGAGCTTAAAACTAGAAACACAGGGTGTCCATTTTACACTTTTCTGCCGATATTTCTGCAACAAAAGCATGTACGACAGCGAAATTTTATATGTATAGTTTGGGGATCGATGTAAATTCGAAAATCAAAAAATGGACGTGGTCCGCCCACTTTACCGCCCACCTCCCATATAAGGTGAAAATCAACAAAATTGTTTTCAAATAGTTCAAAGACCAACGGAAACAAAAAATGGGCGTGGTCCGCCCACTTTACTTCCCACTTTACCACCCCCTTCATTATAACGCAAAATTTGAAAAAGTTGATGGTGCGTATTTAGATTCGGCCGGGCCGAATATTTGCGCTTGTTGGAAAATAATGTTAATCAGGTATGTGATGAAATTCGATCGATTTAAAAAGTAAATCGAATTCTATCGTTTTCATTTTTCATTTTTGTTTCTGTTCTGTGTGTTTCCTGTTAAATAAAAACAAATTAATTTTTAAAATTGTATTATGAAAATTAAATAAATTTTATTTTATTCTATTATGATTTACTTTATGTTAAGTTTTTAATATAAAATGATCAAAAATTAATTTTTATAGTTTCTGGGTGAAGCTGCCACAAAGGAGATACATCTTGCTTCTGGACAATGGGTAATTTTGGAAGAAAAAATAATGCGTAAGAGAAATGTGTATGCGCATAAAAATAAGGGATAACAATTTGTTCTTTTTGGCGATTAAGCCTAAAACCTACAAAAATAAAGATTTAAACAATTCTCTGTGGCACTTCCAAGACACCGAATAAATTAATGTGAACGGTTTTGACCTTTAGCAGGTGAAAATTTCCTGCATAGGGTTTCAAATGTAGGCAATTTTTACTGTTGATTATAAGTGTCGTTTTGGAAATTGGGTTAGCGCAACGATTCTCCTTAGTAATCGAAATCAGTTTTTTGTGGTAGATAGATCCAGAAACAATAAAAGTTAAATTTGAATACCCATATGCTGGGTTACAGTTTAATTGGAAGTGTCTGATAGGTTTTTAAAAAATAGGACGTCGAAACGACGAATATATTAAAATACTTTACTTTTCAGGAATAAGCTAATTTGTGCAGGTACATCACTTCACTACAAGCACCACCACAAATTACAAAACTTAAAATTCAGTGTTTTAAACATAAGACAATAAACAATTTGCGGATTTACAGAATCCCTAGGGTACTATTTATGTTATTTTTTCTTTATACAATATAGCTTTTTATTTTTTTCGAAATATTTAATGCCACGAATTCTTTTGCAACAGTTTTAAACGAATTCGATTTTAAAACGATAAAATCATGTCAATTTCGTTTTTCATCACAACCTAATTTATTGTGATTTTCATAGAACAAAATGGAAAATGAAATTGAGTTTGTTTTTACTAGAAAACGAAAATGAAATCGAAAAATGTATATGTATCACAACTTTTTTCGTTTTTAAATCGTTTTTGGTTAACGTGACCAGAGGGTTTTTACCAAAAAGCTGGACTCGAACGACTAAAAAGCGGGATTCTGAACAAAATTGTATGGAAAAAGCGGGATTTTGAAAAGTTTTGTAAAAAAAGAGGGATTTTCTATATCTCAATTAAAAATATTGCAAGCACTTGGTTCACGACCCAATTGCGACGTTACAAATTGAAAACGACCCATCAAAATTTTGGAACATCGAAATAAGTAAATATATCCCTACAAACTCAAACATTAAAAGATGTGTGTTTCTCGAAATGTTTTCAAAATATTCCTAGTTAAATTTCAAATAGGGATTGATAAAAAATAGTTTTTTTTTTTTAAACTATTCAACTAAAAAACCCGTTACCGAAATAGCTCGAAATACCGATAACGCTAAAATACCGTTAGAGTTAATTTTGGGTTTAAGAAATATTATTATTTTTAATAAAGTTGAAATAAAACTTGTAATAAAGTTATGGGTACCCCAGCTCATCATTATAATAAAGCATATAAACGAAAAAAATTTTGAATTTTCAAATGTAAATACTTAAGTATCTATAAAGGGTATCTCAAGAATGTTGTACTTCTATAAAACTAAGGACTCCAAAGAATACAAATATGCTTATTTCTTTTGTTTAAAATTATCAGTCGCTGAATAAATATAAAAAATTTTAAAAATTCAAAAAAAAAAAAAAATTTTGGACACGTTTTTCACACCATTTTTTTAAACATGTAATAAATAGCCAAACATTTCTTACATTTTACACATTTTTTTGACACAATTTCAACCTTGGATGTAAAATTTTTAACAGGTTTTGATCCTTATTAATTTTTTATGACTCCCATACACTGTATGTTTTACAGTATTTTATCATAACCTTTTTCCCGATTCACTTTTCGATGCCAAATCTAGCCAGAGTGTTAATCAACACATTATTTAGTATTTTAATTGATAGATTATGACATTGTCTTTTATTTGATGTATCATTTACCGAAATTATCATTATTAAACTAGGATTTTTTTGACTTAAAGTTGGTTGATGCAGTGTTCAAAAAAATTTTCTCAAATTTAATTTTGTGTTATTTTCCAATTTTTATGATTATGAATTAACAGTTTGGAAAAATAAAAAAGTATAACATACTTAATATCTTCGGACTTCACAGATTCAGAAAAGTATTAGATTTATATCATATTGCTTACAGCGACTGAAATATTTACGTTTTAAGATGTAAACAATTTTTCATTTACACATTTTTTTAAGAAATTTGTCCAACATTTTTTTTTCTGATGTTTTGCAATTTTTAAGATATTTCGTTTACATGCTTTACTTGACCACAGATTATATTTTATGGTTCTGAACCGATATTTTGAAATTTCTAAAACAACAGTTACACATAAAATATCATTACCGAAATAACTAAAAATACCGTTACCTCTAAAAAACCGTTATCAAAATAATACAATATACTGTTACCTTTTTGAATCGGTTGCCAACAAGTTAAACATTCAGTTAAAACAAAAAGTTAAAATAAAATCATTAACACAAGGTTTTCGTAAGCACTAACTTTAAGTAAATTTAATCGAAGACATTCCAGATATTTCTATAACTTTCAGTTTATACAAAAATAAAAAAAGTATCTAATCCGAAACAAAGGTACATCGTTTATATGGTTCCAGATATTTATTAAGCGTACAATATGAAAATATCCATGTCAAAATATCTTTTTGTAATGGCACATTTTGGTAAATAAAATTGGTAAAAATTATTTAAATAGCCCCACACAAATGTTCTCACCAAATAAGTTTTTAAAATCTAAAAATCTCTCTGAAAAAACAAAATTTCTTCCTCTAAAAATTTATTTAATTTTATTCTAACATTCTTAAAATAATTAAAGTTTTAATAAACCTACGTATTTCTGGAAAAAATTCTAAACTTTTTTGGTAAAAATATATCAAACTTGAGATTTTTAATTCACTGGTAGAGAACTAAATATTTTAACATGCTTAATAATGCCTTCTTTTGGGAGGTCTTCCTACATCGAAGTCATGAAAAAATACACACAAAGTACATTTAAGATTAGTCAGTAGAGAAGATGATCAGCGTAATTAAATATTTTGTTACACTTTTAATTATCAAAAACGATTTGTAAAAATTGATTAACTTTCCAGTGGAAAAAATTATTTTATTTTAAAAATTTGGTAAGAATGTTATAGAAAACGTAAATAAGGAAATCGAATAAGTAATTGTCAGAGTTAGAAAAGCGGGATTTCTTAATAAAAAGCGGGAAAAATATTTTAGGCGGGATCAAAGTTTAAAAAGCGGGATAATCCCGCCAAAAGCAGGATGTCTGGTCACGTTATTTTTGGCTCGAAATCGATTTTTATCACATACCTGAATATTTAAATTGAAATCAAATTTAAACTCAATTTTCGTTAAGATTTCTTTTGGAAATATCAAAATAGTTTAATATTAATTTTTATTGGATTCATATATTTATATAATTATATGAGTAATGTTATTCAGAATTTTGTAAGAAATCTGGAGAATATCTTAAAAAAGTTTTTCAGTCAATATTAAGTCTCTTAAATTAAAAGAGATAACCCACACTTGTAAGTGTATTTTTTGTAGAGATTTACAAGGACTATATATACATATATTCAATTTCTTTTCTGCCATATCATAACTTTTTTTTTTTTTAAATGACATACTCGAGATGGCCAAACTTGGATGACCAGTCATTTTCCCCCTGACCCGTTAGGAATCTATACTTCTTAAAATCAACTCAGAAGCACCTCACTATCCACGTGAATTTTAATTGAGATATATCCAACGGTTTACAAGCTACAGAATTATTTAAAGAAAAAAATTGTTTTGGTCGTTCACGACAGGCTGGTTATCAGGTTATGTGATTATGTGGTTATATTAAAAACAGAGAAATTCATTACAAAAAATAACCAACATTGCCCAACTTATACCCTTATGTGATTATCTGTTTATTTGTAGTGTTAGAAAATAATAAAAATTTAAACAAGTAATTTATTTTGCTTTTTTTAATATTACTATATAATCACATAACCTGATAGACAGCCTATCGTGAACAACCTTATTATTGTTTTAAAAATTTAATTTAATTATAAGTCATGAAGTGTAGATTTTTCATCTAAGTGTAGCATTTCATGATTAATGTAACAAAATCCATTTAGTTATAAGTATTTTTTTTAATCAATTCCCATAACAAAACCAATTCTGTAAAATATACCTTTCCATATTCCCAATAGCCTACAATATGCAAATCAAACCACAAATCTATTAGCAATCAAAGTTCTTTTCAACACATGAAAAAGCAGTATCTTGCTAAGTTGATATTTTTAAATAAATTTTATTTACTATAATTTAATACAATTTCGTGTGTATTGGTTGAGATTTTTTATTTTTTTTGTAATACATACTGACAGAACTAAAAGAGTTGACACCTACTCCATCATTTATAATTCCCTTAATGTCATAGCACAAAAATCGGGGGAGTTGGAATCATAATCAAACACACACAAACACACTCTGTAATACAGTTGCATTCATTGAGAGTGCAAAAAGAAAAAATAAGAAGTCATTTCAAACATAAATAAAATTTTTACAAACATCATTCGCATACATACAACATTGACGACCGACCAGCCAACCGACAACAAACAACATGGGGTATCAGAGATGGGAAAACATTGTATATATTTATTCTTACATGAGTATAAAATCGAATGTCATATGTCAGTTATAGGCTACAATAGCAGGCTATGAAACAGACATAAAAGGCGAAAGGTAATGTAATTGTGTATGTATGCAACATCAGCATCAGTTTATAACATATTAAATATATACTCTTACTAGCGTTTTACCTCCCAAACACCTATTCACCCGCTTCTGTTTCACACACGTATCTATGTTGATCTCATGGATGGATGGCCTTGTCAGCATCATCATTCACATACATACATATATACATACATACATATAAAGTTGTATATATGTTTGTGTATGTTTGAAAGTAAAGTATTATACATGTATACATGCCTTGGAATACATCATCACCACATTCTCTCCAAAACCCTGTCAAAGTTAAGAGTAAAATAGTTTGGGGCACAAACAAAGAATAAAAACTGAAAGCTTATGATTCTATTTAGTTTGTGTTTTTTTCCTGCAGCATATGTGGGGTCTACCAAATAGCAGTGGTTGGTTGTTGTGTTGGATACTATTTGGTTGCCTGACTGCTTGACTGGCTGGATGGCTGACTGGATGGCTCGCTGACATTATTATATGCCTGATGCCTTCCATTTATGATGGTTTTTAATACTAAATGTCATCAAAGTTGCAAACTGTACTCTATAGGATGAATGATAAAATTGCAATGGAAAGTTTGGTTCATAATAATATTGCTGCTGTTGCTGCTGATGATGTTGTAGCTGTTGTAACTATTACAGAGCTATTGCATTTGCCTGTGTTCTGTGTTGTTATTATTTTGTTGCTTTTACTTTATGTTGATGACGTTGGCATAAGTGTCAAAATGGAAAAAAGAAGAGTGAACAAAATAACGCGTTCTGCTAGAAGTGTAATAAAATTAACCCTTAGCGAACTTAGGTTTTGAAGGTATTTATAATAAATCCATTTTAAATATTGTTTGTTATAAAATAGCCTAAGGTAGTAAATAGAAATTGCACCTAAAGGCTTAATAAAGGTAGAAAGGTACACTTAAAGCTAGATAACTGGGTTAGCTTTAAAAAAATTTCATTGAAGAAAATAAAAAATAAAATAACTAGACCCAGAAATATTACATACCAAACTAACTCCGCTATTATATTATTATATTATATACCAAATTCAAATAATAATAATACTTAATTGTGAACACCTTTTAAATATATCTTGATAAAATTTGCAAAAATAATTACTTTGGAACAGGGACAATGCTGCAAGAAGATCCTCCGACACAGAAGCATTGCACAGAATTCTAGAAATTAAGCTGCATTCAAGACTCAGATAAGTTTGAGCCAAAATGGACAATTAGAAATTATATCTCTAATTAGAAAATTTAATTATGAAAATTTAATAACGAATTACATGGCAACTGAATCATAGAGAGATTGTAACGATTATACCGCCGAGAGAATATTTGAAGATCAATAATCATAATATAGATGGTATTGAGGTGTACACTTGTTGTATTTTCCAAGCTGAAATCTTTGCATTGTCTGAAGCAGCAAGACAAATATCTATGATGCCAATATTTAGAATCAATATCATAATATACATTGAAAGTAAGGCTACTATAAGGGTACTTTGTAATAGGAATAATAGATCAAAAATGGTCAGTCGTTGTCGCAGAGATTTGCGAGTTCTAAACTGTGCTGGGTACCGGGTCACAATTATATTCAAAGTGACGAAATAGCTGATGAACTAGCACGAACTGGGGCAGGAAGCGAGTAAAGCATGAGAAGACATTTATAAAGGACTATATTATATATATCGATAAATAAGGACTGCGCACGAAAAAATGAGGGCATGTCAATCGGCTTATAAAAAATTAATTAATAAGTTAATCTTTTTACATCCACCATCAAAAAGATGGGGGTATATTGATAGATGTCGAAAAAATCATTTAAGACCCCATAAAGTATATCGACCATTCCAGGAAAGAACGCCCGAAAAAGTATATTTTTTTACTTGATGGCTTTCAATTTCGATAAAAATTTTTATACATTAACTCCATTAAGCCTTTTATCAATTTCAATTTTCAGTTTTGTGAAATTGCAAAAACTCGCGATTTAATTTCGCTTTTTAATTTTCTCAAAAACCAAAAAAAAAAAATTCAAAAGTATGTAACTTTGAATAGCAATATCTCTGGGAAGACTTTGTGAATTTTAATGATTTAAACGGCCTTAAAATTTCGCATATGGCGGCTTTACGACGAACATTTTAAAAATTAGAAAATTTTTTTAAAAATGCATTTTAATGCAATTGCATTATTCAAATGCATTTTTCTTTAAATATGCTATTAAAATTTTTCAATTTTTTAACATAAATGAAAAGTTTGGAATCTTTACATTAAGATAAAAGCGTCAAATTTTTGGGACGCGAAAATCTTATATGCATAATCCAATTTTTACAAAAACATGTTTAAAATTTTTCATATAAAAATACATTTTTTTCTTGTTTTTGAAATTTTCTTTAAAATTTTTATAAAAGTATGCAATTTTAAATATTCATGTCTCTTGAAGTTATTGATGGTTTTCTGTAATTTAAAAAGTATTTAAAAGGCCATTGTATATTTTTTGTGTAATTTAGTCAGCATTTCAAAAACCACGTCTTCGACCAATAATATTTTCAAAATATAAATGCAGTTTTTAGATGCATTTTTGTTAGTTGCGAATTTATTAAATTTTAATTTTTCAAAAGTGTATTTAAAAATGCTTTGTTTATCATAACTTAAAACAATAAATGGTCTGATACATAAAGTTTTACTATTTTTTAATATTTTTTTAAAAAATAACACAATAAATTTTTTTAAAAAAATACTCATAATACCAGGAAAATATAATTTTTATATAAAAAAATTTAAACTAGTTGAAGAAAATGGGAAATTATGCACAGTACATGTGTCCGTCCCAAAAATTTTAGATTTTTATTTTAATGTAAAGATTCCAAACTTTTCATTTATGTTAAAAAATTAACAAATTTGAATAGCATATTTAAAGAAAAATGCATTTAAAAAATGCAATTGCATTAAAATGCATTTTTAAAAAGTGTTTTTTTATTTATAAAATATTCATGTTTAAACTAACATAATTACAATTCAAACGCCGTTTAAATCACAAATTTCTGCAAAGCCTTCCCAGAAATATTTGTATTTAAAGTTGTATACTTTTGAGATTTTTTAGATTTTTTCAAAAGTGAAAAAGCGAAATAAAATCGCGAATTTTCTGAATTTAGAGAATCTGAAAACGGAAATATTTATAGACACTCATAGACCTTATACGTATAAAATTTTATAAAAATCGGAGGACACTTGGTATATTTTTGGGCGTTCTTTCATGGAATGGACGATATATTTTCTGTGTCCGTCCGTCTGTCTGTTGGGAGATTTGGTATTGAAAATGAGCAAAATCGGTTAATAAACAAAAAAGTTATGGACAAAATACTAGAAACACGATATTTTGTACAGATAGTTCGAGGGTCGATATAAACTTGAAAACCAAAAATGGGCGTGGTACGCCACTTTACCGACCACCTCCCATATAAGGTGAAGCTTCAACGAAATTTTGTACAAATAGTTTAAGGATTAATATAAACTCGGAAACAAAAAATGGGCTTGGTCCGCCACTTTACCGCCCACTTCTCATATAACGTAAAATTTTAGAAAGTTGATGGTGTGTATATGTATAGATGCGGCCGAGCCAAATATAACATCGCGCTTGTTAAATTATAATAAAAATTTAAGATATTTAGAGGAATTAGGGGGGAAGCATTTAAGCTTTTGGCTTAAGTAATTAATGTAAATTCTTTAATTGATTTAAACTAACTATATCAATAAATCACTATTTGGGGTTAAAGGTTGATTTTTTAGCAAGACATCCGGACGGACATAATATGGTCACCATATAATTTTATAAATATCTTTGGAAACTTGCGTATTATTTAATATTATTTCTTCTAGTCTTATGCAAATTTTAATTTAAATTTATTAATTATATTCTGAGATATCAATAAAAACTTTCTGAAAGGTAATACATTTCAATGCCAAAAAAATTTTGTAAATTAAAAGAAAAATATATTATATATTTAGTACAAAAAAATGCGTAGTTACTTCGTCATTTTTATTAAAAACACAGAAGTCAATTGATTAATCATGATGGAAATTTGTAGAGCTATTACGGTTATAATAGTGAATCACATTCATATATGTTTGCCATATTATTTAAAAAAATGCTTGCGCTATAATTACATCCGTCCATATGTCGAGCGCGGAAACAATATTATCTGCAGGTTACAGATATCTGCAAGTTCTTTGTTCAAAATTTCTGTATTTCAAATATACTAAATTTGACGAATATTTCAGGACATTTATATTGGTTGAAATTTTGTAATATTTTCTCACAATTGTTCATGATAATTTAGCTTTAAAGACTATCGGACGTATGGAAAAAAATTTATTTCAGCTTTACAAAGTATTGTTAAGCTAAATTCCTTAAAACTGTATGCAAAAACGTTTATTAACTTAAATATAAAATCGTAATCTAAATATTTTAAAGTAGGTATGAACTAACATTAAAATTACTACAAGTGACATTATGATAAATTTCCTATTTCTCTTTGTGTTTTGCAAAAAATTCACGCCTGTTCCCCCCTATTCTAGTCTTCTATATCTTTCTTCTTCTTAAGACCGATATATTTATTCATTATAGGTCCGATTTGTCTATCCCAGACAAATATTTACATAAAATATAATAAAAAATAATAAAAATGTAAAAAATGTTTTAGTGATGTACGTTCAATCAAAACAAATAAAATAAACTCGTTGTTCAAATACTTATTTTATCCGTTCCATTATATTTGTCATATTTTTGCTTTTTAACTTTTATTATTTCTTTTATTTTTTGTCTTTCTATATATAATAAAAATAGAAACAATATTTTAAAAAGAATTAATTTAATGTTTAAACAATAAAGAGCGTTTTTAAAAATTTGAATAACCGAATGTATTATTCGGTAGTTTACAACTTTAACTATAAAGAAGGGAAATAATACAAGTGTTGCCGTTATCAATGCTAAAAAAAAATTGTGTTTTAAAACAATGTTTTTGCATACGTTTTTTTTTAACAAAAGTTTGATAGCCTTTAAGTGTTGGGTAACAAAAGTGTACTTGAAAGCAAAGTTAATAAATTTTTTTGCATATGGCTGTATAAATTACAAAAATTTTCAAAAATTATTTATGATCAGTTTGTATTATAGCATTTTCCATAGAGAATATCGTCACCGAAAATGCAAAACAACGTCACATCAAAATTTTCAAATTTATGTTTTTGATGAAATATTGTTTATTTTTCTAAAATACTTGTGATCACAGACTTGTAGCTTAAAAAATGACGATTATATTAACGAAGGCAATGATATTCTTAAGTCAAAATAATATAACATCACATTTGTTAAAAAATATAAACAAATTTTTACGAATTTAGATTGCAAATTATTAAAAATATAATAGCTATTAAAATTTTTGAGTAATATGCCATTTACACCAAACCAAAACCATTTTCATGTAGTTTGTGTCAAAAAATAAACGAAATCTACTAAAATAATTATTTATGATACAGCCTGTTCATAGGTTTTAGATAATTAAGCTTTCGTATATGTTAGTTGAAAGAAAATGTCAAATTAATTTAATTAATTTTAATCGTTTTTATATTTTTTTAACAAAATATTTCAAAAATATTTTTAAAAACAATATAATAACATAGAAGTGTACATAATTATGGTTCAAAAAGTAATTTTAAGAAATTTAAAAACAATCAAAAACCATATGGAGAAATGACGAGGTATGTAAACAGTCTGGTTTTTGAGTTTCGGTGTTTTAAAAACCAATTAGTTTTTAATTTGGTATAAATGGCATATAAAAGTTATCAGAACACAGAAAAAAATATTTCAAATTATTTTTTAATAAAATTATTAACTAACTTTATATTGAAATTATATTATATATATAATTAGTTTTCTAATTGGTTTACAATTTTGTTTTTAAATAAAATGACAGCTGTTAATAAAATATAAAGAAAAATTAAAGATTTGTCTACAAAAATACAGAAATTAAATAAATTTAAGTCAATTTCCAACAATGTTCAGCTCATTATATACAAAGGTTCGAAAGAATTAATTCTTTAATTCACTTTTTAAAATTTAATTAAATTATATAGAATTGTCAATTCTTTCTAATAAATTCATTGTAATTAACTCTGAAGCTTAATTCCTAAAGCTTTTGATAAAATGGAATTAATTCATTTGTGAATTAATTCTTTGGGAATGCTTAATTCTTTTGATTTCATTAAAATTTGTTTAAATTCAAACTATTACAAATTGAATTATAAAAATTTTCAACCATTCAATTTGTACTAGATTCAATGAAAGTTTTATTTTTTAATTCTTTATATTTCGAACAATTTTATATGATTGCAAAACGGTGTATGGTAAGCCATATTTTTGTACACATATGTTTCGTGGCGTGAGCTTCTTTTAATATCAGATATCGAGTACTTTTATTAGTTCTGTATTGAACGTATATTAAATTTCATCTGTTATATGTACTTAGCTTATTCTGAATCATAGGATTTATCCCTACATCTTACAGAGAACGTATTACGAGTATTATTTTTCCTTTTAACTGTGAAGTTCAGCATCTTTACAAAGTTTATTTGTACAGAATCATCTTCCATTTTTTGTAGAGTTTAGCTGGATAGTAACATGTTGTTTTTGTATTGATTTTAGCAAAATACCAATTATTTTCAACTCTTTTAATACTTATTATCAAAATATATATAAAAATAGAATTAAAGAAAAATATTGTCATTCAATTTGTAGTAGAAGGAAATGAAAGAAAAAAATATATCATTCAATTGAATTTAATTTTTTAGGGAATTAATTCTACATATTTTTCATTTATTTTGTAAAAGAATGGAATGAAAGAAAAATTGAATCATTCAAATTGAATTGTAATTCTTCAAGGAATTAATTCTCTAGGGAATTAATTCAATACAAAGTTAAGCCTAAAAAATTAAGTCTAGGAATTATTTTCTGAGGAATGATTTTACAGAATGCTAAACTAAATTTTTATAAGCTGAATTAAGTTTATACGTGAATTAATTCTAAATAGAATTCATTCTTTCGAAGCTCTGATTATATATATTTAATAAAAAAACAGTAATAATTAAATCAATTATTCTAGTTATTAATATTATCATTTTAATGATTGGTGCAAAATCAATTAAAAATTAATTAATTTAAGCAATTTCATAATTGAAGTCCATTTTTACTTTTTTCTGTGAAATCTTTTTATTTATGATTTTTCTAAAATTTTTATTGATGTTAAATTTTTTGGCTTCAGAAAATTGAAATCTTGAAAAGCGTAAACCACATAACTTAAAAAATATTTAATAAAAATTAAATTATTAATCATCAATATATTATGAAATACTTAAGGATGTAATAACCCAAAAATCTTGTTTTTAAGGCAATTTGTTTAGATTTTAGAGCGTTTTTTGTGCCTCTTGTAAAGTTATGAAAAGTGATATTAGGTTGTTTTGCATTTTCGGTGACGATATGTATGTATGTTAAAGTGACTAGATTTTTATGAGGCAAAAAAATTTGTAAATTAAAGATTCATATGATATAAACTTAAATTTCCTTTCAATTATTTCACATTTGTTATCTAGACTCATTTTAAAATACCTTCTAAAAATATGCTTCTTGATCAAAGTTTATGAAATTTTTAACTTTTTGAAAACATTCAGATATAATATTTTTGGAGTCATACGAGGGCGGATCAAGTCCGTGACTTTTTGAATGAAACACAGTGTTTTTTGCAAAACAAAAATTTATTTTTCAACATAATCTCCTTTTAACTCAATTCACTTAGTCCAACGTTTCTCCAGTTTTTGTATCCCTTCCAAAAACTAGGATTTTTCGAGGTCCTTAAAATAGGCATTTGTTTGGTCAATAATTTCATCGTTGGAGCTGAATCTCTTTCCACCCAGCCATTTCTTTAGGTTTGGAAATAGGAAGTAGTCACTAGGGGCTAAATCCGGAGAATATGGCGGATGAGGTACCAATTCGTAGCCCAATTCATACACTTTTGCCATTGAGACTGCACACGTGTGCATCCGTGCATTATCTTGATGAAAAAGAACTTTTTTCTTGGCCATATGTGGTCGTTTTCTTTTTAAATCCTCATTAAATCGGTCTAATAAGTTGGCATAATATTCGCCATTTATTGTTTTTCCCTTATGAAGGTAATCGATGTGGATTATCCCGCGTGCATCCCAGAAAACTTTTCCCATCACCTTATTGGCCGACAAACTTACCTTGGCATTCTACGGATCAGGTTCACCTGGAGAAACCCTCCGGTGTACAGTAATGGATCCATGTTTCATCCACAGTTAGAAAACGCCGCAAAAACTCATTCGGATTGCGGTTAAACAATTCCAAACAATCCTTTGAAGTTGTCACACGTTTACGTTTATGCAGACAACTTTCTTAAACTTAGCTGATCATTTAAAATCGAAACCACACTGCCATATGAAATGCCTATGGCATCAACAATCTCACGCACTTTTACTCTTCGGTCGGCCAACACCATATCGTGGATTTTTTCGACATTTTCGGGTGTATTGACCTCAATTGGCCGTCCAGAACGTTCAGCGTCATTTGTACTTGTGCGACCACAACGAAAGTCAGTAAACCACTTTTTCACCATTGAAATTGATGGTGTAGAGTCCCCATAGTATTTATCATGCTTTCCCTTGGTTTGATTCCAATAAAACTAATTGGAAGAATTCTGGAAAATATCAGATATTTCGTTAAAAACCAACAGGAAGTAATTTATTCTTTACAGTCATTAATAAAACTATAATTTAAAACAAGCGCGAATGTTATATTCGGCCTGGCCGAATCTATATACCCACCTTCAACTTTTTCAAATTTTACGTTATATGGGAGGGGACGGTAAAGTGGGCGGACCACGCCCATTTTTTGATTCCGAGTTTACATTGGTCCTTGAACTATTTTAACATAATTTCGTTGATTTTCACCTTATATGGGAGGTAGGCGGACCACGCCCATTTTTGGTTTCCGAGTTTATATCGATCCACGAACTATACATGCAAAATTTCGTTGTCGGACATGCTTTTATTGAAGAAATATTAGCAGAAAAGTATAAAACGGACACCCTGTGTTTCTAGTTTTTAGCCCATAACTTTTTTGTTTATTAACCGATTTTGCCCGATTTTTCAATCCCAAACAAATCTTATATAAGACAAATATTTGTGCCAAATTTCGTCTCCCTACGTTGCCCCGTTCGAGCCCTATCCTGCTTTCAACAGACGGACAGACGGACGGACATAGCTAGATCGACTCAGAATCTAACCAGGATCCAGAAGATATATACTTTGTGGGGTCTTAGATGATTCCTTCTACATGTTACACACGGAATGACAAAATCAATATACCCCCCATCTTTTTGATGGTGGGTATAAAAATTCCATTGGTTTAGTTTTTATAAGCAGGTTTGTATGCACGGATTTTTTCATGCGCAGTCCTTAATATAAGTATTGGCAAGTTCAAAATTATGAATTTTTTGTGACTAATAAATTGCACTAAAAAAAAAGGTATAAAAATAAAATTAAACTTCCAATTTTATACTTTTCATTATTGACAAAAAGCTCCATTTTAATTCAATAAAAGTGTTTCTCGTAGTTTCTCATCTGGGTTAAATATATGTTAATCCATTTAGAGTATTTTTTTTTTTAATATTTAATAAAATAGAAAGGTGACTACAAAATGTGTTGTCTGAAAGATTAGATTCTCCTCTACAACACTTTCATGAATTAGCATCATTGAGGCCATATTTGATGACTAAAAATTTGTTGCATAGTGTAATTTAAACTATTTATTTACATTAATTCAAGAATTGAAAATATTACACATATTTTGTTTAATTTTAAAATTTTTTTAGGGAATTTAAAAATTCTTATATAAATTTTTTATTTTTTTTTTCAACATTAAATAATTTTTTTTCTGCTCACTATAATACTAAACTACAGTAAAAGGGTTAAAATATATTTTTTACTTTCTATAATTTAATGGTTTCATAAAACAAGTACTGCTACTACATAAATACATATGCATGTTAAGGGCTTTATATATGAAAGTGAACGCGTTGGAGCGTTATCATCCTCACCGCATCTACAAGTATGTGTTAGTTTTTCTAAAGCTCTAATGTTATGAAAAAATTCTATATAATTTTATGATATAGTTAGTTGTACAATATGTATTCCTTTGGCATACAAGTAAATATAAAATAAGCAATGATGACATTAGTTTTAACAGATCACCAATTTTAATTTTTCACCTGTATGAGTTTATATTTTAAACTCAAAATGACAAAATGTTTATGCAATGAAGCGAAAAATTCTGGAATTTAAGAGTCAATGAGGTTTTTATTTTAAATAAAAATATAAAGTAAAATTTATTGTTTGCTATTATTGTTTCTTTTTTTACAGTTTGTTTTATGTTATTTGTAATTAAGATTTATGGCCTTTTACTAAGTCTTTATAATTATTTTAATTGTTTATTGTAATACATTTTAAAGCTTTCAATTTTATATGCTGTTAATTGCCTATAGAAAATTGAAGTCTAAAAAACTTTAAGGATTTTATTTAGGAAAAAATAAATATTGTTGAAAAATCCTTTAGAAAATTGTTTTTAAATCCTATAAAATCTTATCATAATTACAAAAAAGATTTTAATAAATCCTATTTTTTTATGAATGTGTGTGTGTATGTTGTGCTTTTGCTTTTTGCTAAAACAAGCAATTTAAATTTCAATTTAAAACTTGGTATTACACACACAAACTAACATAACTTTTTTTTGCCATCATTTCTTTCTTTTAAAGATTTTTCTGCTTTAAAATGCTTGTGAAATAAATATGTCACAAATGAAAATTGCAATTAATTTTTGCCAACAATACAGCATTTTAAAAAATATAGCATAATTCTTGTAAAAGGAAGAAAAAGAAGGAAAAAACAAAAATAATAATAAAGCTACTGACAAAATATTGTATTGCATGAGCCATATATTGGAAAATTTAAAAAAAGAGGAAATAAACTACCCAAGACACAAGAAAGCTGAACAAAGAATCATTGCCAAAAACATAAAGATTTTTTCTTTCAACCCATACCAGCAGTAAAGACAAGAAGAAAAATTCACTATGACACACTTATTACAAGGATTTGTAAGGATTGAAAAGACGTATATGAACACAAAATTTTTATGTGATTTTTTTTTGCGTTCTTTTCTTTTTGTAAGAAAAAATTTAATAAATTTAAAGACTTTTGCTCATACTTTGGTGTAGCTACGAAAACAGTGGATTGAAAGTAAGAAAATTATGAGAAAACAGAACTGAACTAGACCCGAATTAGAACTGAGCTAGAACTGAACTAGAACTAACCTAGAACTAGAACTGAACTAGAACTGAACTAGAACTGAACTAGAACAGAACTGGAACTTAACTAGAACTGAACTAGAACTGAACTAGAACTGAACTAGAACTGAACTAGAACTGAACTAGAACTGAACTAGAACTGAACTAGAACTGAACTAGAACTGAACTAGAACTGAACTAGAACTGAACTAGAACTGAACTAGAACTGAACTAGAACTGAACTAGAACTGAACTAGAACTGAACTAGAACTGAACTAGAACTGAACTAGAACTGAACTAGAACTGAACTAGAACTGAACTAGAACTGAACTAGAACTGAACTAGAACTGAACTAGAACTGAACTAGAACTGAACTAGAACTGAACTAGAACTGAACTAGAACTGAACTAGAACTGAACTAGAACTGAACTAGAACTGAACTAGAACTGAACTAGAACTGAACTAGAACTGAACTAGAACTGAACTAGAACTGAACTAGAACTGAACTAGAACTGAAATAGAACTGAACTAGAACTGAACTAGAACTGAACTAGAACTGAACTAGAACTGAACTAGAACTGAACTAGAACTGAACTAGAACTGAACTAGAACTGAACTAGAACTGAACTAGAACTGAACTAGAACTGAACTAGAACTGAACTAGAACTGAACTAGAACTGAACTAGAACTGAACTAGAACTGAACTAGAACTGAACTAGAACTGAACTAGAACTGAACTAGAACTTAACTAGAACTGAACTAGAACTGAACTTTTTTGTTTTTTTTTTTTTTTAATTCAATTTTTATTAATTATTTTCATTCATAACAATTACATTAATAAAAATAATAGCACTAATAATAATAATAATATTTATAATATTTAAATTCTAAACCCGCTAAGAACTGAACTAGAACTGAACTAGAACTGAACTAGAACTGAACTGAACTAGAACTGAACTAGAACTGAACTGAACTGAACTGGAACTGAACTAGAACTGAACTAGAACTGAACTAGAACTGAACTAGAACTGAACTAGAACTGAACTAGAACTTTTTTTTTTTTTTTTCATAATAAAATTCTTTATTTATGATAAATATTTAAATTTAACAATATTATAAAAATTTCAATATTAACAAGATTATATTTTTAATTCTAAACCCGCTAAGACTTTTGGCTTGACAGCAGGATAATAATAAAGATAATTAATAATTTATTTATTTGAGAGTTCATTGCGAACTGATTAAAAAGTTTTTTATGAGTTTTTTTCTTTTGTACTCATTTTTTGTACTCATAATGTTTACAGGGAGTTTGTTCAGTATTGCCGGTAAAGTGACGGATAGTGTGTTTTTCCATATTCGTTGGAGAATCGCTCGATCTTGAATCACTTTTGTGCTCTGCGTCGTGTGTTATACGCATGATCTATTTCTTTCAAGAAGTTATTGCTGGTGAAGAAATCATTTGCAATGGTGGCGGAAAAAATGCTTTCTATATTTAATATTTTCACCTCTTTCGCGATGTTGAATTATGCTGAACTAGAACTGAACTAGAATCGAACTAGAACTGAACTAGAACTGAACTAGAACTGAACTAGAACTGAACTAGAACTGAACTAGAACTGAACTAGAACTGAACTAGAACTGAACTAGAACTGAACTAGAACTGAACTAGAACTGAACTAGAACTGAACTAGAACTGAACTAGAACTGAACTAGAACTGAACTAGAACTGAACTAGAACTGAACTAGAACTGAACTAGAACTGAACTAGAACTGAACTAGAACTGAACTAGAACTGAACTAGAACTGAACTAGAACTGAACTAGAACTGAACTAGAACTGAACTAGAACTGAACTAGAACTGAACTAGAACTGAACTAGAACTGAACTAGAACTGAACTAGAACTGAACTAGAACTGAACTAGAACCGAAGTAGAAAAAATCTACAAAAAATTTATTCCTTTAAAAGAATTTTATTAAATCATCTTCTCCAGCCCCACAGTGCCTTTGTTCATAAAAAAATCTTTAAATTTATAGTATAGAAAATGTTTAACTAAACTTTCTACATGTCCTTGCATGCTTTGTTCAATACAACACTCTCTCTGTCTTACACGCATACAAACATTCACAGTTACACTTGCATAACAAACTCTTACTAACACAAGCAATTTAATACTTTGTTACAAATTTGTTAGATTTTCTCTATGTTCTTTTTCATGCAACGTTTTTCTTTTGTTATAAGAAATATTAAGAGAATTTGTAACACTCCAACAAATGAAACAATGGTTAGGGTGTTAAACATGGAAAATCGTTAAGAAAATCTAGTAATAACAATAAATTTAATAGATTTTCTAGTTGTTGTTTTTTTTATTTATACATACATATAAAGTCTGCTTTTATACTGACTACCTAAATGTATGCTTTAGTTTTTTCTCTATTTTTTACACCATAAAAGGAACTTTCTCCGTTAATTCCTACAAATTTGTAGCTTTTGTTAAGGACAAAAAAGAAAGACAGAAAAAAAATTTCTAGCGACATAGTGCTGTAGACCAAGCAGTATGAAATAAAAAACAAACATTTAATTTCTTTCATATTAACAAAACGTGCTGTTTTCCACATGCATTCATTCATGCATGCCTGCATACGTGATGATGACGATCATGACGTTGCTGTTGGCTTTTTTCTTGCTTTTAATCGTACGCGGTGTTTTATGTGTAACTGGCAAAAATCTAATTAATGACTTGTGGCAAGTTTATGCACTTGTATTGTATGACCAACCGTTAAATTGTGGCAGTTATGTTGTTATTGTAGTATTTAAATGTTAAATAAGAGAAAAAAATATATGAAGAAAATTCTTTCCAAGGATTAACAATAGTTATTGGTTTTTGTTATAATTTATTTTATTTAAAACTCAAATTTCTGGGTCATGTTTATATAATTTAAAACTAAGTGAAACAAACGGAAACAGGATATGAGTTTTAAACATTGAAATTAAATATTGAAATAAAAAATACGTTTTATATTTTTGTTTGTAATAAATTAATGTAGATTTTATTACAACGCATTTGTGACTAATATCCTGCTGTGAGATTAGCTAGGGAGTTTTTATATAATTATAATTTCTAGGAAAATACATTTAATTCATGAGAGAAAAGGAAAAAATAATAGAATATTTTTTTCTTTTTACACAAAATTTATTTATTTAAGGAATAATTTTAAATCAAAGAAAAACAGTTAAGAGTTGCAAACCATAGGCGGATGTTGATTCTAATAAATATTAACCTTTCAAAATACTAGTTTTATTAAAGTGAGACACAATATGAATTAGTTTAAACATATGAGCCATCATTTATCAAAATATCTTTAAAAAAATATTTAAATGGAAAGAAATCAGCGGGAAGGACAGAAGGACAAATATCGTTAAATCGACTTTAATAGTGATTTCGAATCGGTTAATATTTTTTAAGGTTGGTCTAAAACCAGTATTTGTGTTCGGTACAAATTTTAATACATTTACATATATGACGATGTTTTTGAGGTTACGATATATATTTTAGGGGTCCCATGTTGGGGTAAATGGGAGTCAGGGAAAGATGATATCAAATTGTGTCAGTTATGTTTTTTTTTTTTTTTAATATTTACGTTTTGTTTTTATATATAAGAGGTCCCATATTGGGGTAAAAGGGGTCAAAAACGGCGCTTGATTCAGGGAAAGGTGATATCAATATATTAATATTTACGTTTTGTTTTTATATTAAGAGTAAGTAAAGAAACCATTTTTGGAATTTTAAGATTTTTTTGAGAGAATTTTGTTGTCCGTCCTTCTGTCTGACCTGTACTTTGTGCACAAGGTTTACATGAACGTCCAGCCAATCAGACGGACGGACGGACGGACATCGTTAGATCGATTTAAGAATTGATTCTTAGTCGATTGGTATTCTCTATGGTGGGTGTTGGATAACTTTTTCTATGAGTTACAAACATCAGCACAAATGCATAATACCCCAACCACCTATGGTGGCGTAGGGTATAATTAGTGAATTTTTGGTAAATTTAAAAGAAATAATAAAAATATTTGGAAAAAACAAAATTTTCAAATATTAAAAAAACACTCTAAAATACCTGAAATTAATGGTTTCATTTTAAAATTTTGCTTAAGAAACCTTTTATTAAAAAAAATAAAATTAAAGTTGATCAAATTCGATTTTTTTTAGTTTTCTTTCCAATATCGAAAAAATGTTTAACTTTGTCATCTACAAAAAAAGAACGCAACATGGACAAATGATTCTTTTTGATCTTGGTACATAAATTGTCTAATTTTGTTCGGTACCCATTTTTATTGAGAAAAGTTAATTTTCAAAATTTAATTAATCGCTATTTTTGACACCTTTTACCCCAACATGCGCCCACTGGATTTTAGTATTAACCATATAAATGGCTTACATTTGATTTGTAAACTTGGTGAAAATTTGTCCAAATTGCCTACAAATTTTTAATGAAATTTTTTTTTCACGATATTTAAGACAATTTCAACGAAATCAGTAGTAGTCGCGAAAAACATATATTTGAATAATATCACCTCATACTTTTTACCTGGTATTAATATAATAACTAGTTATACACTATATGATTTTCTTTAGACTTGCCTCCCGGCAGGTTAATGTTTAGAGTCTAAAAGATGCAATCTGTGAGTACAAAACTAAAATGAATTAAAATCATCGAAAGTTTTAAATCAGTTTATAATATTTCTTTAGCTTTGAAATAATGTTTGTTGTTGCTTAAAATTTTATTTGAATGATCTAAAATTTGATTTTTTAACTATCCTTATATGTTTTAGTTTTCAAAACATTCGAATTGTTAGAAATGCTTTTTTTATATATTTCACAGGAGTTTATAATGACCAATATCTCGCGAAATAGTGTATAAACGTTTTTTATAATGTTTTTATTTTTTTAATCATTGACCATAAAATAAATGTTTTTTAATTACTTCTTTCCTAGATTGCAATTCCGAATATCTTGGGTTGATTCCAAATTGATGTTCAAAGCTCAAATGAAAATTGAAAAATAAATTTTATTTCAGACATAATTTCATTCGTAAACTACCCAGCAAAAACTTAGTAAAGACATATAGTTACTGAGCGACATGCTTTTCAACCCAACGCCAACATCGACATACCGCCCCCAATACCTAGAAGTTGTTCTGTCTCACTGCCTCTTAACTTTTTTCGGAAGCAATATTAAATTTTTTTTGATCTAGTTATTTATGAAAAATATGTCCGTTATTATTTTTAATGACAACCATGTTGATTTGTTTTGAGTTTGAATAAAGTGAGTGAAAAAAAAAGAAGTAAACTTGGCCAAAGAAATAAAGGTCTACCGTCAAGTTGTTTCCAATGTTATTAAACAGAATCAGGAGAATTTGACCATTGTACGTTGGGGTAAAATGTGTCAAAAGTAATAAAGTTGGGTACCGAATAAAAATAGACAAAATTATATATTAATGTCAATTAAAATCTTTAAGCTAGGTTATGTTGTTTTCTTATAAGGAGCTGTCAAATTTAAGAATTTGTTTACATTTTTGAAAAATAGTAAAAAAATCAATTTCCGTCAGATTTCAGTGTATTTATTTTAAATAAAAAGTCCTTTAAAGTAAAAATTTAAAATGGAACCATCAACTTCACGAATTTAAGTGTACTTTTCTTCAAGTATTTGTAAATCATATTTTGTCCTAATATTTATTTTTTATTTTTTTGAAAATTGTCATAAAATACACACATTTTTAATTTTCATGGAATGCAACATAAAATGTTACAGAACTTTTGTTCTGAAAATTTTCTTAAAAATAGTCCATATTATGAAAAAAAAAAAAAAAAATAGTGCGTATATATGGCACGATTAGAGATTTTTTTTTTTTCGAAAAAACTACAGTAGACAAGTTCTTTGCTTTATCAAATATTAAACAGTGGGCAGAATCGAAACAAATCTGTAACTTCCAATCAGCTGGTTGGATTTACATGAAATTTCATATAGGCGTAGCAAAGGATAGTAACATTTTGAGTTTTAAAGCAGGCTTCCATATAATCTTTAGGGGCGGAGTTATGGGGGTTCAAAATAGGGTACTAATGTCATAGCAAATGTTTAACCACAAGGAATTTTTGTTCCTTATCCCATTTTTATGATTTTTATATCGCCTTAAAGTCCTTAATAAATCCTTTAGAAACCATGCTTACTATACTATTTTTTTCATATATTCTTCGAGATATATTCATTTAAAATTTCAGCAATCTCAACTTTGCAAGATGTTGATCAAGTTCTTCCCATATATATCCCAATATTTTCAACGGATTTTATTATATTTTTTTGCAGTTTATTAAGTAACAAAATTGTCTATCGAAAAAAGAAAAGTTAAAGTCGATATCTTCATTGAGTCAAAAAATAAACGATTTTGAATTGGCAAGTTTGTAAAATTAATAAACAAACGGACGGAAGGAAGAACAGACATTAGAATTCTTAAAAACAAGTCTTAGAATTCCAAAAGTATATTTTTTATTACTTCTTCACCAATATTAAAACTAAACATTAATATTAAAATATTGGTATCACCTTTTCTTAAATTAAGTGCCATTCTCGATCTATTTAAACCAAATGTATAGACGAACGGACATTGCCATTCAGTCAAAAAATATTTTAGAGTTCTAAAAATGCATTTCTTTATTAACTTATAAATAGAAAAAATACAATTAAAATTTGGATATCACTTTTTCCTAAATTAAGGGACATTTTTAAACCATTTAACCCAAATGTATAGACGGATGGACGGACATTACCATTAAACAAAACAACATCTTATTAAATTAAACGTGATCATTGAAGTGTTGGTATCACCTTTCCCTGAATTATGCGTAATTTTTGACCCACTTTACCCCAATGTGCATTGAGAGAAAACCTGTTTCGGGAAGAAAAAATGTCCTCATGATATTGGGAAGACCAAGAAAATTTAAAGCATATTGAAAAGAGCTCCAAACAAATATGGTGAGCTCAATGATCTGATTATTTGGTGCGAAGAATTAAAGCCAATGCAGGCTTGAAAAATACAAAGTCGAAAAATATCCAGACAGGAATGCTGCTAAAAATTAAAAAGCCAACAATAGGGCACGGAAATTAAAATCAAATTTCATACAAAAATACTCATGTTGTATAATGGATGACGAAACATATGTACAGGTAGATTTTTCGCAGCTTCCGGGTCAAAATTTGTATGTTGCTAATGCTCGAGGAAATGTTGAAGATAAGTTTAGTACCCAAAAGCAGACACAATTTCCTAAAAAAACTCCTGGTATGGCTAGCTTTATGCAGTTGCGGCAAAAGAAGCAAGTCATTTGTTACAGTGGGCTCTATAAATACCAAAATATACATCAAAGAATGTTTGCTAAAAAGGCTTATTACTTTCATAAGAGAGCACAATGTATCCACATATTTTGTCCCGATTTGGCATCATGTAACTACGGTAAGAATGCTCTGGAGTTGTACCAAAACAATAACATGATTTTTGTGCCAAGAGACGTCAATCCTTCAAATTATTCGAAGCTAAGACCAGTGGAGTGCTATTGGGTTCTTGTGAAAAGAGAATTGAAGTGCACAAAAAATTTTTACCAAAATGTCAACAAACTGTTCCAAAAAAGTGACTGAAACAACTAACAAATCTCTAGTGGAAGGGTTATCAAAAAAGGTTCACGTGTTCATAAGTAATGGTTAGAACTTTAAAAATGTTAGAACTATAAAAACTGTAATATAATATCAATTAAATATAAAAAAGCCAAAACTCTAAGATCAACCGTTTCCAAATTGCTCAATTTTATATAGCTATGTTAAGATTTTTTCGAACGCACTCCTTATTTGTTATATTATTAAATTCTTAGAAGATTTATTTAATTCTTAGAATTTATAATTTTAAATATTTTATTTATAAATTTGTATAGGAATTTTCTCTTAAATTTCATATTTTCTTTTATATCTAATAAATAAGACTTAAGTTGCTTGCTTCTCCACCATTAATTTTTTGATTACCCAAATAGCTTTTCAAAAAATAACAGCCTTGTCTTATTTATCCTTGATTTTTATAGCTAAAAAAATCTCTTAATACCACTTGTATTTCAAATATTTTAATCTGTGACCTTGTTTGAATCTACTTTCTTTTTATTCATAAATTTAGCTTCATTTTTATTTATTATTTTTTTTTCTTTCTTTGGCTCATAATAATTTCACTCAATTGAATTCTAATAATAGTATCATCACCCAGTTGTAGTATTAGTTTGTTGTTAACTATAGTTATGGCAGTAGTTTAATATAACATTTTATTACAAAAAAAAAAAAAAAAAAAAAAAAAAATCAGCAACGTTTCAACATTATTACAAAAATAGAAAATAATATGGCCAAACTTGTTGTTCCTTTTTAAAACATTTTCAACATGTTGAAAATGTATTTTGTACCATTTTATGAGTACGAGTTAATATTTAGTTTTTATTTTTTTGTTATGCTTCCTATTTTTATCATCTCCAAACTATCTCATTTATAAGCTTTTATGAGTATCTTTGTATGTATCTTCTTATGAATGTATTATATGTTTGCTAAAATTGTTTTTTTTTTTTTTCTTGCTTTTGCTGTTGTTGACTTTTTTTAAGCCATAATATGGGACTTTTTATTGAAGCCACATATACAAAATCTACCAAACTACAGCTAACAATATTCTGTAGTAGTATTCATATATGGATCCTTATGATGATGACCTTAACATGGTCATAAAATGAAGTGACCCTGATGGTTGAATATGTGAGTGAGGCTTTATGAATGAGTCAGTATGTCGTTGTTAATAAAAAAAAAAAAAAAATGTTATAAAAAAACAATCCACACACATATGGAAACTCTTGTTAAAAAAGCAATAGTTTGTTAGTTTATTATATAAGAACTACATACTCATTTGTAGGGAAAATGTTTAAACTGTTTCCAAGATTTTTAACTAAAAAAAAATAAATATATGCCATATTCTTCACCAGAATACTATAACAGAGAAGTTCTTGAAGTAGTTTCCTTACAATATTTAGTAGCTTACAACAAACTACAGAGAATCACATAATAGTCACTACATATTTATAAAGTATTATTTGCTTATAAGTTTTTAAATTGCAAACTATTGATTTATGGAAAATAGATAAAACTTAGCAGCGCATTTAAATTCAAACACAGGTTCATGTACAGTGAGTCAAAATAGATCACTTTGGGTGTAAACAATTATCTCATAACAGAGGTAGATTAAATATTTTTCTACTTTCTCTCTTCAAACTTTCCATTCCTTCCACAAATTTCAAACACTTCCTTATGCTTTAGGAAATGGTGTTAGCCACTTTCAATATTAGTATGTGTATTTATTTTATAACAACATAATAGGCTTCTGTTTTTTTTTTTTTTTTTTTGAGCTTTTTTTATTTGCTTGCTTGTTTTTTCAGCAATTTTTTTTTGATACTACATATATACGTTATACAACTATGATGATGTTGATTTTTTTACTATGCTTAAGGTCAAGGATAATGATTTGGGTATGATGATAACAAATGACTACAATAATGATGACGACGTCGACGATGGACATTGAATGTGAGAATAAAAAAAGGCTCATATATAAATGATACATTAAATGCGTATTGCAATAGAAAAATTGTGAAAAATAAATTTAAAAAATTAGGGTGACAATTTTAAAGCAAAGAAGAGAATTTAAGACACTGAAATTTAAAAAAAGAATTTAATAAAAAAAAAAAAACAATAACTAAAATATTTCAACACTGAAAAGATATTTCCGTTCTACTGCAGTTCTACTTTAGTTCTAGTTCAGTTCTAGTTCAGTTCTAGTTCAGTTCTAGTTCAGTTCTAGTTCAGTTCTAGTTCAGTACTAGTTCAGTTCTAGTTCAGTTCTAATTCAGTTCTAGTTCAGTTCTACTTCAGTTCTAGTTCAGTTCTAGTTCAGTTCTAGTTCAGTTCTAGTTCAGTTCTAGTTCAGTTCTAGTTCAGTTCTAGTTCAGTACTAGTTCAGTTCTAGTTCAGTTCTAGTTCAGTTCTAGTTCAGTTCTAGTTCAGTTCTAGTTCAGTTCTAGTTCAGTTCTAGTTCAGTTCTAGTTCAGTTCTAGTTCAGTTCTAGTTCAGTTCTAGTTCAGTTCTAGTTCTAGTTCTAGTTCTAGTTCAGTTCTAGTTCAGTTCTAGTTCAGTTCTAGTTCAGTTCTAGTTCAGTTCTAGTTCAGTTCTAGTTCAGTACTAGTTCAGTTCTAGTTCAGTTCTAGTTCAGTTCTAGTTCAGTTCTAGTTCAGTTCTAGTTCAGTTCTAGTTCAGTTCTAGTTCAGTTCTAGTTCAGTTCTAGTTCAGTTCTAGTTCAGTTCTAGTTCAGTTCTAGTTCAGTTCTAGTTCAGTTCTAATTCAGTTCTAGTTCAGTTCTACTTCAGTTCTACTTCAGTTCTAGTTCAGTTCTAATTCAGTTCTAGTTCAGTTTTAGTTCAGTTCAGTTCTAGTTCAGTTCTAGTTCAGTTCTAGTTCAGTTCTAGTTTAGTTCTAGTTCAGTTCTAGTTCAGTTCTAGTTCAGTTCTAGTTCAGTTCTAGTTCAGTTCTAGTTCAGTTCTAGTTCAGTTCTAGTTCAGTTCTAGTTCAGTTCTAGTTCAGTTCTAGTTCAGTTCTAGTTCAGTTCTAGTTCAGTTCTAGTTCAGTTCTAGTTTAGTTCTAGTTCAGTTCTAGTTCAGTTCTAGTTCAGTTCTAGTTCAGTTCTAGTTCAGTTCTAGTTCAGTTCTAGTTCAGTTCTAGTTCAGTTCTAATTCAGTTCTAGTTCAGTTCTAGTTCAGTTCTAGTTCAGTTCTAGTTCAGTTCTAGTTCAGTTCTAGTTCAGTTCTAGTTCAGTTCTAGTTCAGTTCTAGTTCAGTTCTAGTTCAGTTCTAGTTCAGTTCTAGTTCAGTTCTAGTTCAGTTCTAGTTCAGTTCTAGTTCAGTTCTAGTTCAGTTCTAGTTCAGTTCTAGTTCAGTTCTAGTTCAGTTCTAGTTCAGTTCTAGTTCAGTTCTAGTTCAGTTCTAGTTCAGTTCTAGTTCAGTTCTAGTTCAGTTCTAGTTCAGTTCTAGTTCAGTTCTAGTTCAGTTCTAGTTCAGTTCTAGTTCAGTTCTAGTTCAGGTATAACTTTTTACTTCCTTCTCATTTACCTTCACAATTAATGTCACAACTTATTAAATTTACTAAAATTATTTTAATTATACGGAAATTAAAAATAATAACTGCAACTTACTTTAAACTTTCTTATAAAAAGAAACGAAAGAAATAAAAAGTATTATGTATTTAATTTTCTTTATGTCTTACAATACAACGCTGAGACTAGTTTCATAAATAAATATTTGCATTTTATTAAATACAAGAAAAAACAAACATGAAATATAACTATATAATGAGAAAAGAAAAAGTAGCATTTTGCATAAATTTGAAACAACCTTTATGGCTTCTTAACTTGCAACGTAAGAGTCTAACAACATCAACTGAAAAAATTGCTAAAGTAAGCTCAACAAAGTAAAAAAAGAAAGAAGATGGCAGAAAACTATTTGCATATATGCAAATCATTACAACTTTATACAATATACAATACACAACATGCAACACTTTTCCTTTTTTCTGCCATTTCACCTTCTTTTTTTCAGCTACTCTTTTTGACTTTATGCTGGTTTCATGGACAAGAACTTATGAAAAAGAAAAAATGCTTTTTCAAAGGAAAATTGAGAAAATCAGAATCATCACACAAATTAGAAAAAAGAAAGAATCATTGAAAAATTCTACGCTTTGTAAAATCTACAATGTTTTAGTTTTTAAATCTTAGCAATTATCCATGGCTGAAAAATACGCAAAAACCACCAATGAATTACGCCTCAATTGTTGTATGAAATTTAAATTTTTTTCTAGGTTTAGGTTTTCTAATATAACAGCAAATTGAAATGAGTGAAAGAGAGAAAATTCTTAGGGCAGAGCCTGGCTTGAAATGAGATCTACCATACTGACATCTTTTGGATAAATATCTTTGGAAAATAGCTTTCAAATTTAACTTAAACTAAAAATGCAGAAGAATCAAAATTGAAAAAACCTGAACTGGAAGTAGATTAAAACTGAACTGGAAGTGCATTAGAACTGAACTAGAATTGAACTGGTATTGATTTGGAACTAAAATAGAACTGAATTGGAACAGAAATTTAACTAAACCAAAATAGAATTATAAAAGAACTAAACTGAAACTGAACTAGATTCAAATTGTAACTGAACCAATTAAAATTAATTAAAAATTCCTCATAAATATAGCGCTTTCATTCTCTAAATAGTAAAAGAAGAAATCTTTATCTTCAACAAAGTGTTTTACTTTCTTTAGCAGAAATTTCCATTTTATCTTCACTCACTCTTATTTCTTGGTCTATTGTAGTTATTGCTCTAGGTCGAGTGGTTTAATTGCATTTCATTTCAATTTTAGGGTTTTTTTCTTTCATTTATTCATTTTTTCAGTTTTACTTTTTGCGTAAGCAGTTTACAAGTTTTATTGTTTTGGCATGTTCAAATTCAAAGTTATTTTAAGCCAATTTTTACTTTGTTTTTGTAGTTTTTTTTTTCGTCTTCTATTACTCTTATTTGTTGGCAAATCAGTTTAGTTTTCTATTTTATACAATTTTCTATAACAGTTGATGTTTCTGTTCTGCTATTGCTGTGTATTTTCCATTTAAGTAGTAAATTTTATTTCTTTTCCTTTAAATTTATGCACATTTTTCTCTATGAAATGAAAATTCAGTACGAGAGAGTGAAGTTTTGGATTTTTTTAGCTAAATCAGTGAAGTTGCTGCTGGTAATTTTATTTATAATAATGGGTTTTTGTGGCTGAAATGTTGCAACAACTAAATAAAAATTAAATGGAATTTTTGGTTAAATAACTTTCACTTTTTTGCTGGTAAATAAAAACAAGAAGCGAATGAGTGGAATGCTGAGAATATAATTTTTAATTGGATTTCTAGAAAGAACAAGTAGCGCTTAAGGGAGAGAAATAAGTAATAATATAAGATAATTTAGAAAAAATACGATAAAATAAATTAAAAACTTTTTAAAATATAGAACTGGAATTGAAACTGAACTAGAACTGAACTAGAACTGAAATAGAACTGAACTAGAACTGAACTAGAACTGAACTAGAACTGAACTAGAACTGAACTAGAACTGAACTAGAACTGAACTAGAACTGAACTAGAACTGAACTAGAACTGAACTAGAACTGAACTAGAACTGAACTAGAACTGAACTAGAACTGAACTAGAACTGAACTAGAACTGAACTAGAACTGAACTAGAACTGAACCAGAACTGAACTAGAACTGAACTAGAACTGAACTAGAAGTGAACTACAACTGAACTAGAACTGAACTAGAACTGAACTAGAACTGAACTAGAACTGAACTAGAACTGAACTAGAACTGAACTAGAACTGAACTAGAACTGAACTAGAACTGAACTAGAACTGAACTAGAACTGAACTAGAACTGAACTAGAACTGAACTAGAACTGAACTAGAACTGAACTAGAACTGAACTAGAACTGAACTAGAACTGAACTAGAACTGAACTAGAACTGAACTAGAACTGAACTAGAACTGAACTAGAACTGAACTAGAACTGAACTAGAACTGAACTAGAACTGAACTAGAACTGAACTAGAACTGAACTAGAACTGAACTAGAACTGAACTAGAACTGAACTAGAACTGAACTAGAACTGAACTAGAACTGAACTAGAACTGAACTAGAACTGAACTAGAACTGAACTAGAACTGAACTAGAACTGAACTAGAACTGAACTAGAACTGAACTAGAACTGAACTAGAACTGAACTAGAACTGAACTAGAACTGAACTAGAAATAGAACTGAACTAGAACTGAACTAAAACTGAACTAGAACTGAACTAGAAATGAACTAGAACTGAACTAGAACTGAACTAGAACTGAACTAGAACTGAACTAGAACTGAACTAGAACTGAACTAGAAATGAAATAGAACTGAACTAGAACTGAACTAGAACTGAACTAGAACTGAACTAGAACTGAACTAGAACTGAACTAGAACTGAACTAGAACTGAACTAGAACTGAACTAGAACTGAACTAGAACTGAACAAAAACTGAACTAGAACTGAACTAGAACTGAACTAGAACTGAACTAGAACTGAACTAGAACTGAACTAGAACTGAACTAGAACTTAACTAGAACTGAACTAGAACTGAACTAGAACTGAACTAGAACTGAACTAGAACTGAACTAGAACTGAACTAGAACTGAACTAGAACTGAACTAGAACTGAACTAGAACTGAACTAGAACTGAACTAGAACTGAACTAGAACTGAACTAGAACTGAACTAGAACTGAACTAGAACTGAACTAGAACTGAACTAGAACTGAACTAGAACTGAACTAGAACTGAACTAGAACTGAACTAGAACTGAACTAGAACTGAACTAGAACTGAACTAGAACTAGAACTGAACTAGAACTGAACTAGAACTGAACTTGAACTGAACCAGAACTGAACTAGAATTGAACTAAAACTGAACTAGAACTGAATTAGAACTGAACTAGAACTGAACTAGAACTGAACTAGAACTGAACTAGAACTGAACTAGAACTGAACTAGAACTGAACTAGAACTGAACTAGAACTGAACTAGAACTGAACTAGAACTGAACAAAAACTGAACTAGAACTGAACTAGAACTGAACTAGAACTGAACTAGAACTGAACTAGAACTGAACTAGAACTGAACTAGAACTGAACTAGAACTTAACTAGAACTAAACTAGAACTGAACTAGAACTGAACTAGAACTGAACTAGAACTGAACTAGAACTGAACTAGAACTGAACTAGAACTGAACTAGAACTGAACTAGAACTGAACTAGAACTGAACTAGAACTGAACTAGAACTGAACTAGAACTGAACTAGAACTGAACTAGAACTGAACTAGAACTGAACTAGAACTGAACTAGAACTGAACTAGAACTGAACTAGAACTGAACTAGAACTGAACTAGAACTGAACTAGAACTGAACTAGAACTGAACTAGAACTGAACTAGAACTAAACTAGAACTGAACTAGAACTGAACTAGAACTGAACTAGAACTGAACTAGAACTGAACTAGAACTGAACTGGAACTGAACTAGAACTGAACTAGCGCTGAGCTAGCACTGAGCTAGAACTGAACTAGAACTGAACTGGAAATGTACTAGAACTGAACTAGAACTGAACTAGAACCGAACTAAAACTAAAATAGAACTGAACTAGAAATGAACTAGAATTTAAATAGAACTTTACTAGACTGAAACTTGTATTTTAAATGTTCTCAAGTATTTAATGAAAATCTTTAAATATAATTTTTAATTTCTTTAGTTACTCTTTTATTAACTAAAATTAATCATTGTCTTAATTAAAATACTATAATAAAAAATAGTTTCAAACTAATACTTCTGTCAAACTTATAAGCTTCTCCTTCAGAATAAATATTATAAAAAAAAATCCTAAGAAATAAGAAACAAAAACATAATTTTTCTATACCTGTCAGGATTAAAAACACATTGTCTATAAAAAAAGCAAAACTTCTATGTAATTCTATACTTTTTATCTCTTCTCTGGCACTTTATTTTCTTTAGCCATTATGTGCTTAATAACTTCAACTCCCTGTTTTCTTTACTCCAGCAGAATTCCTAAAGCTTTTACCATTAAAATAAAAAAATAATCTTTAAATGAAAAAATAATAGAAATGGAAAAAAATTTAAGCAAAATTGAAAACCTTATGTGATAATTCTAAAAGAATGGTATAGAACTTATTAGTTGGTGTTGGCAATGGTGGTTATTTAAAGTTTTGCAATTCATTGATTTACAATTATTACTAAAAGCTTTCTAAAAATAATCGAGCTAATCACCACGTATGTGAACATAAGTACATGAAATAAGCTTAAAATGGCCGTTATGGTCAGATGCAATTAACGAGGGGTTGTAGAGAGAATTGTAGGAAATATTATGTTGGTATATAATTAAACTTAAATTGCTTCCTAAGGAAGCCTCGTATGTGAGAGTTATGCTGTCGGGAAATAGGTATAATATTAGTTGGTGTATGTTGTTTTGTAGCTTTTAATATTAAAGCTATTGCTGTTGTTTTAAAATAATCATCAATGTTCAGTGTTGCTTTTATAATCTCACCCACAGAAACACATGCACAAATTAAATATTCAGGGTATAAAAGGGTAAAAAGAAAAGGCCTTCAATGAGTAAAGCCTTACAATGTCATTTGTATATAGATATTTGTTTTAATTGGTAACTGCTTCTGAAATAACTTTTCTAGAAGGCCTTCTAGAAGTACTGTATATATAGACAAATTATTAACAACCTTCCTGGAGTAATAAAGTATTTAGAATGAGTCCTTTTTAAACAGCTTCCGAAGAAGTTTTTATTCATATCCTGTGAACGAAAGTGAATAAGAAGAGCTTTTTCTTTTGAACAAGAAATTAGTTTGAATATCTGTTCAAGGTCTTCTTATAGGTCCTAAAAGAAATTAGGCCTTCTGTTAAGCTTCTTTTTCCTGCTGACTATACTTGTATATGTTTTTATCTCTTTATGTCCTTATGTGTGATATTAAAAGCATACAGGAATATAATTCCTCACCATTAGCTTTTGACCTCAAACCTTTTTTTTCCTCTCTTTACGTGCATACATACATATGTATATGTATAAGTAATTCTGTTTGGGTTTTTCTCCATGTTTGTATATATTAAATATCCGTAAATATTCGCTCATACAATTGTCCAGACATTAACAATAATGTTGAACACAGAATTGAAATTGTATGACTGAATTCATTGTATTTAATGACAATATGTGGCTAAAAGTTTAAGCATACACAGAGAAAATACACAATACTTTCAATAAATTTTTTTTGTATACCTTTTGTACAAAACGTAAAATTGTATAAATATAAATGTCTGTTATACTCGTACGTATACTCGTATATAAATTCAATGTTATGCGACATTAAGCGATTAAATAATGTAATGTAATGTCAGCTTAATCAAAGGTTGATCTATTGTATTTTTCTGTTTTGTTAATATACAAACACATGGCCCACGTACATTGAAAGAGTAAAGTATAGGATGTAGTTAGGCTCTAAGAGGGGGTTGATAAAGGAATTGGTTAATCAATACAAACTATTAAATACACTCATATAAATAAGGTCTGCAATAAAGTAATTTAATTCGTACACAAAAAGAACTCATTAAATAGTTGTTAAGCCTATTTAAAGCTTTTATGTAATTTTTGTGTAAGAAAAAAAAAAAAAAAAAAAAAAAGACCAGGAAATAATTAGCTTTAATATTCGTTTAAATTAAAGGTGAGCGAAAAATTTAAATGTTGATATAATAAAAAATTTAAAAAATTATAATAAAATCTTAAATAAGTTGGGGATAAAAATCAAGTTTTTGTCTAGTTTTATCTATATATATAAAAGAGTAATGACTGAGTGAGATTGACTGACTGATTTACTTAGTGATTCATCATCGCACAGCCCAAACGGTTAAAGCTGAAATGAAATATAGACTGTGGATTGGACTCCTACCGAATAGATCCTTTAAGACGATATTTTTGGAAATTCTAATGTTTAGGGGGTTAAAAAGGGTAAAATCGGTAACCTTTTATCTCCTAAACTAATAGAGATACAAAAAAAGTTAAATAGTTATCATTATTCATTTGAAGAATTATCGGATAGGTGTCTGGTACTTTTTTGAAATTCAGCACTTTTAGGGAAAAAACGGGTAAAAACTGTAATTTGGTATCTTTTTGGAACCCTATCTATCTTTTAATCCAGTAAGTATAGAAATAAAATGTGCACAAAATTAGTATCTAATTGAAAATTGGCGAATACAAGTTTGGTACTTTTTGGAAATTCAAACGTTTAAGGGGTAAAAGTCGTACCTGATTTCGGAACCTTTTTTAAAATTTGTTTTTCTTTTTACTGAAACATACATATGAATATTTTATCGTTAGATCCCAGTACAATTTAGAAATTCATTGAAAAACAACCTTTGTTACATTCAAGGGGGAATAAAAAGTACCAAAAAGGGGATAAAATTGGGAAATTGTATTTTATTCATGGATTTTTTATTATATTAAGCCTAGTAACATGAACTGAAGTACATGTAGTCCTAAGTTAGTGGGAATTTAGAAAAGGGGATTTTGTGGTACTTTTTTGTTCTTTTAATGGTACTTTTTGAATTTTCTATATTATTCAACCTAGAAACATTAAATTAAAGATATATGATCCTAGGTGAATGAGAACCATAACTGGGGACTTTGTGGTACTTTTTCATTCTTTTAATGGTACTTTTTGAATTTTCTACAATATTAAATTTAAAATCATGAAATTAAAGATACATGGTAATATGTGGTTAAGAATTTAAGAGGGGAATTTTGTGGTACTTTTTGTTCTACCCATGGTACTTTTTGAACATACAAATATGAAATTTAAAATATATGGTCCTAAGTGAATGAGAATCCAGAAAAGAGAATTTGTGTACTTTTTCGCTCTTCTAATGGTACTTTTTGAATTTTCTAAAATACTAAACCTAGAAACATGAAGTTAATGATAGTGGAGTGGGTAAGACTTCAGGAGGGGGAATTTTTGGTCTTTTTTGGAATTTTCTATGTTAAAATCATGAAACTGAAGATATGTAAATGAGAATCCAGAAAAGAGGATTTGTGGTACTTTTTCGTTCTTCTAATGGTGCTTTTTGAATTTTCTAAAATATTGAACCTAGAAACATGAAATTCGAGAAATAAGATCCTAAGTGAATGAAAATCCATAACAGGGGACTTTGTGGTACTTTTTTGGTCCTCTAATGGTGCTTTTAGAATTTTCTATAATATTAAACATAAAATCATGTGGGTAAGAATTCAAAAGGGGGCTTTTTGGTACTTTTTTGTTCTTCTAATGGTACTTTTTGAATTTTCTATAATATTTAATCTAAAAACATGAAAGGTCCGAAGTAGTGTTTATAAACCGGTTAACCGGTTAACCGAAAACCCGGTTTTTTCTTCAAATTTCGGTTATTTGCGAACCGGTTAATTTGAAATTTTAAATTTCGATTAACCGGTTTATCCGGTTTTTTTGTGTCGGTTAACCGGTTTTAAAAATTTGATAAAAATATCGCTAAAATTCCTCCTTTTGTTACTTTTTTCTGAATTTAAAATTTAAGAAAATATTTTCAAACTACTAAAAATTCTTGCTGTTTGAATTAACAAGTAGTCAAGTGATAATATTTACTTGTTTGAAGTAAAATATATTTTAAAACTGTATGTATAATAAAATCAGATAGATAATTAAGCATTCTATTTACAAAAACTTAAATTTCATGCGAATGAAATTTTCCAAAAGAAGAAAATAACATTACACCTACTAAAGTATAGCTTAAGAGAAAAATAAGATTTTATATAAGATAATAGGAAAAAAATAAAGACTTCAAACGTAAAAGTACAGAATGATTAATAATTCTTCTAAAAATTAAAAACAAATCCGTTTTTATCAGTAAAAATGTTAATTATTTTTCCAATTTTATACAGATATTTTTATTAATTACAGTTTTTTATAAAAATTAAATAAACATTTCTTTAAGATAAAGACATCAAAAGCGGTGAATATAAATCATAATATAAAGGTCTGAAGCTTTCTTTTTGTTGTTAAATTTTTTTTCAATAATTTTATTTTATTCTTAACTTAGAAAAATTTAAAAAAAGCTAATATTAAAAATACTTTATAGAAGAATTTTAGATCGTTATAAAGCTTCAAAAGCTGTGCTAAAATATGCAAAAAAAAAATGTTTTTATAAATGATAAAAAAAAAAAGTTCGAAAAATATTCATCATTTACAAAAAAAATTAGTGTTTTTATAAATTATAATCAAACTAGTCTAAAGGCTGAAAAAAGTTTTATAAACGTTAGATGTAAATCTGTCGCTATTTATAAAGAACAGTGTTTATTATTTGGTGCCTTGTTAAACCAATAAGTTGAAAAACACTTTTTTAACCAAAAATATTTTTATTATCTTCAAATTAGAGCAATTATTAAAATGTCGGTTAACCGGTTTAACCGGTTTTTAAGTAGACGGTTAACCGAGAAACCGGTTTTTTAATTTTAGCCAATTTTCGGTTAACCGTCAAACCGGTTTTTTGAAAAGTCGGTTTTTTATAAACACTAGTCCGAAGTGAATGAAAATCCAGTAGAGGGTACACAGAAAAAAATATGACTAATATTTTTTTGAACAATGCAATATTTGTTTTTAAATTCAAATTTAATAAAATAGATTATTTAATTCAAATATTTATTTTATTGGTTACATATAATTTAAAACCAAAAACAAAATTCAAAAACAAATTTATGTTTTGACATTTCCTTTAAAGAAATAAAAAATATGTATGTGAAAATTTTTAAACAAAAAGCACGCCAATATATCGGTTTAAGATAAGGATTATCATACATATTTGGTTCTTGTTCATACTTTCAATGGTAAGCCCTTTTGTATTCTTTCCAAGTGAGGTGATTTATTTATCTTTTTATCATTTAAACTTTTTTATAGGATAATTTGGTTAATTTCTAAAAAAAATGCAATTGGAAATTGCCTCTTTTGATCTCTGTTGATAAAAAATAGAAGAGTTTGTTGATACAACTAGGCGCCAGTAAGTGGGATAAATCTGTACCTCCTATATCGCAGCATACTTTATTAGTTAAAATGAATTCTTTATTTATTGCAAAAGGTTAGTAAGTAACATTGTGGGTTATTAAATTGGAATTGTTTTTTGAGTAACTTTTCCGCCGTTATACATATGTGGGTCGAGATTGACCAATATAAGGTACAATAGCGTACAAGTTTCATTCCATGGATTATATCACATCATTAATAGGTAAGTTGGGTTTATTTTTAGTAAATTTTTGCAAATAAAATGATATTTATGTATCTTCTTCTCTAAATCATTTGAAGCATATGTAATGGAGAAATGTTAACGTTCAAGTATATAACAATATATGTTAAAAAAAAGTTTGTAATATTATTAATATTCGTGTGTCTATTTACTAACAACGTCCGTCCACATGAGTGGCTTTAAGTTAAGTTCCTTGTATTCAAATACCTTGTATGTGACTAATCAAACATCATTAAAGTTGAATTAATATGTGAATAGGTACATCAGTGTCCATAAAAATCCATCTGGCGAAGAAGAGAAGTATTTAAGGTTTGAAAGTCATATCGGTAGACTCCTTAATACTGGAGTTAGTGCATTTCAAAATAGTGCACTATTGAGATCAATATGGATTTAACAATATTTCTTGTTCAACCGTTATCTTATACTGATTGGTTTATCTATCCAATTCCCCTAATATTAAAGGTAATTTGGGATTCATAACTAAAGGATAATTTCATTTAAATCTTATTCTGTAGTATGTAATTTTTACTTAAACTTTGTTTAATCTTATAACAATATTTTCTTTTCTGTTTTAGATCAATGTGTTCATTGATGAAATGTCAAATAAGTGCCAAAGAGTTAGAGATTTCTCATTGTTTAATTTTATTCGTACTTTAATGTGTATTTATATAAACATATTATTTTAGCATTATTCATATTACATTTAATTTATATACATTATAAATTACTCTATGATTACATTCCTTTATATTGTATTATTATTTTTATTTTCATTATTTATACCTGTAATTTACACACACATGACATTTTATAGTTGAAAAAATTGGTAAAAATTGTAATATTGGTTTTAAAAATAATTTTTATTAATTGTTTTACTGATTCAAAAATTAAAATTGTTTGAAAATCGATGAAAGATTTAAAAAATATTTTGTTGTTTCATTTAAAAAGTTATTAAAAGTTTTTAATATTTTCAAATATTCAAACTAATAAATGTTGACAATATTTTAATAAGAAAAAAATTTATTTTTTTCAATAAAACATTTACGAATTTGAATGTTTGATTTTACAAATTTAGTGATAGGTCTTCTTTCAGTAAAAAAAATTATTGACTTTAAGAATTTTATTATTGAATTTGAAATTCAGTTTTTTCTGTGTACTTTGTTTTACTTTTCGTTATTATATTACTCTTTGAATTTTTTGTAATAATAATTAACTTTCAAACGTAAAATCCACAAGCTCTATTGGTCACATTCTTATCTATAATAGAAATAATTTGATAGTTTTTGAACATTCGAACGTTAAAGGTGTAAGAAACTGGTAAATATTATTGTTCTTAATGCTGACAGAAGACCAATATTATAACTGTTCCCACGGGAGATATGAATCATAGTTGAATTTTACGGGTTTCTTCACTTTTGGTATTTCATTTAATTTTTTTTTTTTTCTAAATAAAAAGCCTACCAATTTTTTATCTGGTCTATGTAGAACTACTGCAAGTTCGGATACAATGGGGTAGGAAAGCGCACTGTATTTATGCCATAAGAAATATTATTCAAAAATGTATAGGTTTAAAATTATAAATAAACACAATTTTAATTTATAATATGATATAGTTTTTATTAAAAAAAATCTACGCTAACGAAGTAGCGGGTATTTTATATAATTATGATCTTTATGATTACAACTAATATAAAAATGTATCTATTTTTTTGTTTGTTTTTTTGAGCTTTAGTTAGACTTAAATTATACAACTTTTAAAATCTTTTATATCAGTTATAGGCAAATTTGTAGGCATTTTAATTTAAATATTAATTTTAAATCGGTCCGAGATATTAACAAAAAATATATTATCTTTCTTGTGCTGTTTTTCATTAATGTAATAAATGATCTTTAATACTAATGTGATTTTTTTTGTAGAGCTATATTTGACGATTAGTATTAAGCTACCGGTTGAGGCACAAATTCCTTTAAGGAAAGCTGATGGTACCTGGGCTCGTAGTGCAGAAGAGAAAGCCAATTTATTTGCACCTCATGTAAGTACAGTATTTCAACCAAACCCTCCAACCAATGATTTTGTTTGCGAGAGACAAATGATATTACATTGAATGATGATGATATGGTTGCTATTAGACCCGATGACATAAATACAATGAATCAAAAAAATCACCTGGATATGATCAAATAACACCATCCATGATTAAAAACCTACCGTAGGTGGCAATAATAGTGCTGTCAATAATGTTCAATGCGATCTGATTATAACAATACCAAGTTTAAGAGTTCATAGAATCAAAATTCTAACCAACTTTGCAAAATCCTATGGGGATTTTATTAATCTGATGATATAATTTTATTTCGCATTGGAATCATTGAAGCAATATTTGATGACCCAAAATTTGGCCCCACAGTGCATTGTTATAATATTTAAAACTTCTGTACATTCTAAACGGACTTATATAATAAATATTTTACTCTATATTAAATTTAAAAATGGGGATTTTAAGTGTATTAGTAGGTTGTTGAAATACAATCTTCACACACATATATATTTATTGGGCCATTTACTTTTTGAGAACTTTTCCTAGTTACCGTATATAAATACTATTTTTAATATTGATTATTCTTTCAATTATCCTTTTTATAAAAGAATGAAATATTAATATCAAAATGTTTGATCTAAAAATATTTATAGTTTCTTTGTTATTAATATTTTCTCTAAAGATAAGATTTCTAAAGAATTTATTTAAAATTCTTAATTTGGTATAAATTTAATACATCACTTTCCTTTGAAAAGTTTTTATATATTTGTTGGCAACATTAAATCATTAAAAATTTATAACAATTTGTCCTTGTTTCTTAAGCATTCTTAAACTTGTCAAATAAACATTTACATTTTTAATTTTTCTCTTGCCCATTAATCTGATTAGCTTTTGTTTTGCTTTTACCATTTATTACTTACTTGTACATATATTCTTGCCACCCTTTAACTCCCAACTAAAACTATAAACCTATCGGTTATAGCTAAGGGAAATTTTATACCTAAAAGTATGCTATAATCTAACGTTTATATAAATGCTACCAGCCAGTAGTAGAGTAGCAGTATTCGATAGAAAAAGAATAAAATTAAAAATAAAATAAAAAAAACTAAAGAAAACAACAGCAACAATAACTACCTTTACAATTACCAACACCATTTGAGGCCATCAAATTGTATGATTGATCACAATTTTCCAAAGTAATTATCCGCTTATACACTGTGCTGCTCTAAATAAATGTACAGATGAACAGACACACTTTTACATATATAAATATGATACATTTGCAAGCAAACATATCATACAAACATAGATAAATTTATATACATATATCTAATGTAAATGTATCCATTTACCTAATGCTTATGGTAGGATATTTTGTTAAGCTTCAAATACATTCTAAAAACAGAAGGTATTTTACTCCTACTTCTATATTTACACTAATACACATAAAACTTTGTTAAAAGTAAAGTTAATACATTTATATATGTATATGTAATTTTATATGTATTAGTATGTGTATATTTATATAAAATTTTGTTGTCCATCTATTTTATGTTTTTAGTCTCTTAGTATGTTAGTATGTATGTCCATTCATTCGTTAGTCCATTTTGTCCGTCTTTACTTCCATCTATTCATAAAGCTTTATAACATTTGTGGCTAGATTTTGTTGTTTGTGTCACTAATCGTAATTACTTTGTAAATAATTTCATTTTTATGGAACTAAAGAGAAGTAGGGAAGTGTAAAACGTTGAAGAGAAACATAAAGTAGAGTAGATTATGTAGAAGTATAAGCTTTAAATTACTTTAAGGTGACCAGATGTTGAAGATTTTAAAAGTTAAAGAAAAAGACACATAATGAAAGACATAAAATAAAATATAAGTTATATAAAAAAGTATAAAATAACACATTCATACTTTGTCTTTGTCTGATGTTTTAAAAAACGTTCAAGGACCTAAGACACAAATAGGAACAAGTTGTTCTTAGTATACACATCTATTAAAAATAAAAGATACACCTTAGAGGATGATATTAAAGTAATGATAACTTTGGAAATCCTTCAGAAATATTCCGGATGTTTTGACTTTGTAATTAATTTAATGTGACAATGTCGCTTTAATGAAAAATATAGCAAGTAAAAGCATGGAAATTGATTTTCATATATGTTTTCAATTTAAAGGGCAAACATTTTTGCTCAAAATAATAGATACAGTTAACTGGTATTTTTTATATTAAGTCGAATTCTATTGGACTTTTTTGATACGATTAGAAAATATTATAAAGAAATAATATTCTGACATAAAAAATGAGTACTAAATAAGAGAGAAAAATAGTTCAAAACAAGAGAAAATGAAAAAGTCGTTGCTTGAAATGGCAAATAGGGACTAGGAAGATGTCTAAATTTTATCTAAAATGCCTTATATAAAAAACGAACAATAGAAACTCGTATAAGACCTCATCAAAGAACCCCAGTGACGGAAAGGAAAATTATTGTATTGGCAAAAAAGTACAATTTCATTTCTTTGAAGGCTATTTCTCTAGAGTTTTTAATGAAGTAGGTTCGCAAACAGTTTGTCTTCATCTTATGCAACACAAATTTCCAGAAAAAATTTCCAGAAAAGTTTCATCACGCGCTCGCGCGGTCCATATAAAAAAAGTTGAAATAAATTCAACTTTAACGCGCGGCCGCATGTAACACCATTGCCAGATTAAATTTATGACAGTGTTTTCAAATTTTCCTTTGTCAGTTTTTTTGTAAACAATTGATTGATTTTTAAGCTGGTTATAACGCTTCCGCTCATTGCCGCGAGACGCGTACAATGTCCTTCCACTGTTAGTCCGAATGTGAATGTGGAAAAAAATGGAATGGTATTATTTTCTGTTGAAACGAAAGCTAATTTAATTAAAAACGACAATCAAAGAAGTTGGATCTAGATAACTTGCTAAATGATTTGACAAAAATTTAGATGAATTACAGTACACAGAAAAAATTATTACCGTATATTATACAATTAACTCAGTTGTTTAATTTTGCATCAAAATTTAATAAATATGTTCAAGAAAAAATAAAATAAAAAATAAATTTTGGTATGATTTTTTTTCCTATACACATTTTTAATTCATTCAATCATCTACTTGATTGATTTAATTAATTTATTAATTGGGAATTTTTTTCTGTTTTGTATTTTTTATAGTTTTTAGTAATTGATATAATCATTTTGGTGAGAGGTGCAAATTTAAACAAGTTTATAATTGAATGAATTATTTTCATATATATTTGTTAATTAGTGACTTTTTTCTGTGTATAAAACATAAAAAAATATGGTACAGAACTCCATTGGAAACATGTCAGATGTTGATGTCTAGTATGTCCAGACGAATGCAGTAAGTTGGCCATAATAAGGATGAATGTACGGGATCTTAGTCCTTCCTTAACATTACCTAATAAGTTTTGATAAAAACTTATCTAGTTTTTAATAATGGAGTTATGAAATTAACGTCTAATTCAATATAATTTATGACTTGTTTAGCTTTCTTTTTACTTTCCTAATCGACTAAAATATGTACACACAGAAAAAGGAATGGTTAGTAAACGATTACAATCATTAAATTGTAATTCAGTAAACCTAAATTGTATTGTAGTTACTGAAATTATATGAATAGAACAGATTTCTAATATTAATGGAGGTAAAATAATGATTATATTGAAATAACAATTGCTTTTAAAATAACAATGGTTATCTGTCTCAATGTGTGAAGATTGTAGTAAATGTATCTAATTTGGTAGGAACTACTGAATTATATATTGGTAGTTGCAATCATAATATTGATTGTATGAAAAACATTCAAATTTGAACTAAAAATTATGTTGCAGATATCAATATTTCTATTATATTCCAAATTCAAATTCGGTGTTTCCAACCAATAGAAACTAAAAATATATTTGACATTCTTTGCAAAAAACTATATTAAAATAAAATTTATTTTATTTAAAACGAAATAAGTTCTACATCGTAATGTCCAAGAAGCTAACTTAAAACGGCATGTTTTTTCAAAAGTTGCAGCTTACAAAGTCCTGTGACATATTTTTTGTATCCATGTGAAGATAACTGCAGCATACTCAAGATCATTTTTAAGCATAAGTAAAAGCAAATTATAAATAATTTTTTTTCTTTATTGAAATACAAAAAAGTTTGCTTTTTTAAAGGCAATATTAAGAATCCAAAAAGGCAGGAAGCTAAAACGAAAATTTTGAGGCTAAAAACAAAATTAAAAGGATGGATTTAGCCTTAAAAAGGCTACACTGGCAACACTGGTCTTATGCAGTAAGAGTCGAAACTAACAGTGCTATTCTCGACCGAATGACAAAAGAATTTATTGTGATAATAAAAAAAAATTGTGACAAAAAGGAAATTTTTCTATTCTGCCTTTAAAAAAATGTTTTTTATAAATTTTTGGTGATAGTTGTCACATTCATAAAAGCATATGACAATAACTAATGACTGATAATTGTCATGAATTCGAGAGTAGCACTGTTTTACGAATAATTATAACATATTTTTCTTATAAAAGTCGTGGAAAAAAAAATCAATACCAAACATAAGAATTTAAAAAAATTAAATATTTTAAATATCTAATGTTGGTAATGTGGTACTTTTAATAATAACTAATAAAACTAACTGAACAAATTCTATATTTAGAACAGAGTATAATATTACACAGAGAAAACAGTTTCGTTATGGCAACCGAATTTTTAGCCAATCGAATTTGGTCGGTTACATGTACTATTCTAAAATTCGGTTGTCATAACCATACAAATCGGTATTTGCAACTGTTTGGAGAAAACTAATTTAATTGGTATAACTTCTAAATTTATGTTTATACATTAGACTAGCACAAAAAAATATATGTATTAATTTTATTATAAAATTGAGTTTTATTATACTTTTTGTAATAATCAAGAGAAATATACAATAAAATATACTAAAATACATAATACTTGGCACTTAGCGTCGACTTGGATTCTTGTACATGTATATAGTTCTCCAATAAGAGGGTGTACGGTTCGTAAAATAATCGTGTAAAGAACTGATTTTCGTGTCCTTTTACCTCATCGTTCAAGTAATTATCTTTTAAACAGCTTGAAGATGACGACACATCGTCTGATTGAGGAAATTGTTTAAGGTCTGACACAAGAGCATTGGTGGCAGTAATGGAGGTACATAATTTGTTGTTTAATCTGCAAAAAAGGAAATGCGCTTGAAGAGTTGCTTCAAGTTATTCTAAGTTGTTTACCTTCATTACGCATGATATGGAAGCAGCATATAAGCAAACGGAAAATTATACAATACCAAGACGGGAATAGCATCTAACTTGGTCAGGAAAATGTAATGTTTTCAACTTGTAACTTGCAAGAAAAAGCATCACACATGATCTGAAAATAATAAGAATAATTTAAATAATATTATAATTAACGCATATTCTCTTAACAACCACGTACTCACCCATAAAACCACATCGAAATTAAATAAATAAATATGTTTTCATTATATGTATTAATTTTTATTTTAGTATTTTATAATTTATTACAAAATTCTTTCCTTTTAGTATTTTTTTTTAATGTCAAAAAAATAAATAAATATTACTTGATAAACACAATTATCTTTTGTTTGAAAGCATTGAATTGCTTTATATTTCGTTATTGCAATCGAATAATATTGATTGCTGTAACTGAAAATTAGTTAATATTTAAATGTTAATAGTATAAAACATTTTTTAATTGCAACTACCAATATTTAGTGTTAATATGTAAAACCATTTCAGTTGTTTCTTCCGAATTGGCTTAATTAATTTTTACCAATCGCAATTGATTACAATAACTAACTTAAGAATTGTAATAACTGTTATTCCAATATAATAATAAATTAACAGGCATTTATATAGAAAATTGAATGCACTAATTAATATTTTATTAATATTGTAAAATTTCAGTATTGTTTATCATATATTTATATTAGTAACCGTTTTCCAACTAATCTTTTTTCTGTGTGTATAATTAGTAAGAGTATATTAAATTAGATAAAATTTCTTTGAAGATTTTTTAACATTTTTTTTTAAATAATGTTAATATTTAAGTTGAAATAAAATTTAAACTAAATTTTAAAATATTATAGATACACTTGTCCTAAAATGAAAGTATTAGAAAAACTATAAGGTTCAAAATGGCTAAAATCTCAATCCGGGAAAAACTATTTTCAAATTTTCTTTCTTTCATTGAAATCGTCACTATTTCGTTAAAAATGGCGCCTGTCAGAAAATACTTTTTGGGTGTTTACCTTACATATGAAGGAATTTAATTAAGATAATTTTATGTTGATCCCAGTTTTGTGATTTGAGAATTTAGCAAAAATAAATTTTTTAATTTTTTCAAAATTGACAAAGTTTGGATAAAGTTTGAGGGGAGACCATTGCCTCTACTACTCTCTGGATTTACTATACAAGCATTTGCGCTAAGATTCCTTTTTAAAAAATTATATAGACCAGTACAAAAAGCTAATTCTGTAAGTAAATAAATATTGCCACCCAAAAAATACGAAATTTTTTTAAAATTCCTATTTCAAATTATTGTAACTTTTTATCCGATTCATGTATTTATATGCATGTATCATATATGTATCAATATTATTTAGAACTTTATAAGAAATATGATGAATATTTTAGAAAAAAGTTTGGGTCAGTAGTAAGTTTGCCAAGTTAAACGAAAGAAACTAAAAGAATTCTGAAAATGAGTTAGCAATTTATTTTCTGTCAAATCATAAATTAATGTTTGGCTTAAAAACACCTATCTCTGGCCATGCCAAATTTTATTGAGATTTCTGGCACGTTTCATAAGTTATAGAATTATTTGCAAAAACGTGTTTGAGAACCACTGTGCATTGAATCTCCACTTGTTTGTAAGTTAGAGTATTCCATAGAAAAACATTTGTGTGGAAGATCCTTCAAACGATTCGTAATAATGTGCTGAATATGTACAAAAATGTTAAAAAAATTTTTAAAATTAATCTTCAGTTCCCAGCAATTAAAAGTCAAGAGTCTAAACAAATTATTCAATAAAAAAAAAAAAATAAAAATAATAATAATAGATTTTTTTTTTTTTTATTGAAAAAAAATTGATAAAATTTTCATAACTTTGTTCAGTGTTGCCAGTTTAGGCTTTTAAAGGCTAAATCTAGCTTCTTTATTTTGCTTTTAGCCTAAATTTTATCATTTTTGTATATTAATTCGAAAAAAAAGAAGAAAAAAAAAAAAAACGAAATTATTTATATTTAACGAAAATTTTCAACTGCGGCGCTTAATTCTACAATAATATTATAATTATGAGAACGAAAAAAAAAAAAAACTTTTAAATTTTGCAAAACCTCAAAACTATCATCAGGAACAAGCCGACACACTCCCAATATAAAGTTGGAAAATAGTAAATTAGAACAGCAACGGGGATAGTTATCATGAGAGGCCCTTAGAGAATCTCCTGCGCAATCCTGGAAGACTGGACAGCAACAATGCTAATAACACAAGGCAACAAAATCGACAAAATTTTAAAGGCTTGAAAAACCATTTTACAATTTTGATGTATTATGGTTCCAGTAGTCCAAATGTGGTCCAAATTTTAAATTCTATGGAGAGGTTTTTCTTAAATTTTTTTTTTCTAAAATTATAAATTTTTTTAGATGTTTTCCCACATAATTAATGATAACTCAACAATTTTTAGTTCGATATTATTGAAATAAACTTAGAAAAATTTACATTTACATAGCCGTTTTAATCGGCTAAGTAGTTTCGGAGTTATAATAAAAAAAATTAAACAAAAAATATATTTTTTACGTGAAAATATGCATTTTTTATCCTTCTTACGGATATAACAGAAGGATATGTATTTAGAGCTATGCTGAAAAAATGAAAATGTTGAACTTTATTAAAATATTTCTTGTCACGGCATTATCATGAGCGGCATTACCATTCATATAAAAATGAGTCAAAATTAGCCAAATTACTTGAAATCATAAAATTATAATCATTTAATTGCAAACGCCAAAATACCAATATATACTTGTTGTACATCAATGTTTAGGAAATTTTGTCTTCTTTTCAAATATGTATAAATTTTACAATACGAAAATTTGTTTAAGACTTTTTGCAAAAAATACTGAGAAAGGATGGATTTGTGATTTTTTGCATATTTTTAATTTTTAATTATGGAATAAAATTCTTGTTAGTAAATATTTTTGAATGAAATTTCACAAATAAGTAGATTTTCTGATGCTTCATTCAAAGCGCTATTAATTTTTTGGGATTTGTCTACAAAAATCTCGTAATTCCCAAAAAACTTTACAAAATTTCCAAAAATGGGATTTTTTACTTTTTTTTGCTATATCTTTCCAACCGATTACGGGGATCAAAAATTTCTATTGCGAAAAAAATTAAAACACTTTGGACTAAGTAAAAAGTATAACCTTTTTTTGATTACAGCTTTGCGATTTCAGAAATTAAGCCGAAAATTCGAAATTAGTTGGAAAAATAGGTCAAATTTGGGAAACCCTGGTTCTCGCAAAAATCGATTTTTAAAAGCATTTTTCCCTTTAAAGTATTTTGTGTTTAGTTATCTTTCAGATAAATATAAAAACTATATATGTTACTAAAGAAAATTTTTATATAACAGAAAAAGAATGTTACTACTTTTTTGAAAAAAAAAGGGGAAAAAATCAACTTTTTTTTGAAATTTTAAATTTAAATGCATGTAATTTTTGGTTCCGTAAATATTTGGTCAAAATTCTTTCTTTATAAAATTTTCTATTTGTTTTTAATGAAATAAGACAAATTTTAAAACTATGGGGTTAAAATTGGACCCGCTGTAGCGAAAAAACTTCACCAAGACAGGCTAAAAAGTAAAAATTTTAATTTTTGAAGCTTAATATCTCTTAAACAAAAAGAGATAATATAGGCATACTAGAATGTTTTTTGTAGATTTTGACTAGCAGAATCCTCCTATATAAAAATCTTTGAAATCGGTTCAGATATAAGGAATCAGGATCGTTTTTAATAAATTTTATACCCGAGGTGTACAACTTTGGAACCCTGTGGACTCGCCCCCTGTAAATCTATATGGTCCAAGCTCAAAATGTAAACTCGCCTACACCTCTACTATTACCGTGTGAAATTTCATGGAAATCGGAGCAGCCGTTCCGAAGTTCCATAATTATTTCCATTTCATTTTTGAAATCGCACACTGTGCGACACTGTATATGGGAGCTAAGGAGTGCGATCGAAAAAATCTTAACATATATAAAATTTAATAATTTGGAAACCTTAGAGTTTTGATAGTTTTTTTTATTTAATTGATATTATACCACAGATCACAAAAAAATATAACTTTTTTACTTGTGTTCACTACTTATGAACTCGTAGACCTTTTTTGTTAACCCTTCCATTAGAAATTTGATAGTTGTTTCAGTCACTTTTTGGGAACAATCTGCCCATCTTCTGCATAAAATTTTTCTCATTAATTTATACTTATGTAGAACTTATTCGTGATGAATTTCATTAAAATATTCATACATTTAAGTTAATAGATCACGACAAGAGAACACTATTTGGGGTTCCGGAAAGACAGCCGGACGGACATAATATGGCCACCATATAAGTATATAATGATATGTAGTAAATGGTGTATTATTTAGTATAATGTACGTTACAATATTCCCCAAATGATTTTTTACTGTGTTTTGAAATTATTTATTTCTCTTTTACTTTCTAATTTAGAGAATATATTTTCTTTAAAAAACAGACACATTTGGTCTCTCTATTCTCATTTATAATTCCCTACATTTTGCCAGCATTTAAAGCTTTAAATATTCTAGTAGAATTAAATCTTCTGGGGGGAACAACCAATGCTACATATCTAAACTCTCCTACTTACCTTCAAGTAAGTAAGTATATATAAATATTTTATCCTGGTTACATATAAACTACGATTGTTTTCTGAATTAATATGTATAAGGAAATAGTTAAGTTTATATGTGTGAGTGTATGTTAAAGAGCATTAGTATTTGTATGTATGTATTTGGTGAATGAATGCGTGCATGTATTTCTACTTGATTTAACACTATTAAGAAATTATATATTTTTTTCTTTATGACATTAAAGATTTATATAGAGTTGTTAACAATTTTCTTTCAATTACAATTTTATATAACTTTTTGGTTAAGGTTTAGTTTAGGTTTCTACAGCAATAAATGAAACAAAAGATGAGTAATTGCAGCCTTTTTAGGAAAGAAAATAAATTGACATTTTTTAAACAAAAGCCATGAGCCACATAAGATGATTGGTATTTTATATTTTTGACCACAAAAAGATGAAGGTTACGTTGTAGCAAAAACATGGTTAGTATTTTTAAAGGTGAAGTTAAATAGAAAAAAAAAAAAATTGTATAAGAATTATAGGAAAAATTTAAAAGGGGAATTGGGATATTTTATAGAATATAAAATTATTTGTAGAATACTATTGGTATTTTTTCTTTATTTAAAGATTTTAATATTTTTTATATTTTAATATGATCATAAACAATTGGATTTCCTTACACGTGTTTTCTTTTTTTTTTAAAGCAGCCCTTATTTTCTTCATATATTTCTAACAAACTTAATGCCTACTTTTAGGGTGCTTTTATTTTATTTATTAATAATTTCCATAAAATTATTTCCTTAACGCTTTTCCTTAAATTAACCATTTCATGTCAAGTAGTCTTAATTGAAAATAAAACAAAAATTATAATTTATTTAATTTTTTTTCATTCACAAAAGAATTTATGAAATTTCCTTACAACCAAACATTAAACACGTGTGCCCATGTATTTACCATACATACATCATCATATAAAATTTTCATCAATTCAAAAAACCACAAATATCCTTCAATAATAATTTTAATCAAATATTAAACATTAAATAGCAACAACAACATACACAATAATTGAAAAGTCGAACGAATGAACAACAACAGCACACTTTACACTTTGACACTTGTAGGACATTTGATAAAATAAAAGGGGAGGAGAAGGAGGATTAATTATAAAGAAAAGCATATAAAATTGCAAAAAGTCACCCCTAAAATTATGCACAACAAAATACAAATGCACACATATACATACAACCACAATTTTCCTGAACCCTTCTTGGTTGTTATAAGAGGTGTAGATGTACAGGGTGAAGAGGGAAAAAATTGGCATTAAATGCATTTTATAATATCTTATTACTTACCGATTGTTATAATAAAAACGTATGTTGCTTGTTCAATACTATTCATCTATGTATGTATGTGTGTTTTCAACAATTGTAATTTTGAAATGAAATGGAAAACCATGAAAAAGGAAAATGTATAAAATGAATTGACATGAAATGTCTATTGTTCAAATACAATTGTTAAATTGCATCTTTAAAAGAACTTCAACACATGTACATTTAACCAACACACGTATTTACACGCACATACATGCCAAGCTATATAGAAAGCCTATAATTATGCTACATTATTGTTGTTAAAAGTATTATTGTTATATGAAAATATACGAGTGTTAAAGTGTTTTTGTTGTTACTGACTGGCCTTATTGGTGGTTGTTATCTTCTCTTCTACTTGAGAAGAAGTGATAGTAAACATATGCATTTTATCTTAGGTTTTCATAATGGACCTTTTAACAATAAGAAATAATTTTCTTTTCTTAAAAGAAAATTAAGGGAATAAATAGAAAAAAAGTAATAATGAAATATATTTGAAATTGTAGCTGGAAATTTGAGAATGGTCAAAATTTTAGAAAGGAAATTGTTAAGTATAATTGTTGGGTAACAAGTTTTGACAAGAAATTCAAGAAATAATATAAATGAAAGTATTTTTTTAATATTTATTTAATAGTAATTTGAGAACTTAAGTTAATTGCATTAATTTTAAACATGCATAAGAGACAATATTGATATTAAATATCCTATTTATAAGATACAGTCTCCAATTCAGTGACTATCCCATAAATCATACAACGAAATGTCCCTTCAGATCTAAATAAAAAATCATGAAAATCTTCAAATGTGTTACAGTGAAAAATTATATGGAAACGACAAAGTGTATGTCTTTCAAGGATATTATAAATAAATCTAATATAATAAAAAAATTAGAGTTATGCTCCAAAATCTTCCTTTTCTAGCAAACTGGCAAGTATACCAGACATCGAAAACTCGATCGCTGGTCTCAAACAAGTAGAGGGAAGCTTTTGCAAAGCTATGCAAAAACAACAAAGACTAAGAAAAGCTTTCCTCCATGGTGGAATTCGGAGCTATCTAAAGTACGAAAGGTAATACGTAGAACTTTCAATGAAAGCTTTAAAATAAATCATGGTAGCCGTACCGCTATAAACGGAGAGTCTACGAAAAATCTATGTTAATCGTAAAAAGATACTCATGAAGAAACTTCTGTGAATCTATAGATAACACAAAAGATTCAATCAGACTCAGTAGAATTCTTGCTAAGGGACAATCAAATACAATTTACATTAAGAGGATAAATGGTTCCTGGTCGGAAAACTTGACCAGGAACCATTTGATATCCTCATTAATACTAATTTCTTAGGCTGCAAAGATGCTGCGGCTGGAGCAGAGAGGTTTGATGAGACACAATATATAACCGATAAGAACATAATTACCCCTGACAGAATTGTATGGGCTATTTGAGAGTTTCTCCCCATATAAGTTACCAGGACCTGACGGCATTTTACCAAAAATGTGCATAGTGCCAGGAGACACGTCATCCCCTGGCTACGTAAGATCTTTATGCTTTGTCTTTCTCTTAACTATGTTCAAAGGAACTGGATAGAGATAAAAGTATCCTTTATGCTAAAAATCGGCAAAAGAAGTCACGAGAATACGAAAGACTTTCAGAGCTGTAAATGAATCATTTTTCTTTCATTTTAATTCGTTACAAATTAGCTAAATTTTGAATTAATTCTTTTCACAACGAAAAAAAATTGAATTAAATTTAAATCAATTCAAATGAATTAGGCAGAAATGAGTTTCAACTCGTTTTCAATTCAAATGAATCTGTAAAATGAATGACAATTCGCTTCCAATTCAAATGAATTTGTTAAAGTGAATTGCAATTCATTTCCAATTCATTTGAATTGAATTGATTTTGAATTCATTCAAATGAATGAAATCAAAAAAGAGTTGCAATTAATTAAATTCAAGAGCAGATCTGGGGGAAATGAAATAAAAAAAAATAAAAGAATTTCCGCAATATACAGGTAGGTGTGATCTCTCAACTGCTTTGGCTTATTGTTGTTAACTCGATTTTCATAGAAGTAAACAATAAAGGAATAAAAGTTATTTCTTATACGAATAATGTTTTGATACTAGGAGCAAATTCAAGCAAGACAGAACTTGTACTATTTACAACAAAGACCAAGATACCGAGCTTTAGATTACCTCAGTTGAGGAACTGCGAAATTCGCCTTTCAATAAATGCAAAATACTTGGGCCTTATACTGGAATCAAAACTGTTATGGAAGCTGAACACTCTACACAGAGTTAATATAGTTAAATAGATGTATACAGCTATTGTAGGTCCAATCCTTTCTTACGGGTCTCTAGTATAGTGGACTGCAACATAAAAGAAATATGTAATAGACTAGATATATAGAATTCAAAGATCAGAATTTATTGGAATTACAGGAACACTAAGAAGTAGTCTTTCAGAAGCACTGAATACTATACTGCACCTCCTTCCAATTGACCTTCACATAATGGACATATCTGTCAAGAGTGCAGTGAGCCTTAATGCATCCGGATCACAGCTCGGATTAAATTGAAATTGATGAAAGAGTTGCAGAGGAAGATTTAAGCTTTCAGAAAAATCATATTGTAGTCACCCTGTGATAACACAAAATAAGCTACAGGGTGTCAAAATTTATTACCTCGAGTATGTAAAAGTTTAAAAAAATCGTTACTTCTACAAATGAAGTCAATTTTGACACCCTGTAGCTTATCGTGTATTATCACAGGGTGACTACAATATCTGAAAGCTTAAGTCCTCCTCTGCAACTCTTCCATACATTTCAATTTAATCCGAGCAGTAGTTTTGGAGATACAGATTTATTACCAAAAAATTTGCATTTGACCCCACTGTGGAGCGTTACTAATTTATTTGTTTAAACTTATAGTATTAATTTCAATTTAAAAAAAAAACTTTATTTTTAAAACATAAGAAATCAAACTTTATGAATATTAAATAAATTTATTCCTAAATTTCGATTCAAATATCAGTGTTAGGCACATGTTTTTTGAAATAAAAAGCTATTTTTAAAACCGGTTTTTTGTGTTTAAGAAAAACCGAAAAACCTATTCGACATTCGAAAAATTAAAATTTTGAAAAAACCGACAGCACATTGACTGTAAAACCGGTTTTAAAAACGATTGGAAAACCGAGTGGATCACCCTAATGTAAACTTAGGCATGCATACATATATATGATAAAAATAAATTCTACTTCTCATCCAAATCTTAGTCTTCAGTATATGTATCTCTTATTTTTATTTAAAACATATATATATATATTTTTTATTTAATATATTTTTTATGTTCCGTATTTATGTTCACTTTAAAAAATGTGGCATACTATTAGGTTCTATTAGAGCTTAAATATTTAAAGCATAATTTTATAGTTTTTTTTTTCTACAATTGTCTAAAACATAATTTTCAAACCACTTGACCTTTTGTCTTATATATTTTTAACCCTTTTAACACTTTGCCATTGACCATAATTATAATTCATATAAAAATTCATTCATTCGTTTATTTTATTGTCCTTGATAATTATAAGAGCAACAAAACGAATTCAATTACAAAAGCTGTCATATTAATAACTCTCCAGTAACCAATAAATCAAAATGAACCAAAGTAAAAAAAAAATATATAAATATAAGCTCACAAAAAATGGTTGTCTTTTACACAAGAGCCTGAAAAAAAGAGATTTCAAAAATATGAAACTGTATTTAAAAAAAATTTTACTGGGGTTAAAATTTTATTAATTGAGGCAAACAAATAAAAAAATAACCAAATCCTAACACCACAATTTTATTAAGAAACAAACATTTGAGGCATAAATTAAAATAGCGAGCTAGAGCAAAAAAAAGGAACGCCTTAATTTATGCTTTAGAAAAAATTAATTACCACAAATTGTTAAAACCGCTTATTAAAGGGAAATAAAAAATGAAAATAATAAAAAAGACAATAATGCCAACAAATAAAAAATGAAAGTATGTGTTTTGTTTGCGGATAAGAAAAAATATTTTAATGAATGGATTTAAAAGATACTAATTCAATAATTTATGCACAGATTTATTTTATTATTAAAATATAAATAAAAAAGGGAAGGAATACTAAGAGTAAAAAGTGAAAAATTTATACATGAATAAAATAATTCCTTAATGGAAGAAAATAAAAAAATCAGGTGGAGTCTTTAAAGGAAACTAAAACTTAATTATCAACACAAAGATATAAACTTATGCTGTTAAATAATTGACCAAAAAACTATTACGATTTATAAATAATTTAAATTTAAATCTCGATCTTGAATCTTTAAACCTCGACCTGCTACTTATTCGCAAGTAAACAGAATTTTTTCCTTTGCCGCCAAAGAAATATAATTATGGCATGAGCACAAACCAAAATTTGTAAAATGAAAATCAACATATTTTTTAATTAAAATTTTTTCTCACAAAATCGTTTTAAGAGTGTAAAAATTATGAATAAAAAATGCACTAGTACACTCAAACCCGTACACTAAAGCAGACAAAAATATACATATTCCCTAAAAGTAGACAACAGTGTTCGACTTGATGAAAGTGATTAAGGGGACCAACTAAGTGTAACAAGAACTTGTAAGAAATTTTTTATAGAAAGAAATATTTGTGGTGATAAAAGTAATATATAAACATTTTATTATGACAAAATATTTTATAGACAAATTTGTTGTGACATAATATTTTTAAAAAATTTTGTTTTGACAAAATATTTTATTGAAAATTTTGTTGTGCTAAATATTTTATAGAAAATGTTGTGACAAAATATTTTATGGAAAATTTTGTTGTAATAAAGTATTTTATAGAAAATGTTGTTGTGACAAATTATTTTATAGAAAATTTTATTGTGAAAACATTTTATATAAAAGTTTATTGTGACAAAATATTTTATAAATTTTTTTTATCACTAAATATTTTATAAAAAGTTTTTTTGTGACCAAATAATTTATAGAAAATTTAGTTGTGACAAAATATTTTATTAAAAATTTTACTACAAAATATTTCATAGAAAATGTTGTTGTGACAGAATATTTTAAAGAAAATATTGTGGTAACAAAATAATTTATAGAAAATTTTTTGTGACAAAATATTCTATAATTTTTTTTGTGACAAAATATTTTATAACTTTCTTTTTGTCACAAAATATTTCCATAAAAAATTTTTTGTTACAAAATATTTCTACAAAAATTTTTTATATAAAATTTGTTCTATGGAAATAATTCTATGGAAAATTATTGTAACAAAATTTTTCTATAGAAAACTTGTTTTGTTACAACTTATTTATAAGCAAATTTTGTTTGTCACAATATTTTTTTTTATAGAAAATTCATCACAATATTTTTCTATTAATTTTTTTTTTTTTTTTGTCACAAAATTCTTTTATAGAAAATTTATTTGTCGCAGAAAATTTAATGTGACACAATTTTTCTTTAGAAAATTTGTTTCCCAAAATATTTTTCTATACATTTTTTTGTCACAAAATTCTATAGAAAATTTATTTGTTATATTTCTATAGATTTTTTTGTCCCAAAATATTTTTGTAGTAAATTTTTTTTGTCACAAAGTATTTCTACAAAAATTTTTTTAGTCACAAAATATTTCTATAGAATTATTTCGTCAGAAACATTTTCTATAGCAAATTTGTTTGTCACAATATTTTTTTTAAGAAATTTTCTTGTCATAAAATAATTTTGTAGGAAATTTTTTTGTCACAAAATATTTCTATAGCTTTTTTGTCACAAAATATTTCTATAGAATTTTTTTGTCAGAAACAATTTTTATAGAAAATTTGTTTGCCACAAAATTTTTTTTTGTAAGAAATTTTCCTGTCACAAAATATTTTTGTAGACTATTTTTTGTCACAAAATATTTTTATAGATATTGTTTTGTCACAATATATTTCTATAGACATTTTTTTGTCACAAAATATTTCTATAGAATTTTTTTTCACAAAATTTTTTTGGTCACAAAATATTTTTATAGAATTTCTTTTTATCACAAAATATTTCTTAGAAGTTTTTCTGTCATAAAACATTACATGTCACGAAATAGAAAATTTGAAAACTTTTTTTACAGAAAATTAGTTTGTCACAAAATTTTTCTATAGAAAACTTGTCTGTCACAAAATTTTTCCATAGAAAACTTGTTTGTCACAAAATTTTTTCATAGAAAACTTGTTTGCCACAAAGCTTTTTTATAGGAAATTTTTTTGTCACAAAACATTTTTATAGAAAATTAGCTTGTCACAAAATATTTCTAATGAAAATTTGTTTTTCACAATATTCTTTTTATTGAAAATTTATATGTCACGAAACAGAAAATTTTAAAATTTTTTACAGAAAATTTGTCACAAAATTTTTCTATAGAAAACTTGTCTGTCACAAAATTGTTCCATAGAAAACTTGTTGCCACAAAATTTTTCTATAGAAAACTTGCTTGTCACAAAATGTTTTTATAGAAAATTTGTTTGTCCCAAAATATTTCAATAGAAAATTTGTGTCGCTAAATTTGTCTACAAAAAATGTGTTTGTCACAAAACTTGTCTGTAGAAGATTTGTTTGTTACAAAATATTTCTTTAGAAAATTTTTTTGTTACAAAACATATTTGTCACAAAATAGTTCTATAGAAAATTTTTTTGTCCCAAAATATGTATAGAAAATTTCTATAGACATTTTTGTGACAAAATATTAAGTTTTTCTTGGGTCAAATTATTTTATTGTGAAAAAAGATTCTGTACAAAATTTTGTTGTAACAATAGATTCTATAGAAAATTTTGTTGTGAAAAAAATGTTATATAGAAAATTTTATTGTAACAAAATATTTGATAAAAAATTTTGTTTTATTGTGACCAAATTTTTTGCAAAAAATATTCTATAGTTTTATCGTGACAAAAGATTCAATAAAAAATAGATATTTAAAATTTTTTTTTTTTCGTGACTACAACTTTTTCTGTCTTTAAAAACATATTGTTGTAACAAAAAATTGTCTTTAAAAAATTTAGATGAGAACAAAATAGTTTATAATATACTTTGTTGCGTCAAAAATTAAATATGTAAAATTTTGTTGTGCCAAAAACAGTCTATAGAAATTATTTTTTTGTAAAAAATAGGATTAAAGAAATTTTGTTATGACAAAATATTCTATACAAAATTTGTTGTAACTAAAATAGTCTGTTCAAAATTTTGATGAGACAAAAATTATAAATTTTTTGTCCTGTCAAAAATTGGCTATATAAAATTGTGTTGTGTCAAAAAATATTCTATACAAATTTTATTGTAACAAAAATAGTCTATTAAAAATTTTCTTGTGCAAAAAATTGACTTTAGAAAATTTTGTTGTGCCAAAAATAGTCTGTAGAAAGTTTCGTTATGACAAAAATATTCAGTCAAATGTTTTGTGATGATAAAAACATCTTCGTTAAAACAAATTTTTTATAAAAAGATGTCACAAAAGTTGATAAAGAGAAATTGTGCGATATTTCGTGGTTACTATGTTTTAAAATTTGTGACAAAATTTTCTTTAGTTTCTTAAAGATATAGATTATTTTGTTGTTGGTTCCCTTAATCTCAAAGTATTTATTTCCTATATAATCCATACAAGTTGGTTCATTTTTCCGTTGTTTATTCTTTTAAAGGCCACTATGAAAATAACTCGGTGTTTTCCATAACTTCATATATGACTGAAAGTATACACTCCTCATCCTCAATTTTTAATAGTATTTAATGCATTGTGTTAATGTCTGTATTCTTTAAATCTCTCTGTATGGTTGCGTTTTTATTAATACTGCAACTTCATGTGTGTGTGTATGTGTAAAATAACATGCAAGTTTGCCACACATATCAAAAAAATGAAAATAAAAAGAATTGTGTTAATATCCGGGTGTGCGTTTCAAATTGAGCGGATTAAGTTAAATTACAATCTTGTTTTTTTCTGTGTTCATTCCTTTAACAACTGTTTGTATGGTTGTGGGTAATTCCTCTTTTGCTGTCTGTCTGTCCGTCTGCGTTTGTAGTGCAGACAAATGTGAGTATCAAAAAATTTTCTTTTTCCATTGTATTATTACTTTTATTTTGTGCTTTATTTTTCTAGTACGAGTATATTCATTTAAATGTTAAATTAAACATAACACCCTTGCAAACAACAAAAGAAAATGCCACAAAAAGCGTTAGAGAGACAGACGAACAGACAGATAGACATTGTTGTTGGTGTAGTCGCCACTATTTGTACAAGTTCATGCATAAAATAAAAGCTTTAACGGTCTAACTGAACACCGTTACTAATATATAATTCCCTTTGGTATAATTGTTAGAAATGTCTAAAAGGTTTTTTCGTTTTTCTTTTTTTTTAATTTTTAGATTTTACTTTTTCTTCTTGATCTAATGTAATGCATTTTAAGTATTAGACGAGTTGATTGCATGTCCTTGGCCATAAACAATGTTAAATCCCTGAAATAAACAAACTAACCAAAACACAGACAAACATTAAACAACCAAAAGAACAATACCACTACACATACACTGTAATACACATATGTATAGACATTAAAATTGAAATGAGAATTCGTTATGGACACGTGTTTGTTGTTCTTCATTCATTCAATCAGTTATTCATTCATTGGTTTTTGTTTGTTAGTTGGTTGGTTGGTTTGTCCTTATTGTCCTTTATTGTTCTCTGGTTATTTGAGAGAGGTGAAACTTCAAATGTTTGTATATGTTGCTGGCATTAACGCATGATTATTGAAATGTTTATTAAGAGGTTTTTGTTAATCAACCACCTTATTCATTTTTGGCAGGAAATTGTAGTGTTGTTGATTTCAATTTCAAGGATAATTTTTTCTTTTGTAAGATGAAAATTTAATTAAATCAAAATGAATATTTATAAGCAAGATTTATGTGAGCTGGTTTATAAAAAGAGTTGTAACCCTAAAAGTAAGCAAAGAAATTGAAGAAAATAAATGAAATGAAGAGTAACATAAGTTTTGTTAGAAAATTTAATGACATGCAGGTGTTACAGCTGTATTAAAGAGAAGATTTATTACAGATCTTAATTATATATTTGAAGACAATTTAAAACACTCGACGGAATAATATTCTTTACTTAAAACTTAGCTTAGCTCCATTCCAGTTCTAGTTCACTTCTAGTTAACTTATAGTTTATAGTTTACTTCTAGTTCAATACTAATTTAGTTCTAATTAAATTCTAGTTCAGTTCTAGTTTAATACTAATTAGTCGCTGTTAAGTTCTTGTTCAGCTCTAATTCAGTTGTAGTTCAGTTCTAGTTCAGTTCTAGTTCTGTTCTAATTCAGTTCTAGATCAGCTTTAGTTCAGTTCTAGTTCAGTTCTAATTCAGTTGTAGTTCAGTTCTAGTTCAGTTCTAGTTCAGTTCTAGTTCAGTTCTAGTTCAGTTCTAGTTCAGTTCTAGTTCAGTTCTAGTTCAGTTCTAGTTCAGTTCTAGTTCAGTTCTAGTTCAGTTCTAGTTCAGTTCTAGTTCAGTTCTAGTTCAGTTCTAGTTCAGTTCTAGTTCAGTTCTAGTTCAGTTCTAGTTCAGTTCTAGTTCAGTTCTAGTTCAGTTCTAGTTCAGTTCTAGTTCAGTTCTAGTTCAGTTCAGTTCTAGTTCACTTCTAGTTCAGTTCTAGTTCAGTTCTAGTTCAGTTCTAGTTCAGTTCTAGTTCAGTTCTAGTTCAGTTCTAGTTCAGTTCTAGTTCAGTTCTAGTTCAGTTCTAGTTCAGTTCTAGTTCAGTTCTAGTTCAGCTCTAGTTTAGTTCTAGTTCAGTTCAGTTCTACTTTCTTTGAATATAAAATTTTTTTTTATTCATAATAAGTGTTTAAATTTTAACAATATTATAAAAATTTCAATATTAACAAAAATATATTTTTAATCTTAAACCCACTAAGCCTTTTGGCTGACAGCAGGATAATAAAAGTAATTAATAAATTAATTATTTGAGAGTTCATTGCGAACTAATTTAAAAGTTTTTTTATTAGTTTTTTTTTTGTACTCATAATGTTCAGTTCTAGTTCAGCTCAAGTTCAGTTCTAGTTCAGTTGTAGTTCCAGTTCTAGTTCAGTTCTAGTACAGTTCTAGTTCAGTTCTAGTTCCGTTCTAGTTCAGTTCTAGTTTTGTTCTAGTTCAGTTCTAGTTCAGTTCTAGTTCAGTTCTAGTTCAGTTCTAGTTCAGTTCTAGTTCAGTTCTAGTTCAGTTCTAGTTCAGTTCTAGTTCAGTTCTAGTTCAGTTCTAGTTCAGTTCTAGTTCAGTTCTAGTTCAGTTCTAGTTCAGTTCTAGTTCAGTTCTAGTTCAGTTCTAGTTCAGTTCTAGTTCAGTTCTAGTTCAGTTCTAGTTCAGTTCTAGCTCAGTTCTAGTTCAGTTCTAGTTCAGTTCTAGTTCAGTTCTAGTTTAGTTCTAGTTTAGTTCTAGTTCAGTTCTAGTTCAGTTCTAGTTCAGTTCTAGTTCAGTTCTAGTTCAGTTCTAGTTCAGTTCTAGTTCAGTTCTAGTTCAGTTCTAGTTCAGTTCTAGTTCAGTTCTAGTTCAGTTCTAGTTCAGTTCTAGTTCAGTTCTAGTTCAGTTCTAGTTCAGTTCTAGTTCAGTTCTAGTTCAGTTCTAGTTCAGTTCTAGTTCAGTTCTAGTTCAGTTCTAGTTCAGTTCTAGTTCAGTTCTAGTTCAGTTCTAGTTCAGTTCTAGTTCAGTTCTAGTTCAGTTCTAGTTCAGTTCTAGTTCAGTTCTAGTTCAGTTCTAGTTCAGTTCTAGTTCAGTTCTAGTTCAGTTCTAGTTCAGTTCTAGTTCAGTTCTAGTTCAGTTCTAGTTCAGTTCTAGTTCAGTTCTAGTTCAGTTCTAGTTCAGTTCTAGTTAACTGTTAAATTATTTAATAATTTTTCTTTATAATGACTTGAATTATTTAACAACTAATTACATTCTTTGAGAACTAACATGAAACAAATTCTTCAGCAGGCCTTAAACACATTATTTATTATTAAAAGAATAAAATACTTTTTTTCTCTTAAAATTAAACATTTCAATATTATTTTTCCAAAACCATCAGACTTTTAAAAATTAACATAAATCAACAAATTTAAAATTAACACCTCCAGCTTGCAAGAATAATTGTACAGAAAACATTAAATCATTTTTCTATTTTTTTTGTTCCCAATTTTGTTGTTTAAATTTTCACAGACATTTTGTCAACACAACTTAATAATACTGTCAAATATTTTGAGGTTATGTTAATATTATTCAAAGACAAACACAATCAACCATTTCTTCCAAGAAATATTATTATTAATATTAACAATTGTTTACTTTACTTTAATAAAGAGCAAAATGAAAATAACATTCTCATAAAATATTAATAGAAATAAAAAATTTTAATTTTATATTATAATTTTATCGATGTTTACATTGCAGAGGTTATTTGGGTCAAATAAAAATTTAGAACTTCTCATAGAATTTAAATGTTATTTTTAAATTTATATTTATTTTTTAACATTATGCATAAAATTTCCTTTACCATAAGGATCATATATGACTTTAAAATATTGATATTTATGTATGTTTTGTTTAAAACCTTTAAGGAAATGTCCTTTAGGGATATTCTGGTAGTTGTTGAAAATTTTTTTGGTAATAAATTTGAAGATTTTGTATATTTTGGTAACAGCTGTTTGTGTCAGTTGTAAATATGTAGCAATAAATATTAAATTACTTTACAAATTTGCTAATGAGAAGACAAACATTTTAACCAGTAAATATAGAAAATAGAACAAGATTCGATTTAAAACTCAACTATAGAATTAAATTTTATTAGACTTCCTTATCTTAAATGTCTGTTGAAACTTTTATAGTTTTTTTTTCCTTAAAATTTTATTTCTAATAACTAAATATATTACTTACTACTGCCCTGATTTTAAAAACTAATCATAACAAAAATTTTAATCTGTCATCTATTTGCATTCAGCTCTTAAAACCAATAAGCCAACTTAACAAACTGCATTTAAACATTAACTCAACCTAAATTAGTTTTGTACTTTTTTTGTTTGTTATGCGGAAACCATAAAAGAAATTTCATCTCAACAGGAACAATAATAAAAACTTAAAACAATAAATCCCTTGATTAGCTTCTTCTCTATATTAGAGTACTTAAAGTTTCCTTTAAAATCATCATCATCATCGTCATCTACAAATCATGTTGAGTTAAGTTTAGGTCTGTATGTTATTTTTGTCGATGTTGTTATTTTGTTTGTAAATTCTAAATGTTAAATTAACAAACACTATTGTTAATAACAACTGACAGTATAACTTCCTAGAAAAACAACAGCTACTACAACTACAACTATTGCTGCTATACAGCAAAAAACAGAGCAATAGAAATTACAACAGCAACGACAAAAACCCTTCACAAATATTTTCTAACATTAGAAACAATATACTTACATCCATGTATAGCTAAATACACATAAAAAGAAAAACCACTCAATATGCCAATGTACTCGTTCGTTAGTACTTTTCTATACTTAAACATTCATAATTACTTTCATTTAGATTAACTTTCTAAACGCATACACACACACGCACAGCCAGCCAGCCGCATTTACAAAATATATACAATTTTAAATACATATAGACAAGCAATTCACACTGAGATATCCTTTAAGCCAACCCACACCCTTAGCTTGCTGTTGTTGTTGCAAAAAAACGGAAAGAGTTTCCAGGAAACATATAACAACAAAATGGAGCTAAGAGAAAATAGAAGAAATCTAAAAGGATGGTAAACTTTAATCCCCACCCTGAAAAAAAAAAAAATGATTGAATACAAGTAGTATTTAAAAACAAAAATTGCATGTAACTAAATTAGTACAGTAGTGGGTGAATTAAATGAGGAAGGTTCAATTTCAAAACAACAATTTGATCCTATCAACATGTATGCGAAATGTTTATTAATATTGACGGTATTATAATCATATACGATATGTATCGTAATACTGCAATGGTCAAGGAGGAGCTTTTCTGACTTTAAATGTTTGATCTTTCTAAATAAGAAAACATGGACAATTAAAATGAGATATTATATTTAAATTTTCTAAGATTGAAATTAAAATACTGTTTAATGTACTTATAGTATTGCGACCATATAATTCGTTCTTGTTCATATGATTTTCGCAACCTATCAGTAAAAATAGACATTTAACGATAAGTGACTATATGACTGCAACATCTTCGTTAAATTTTAACTTCTTAAGTTATTTGGATCTTTCACAAAGTTGGCAACAATGTAGTTTAAGAAATTATAAACGTTCACCACCGCAGAATTTTAGATACTTTTGTCACCAACAACTATGTTGACTTTCAAGGCATAACATTCAGTCCAATTTGTGCCGTACAAAAAACAATAAAGCCTATTTTCGGCAAATTTTATTCATTCATTTAAAAAATGCAGTACATATTTAAAAATCGGGAGTTTATGTTACTGAAATGAATTATACAGTAGTAGTTAAGACAATACACACTTTTTTTAATTTAAAACCCCATAAAGTATATATTTTCTGGGTCCTGGTTAGATTCTGAGTCGATCTAGCTATGTCCGTCTGTTGAAAGCAGGATAGGGCTGGAACGGCACAACGAAGGGGGACGAAATTTGTTCCAAATTTTTTTTCTTATACAAGATTTGTTTGGTATTGAAAATGAGCAAAATCTGTAAATAAACAAAAAAGTTATGAGCAAAATACTAGAAACACAGGGTGTCAGTTGTAGCTTAATTTCATACTTTTCTGCTGATATCTCTCTTAAACAAAAGTATGTACGAAAACAAAATTCTCAAGGGTCGATATAAACTTGGAAACAAAAAAATGGGCGTGGTCCGCCCACTTTACCGCCCACCTCCCATATAAGGTGAAAGGTCAGCGAAATTTTGTAGAAATACTTCATGGACAAATGTAAACACGGAAACAAAAATAGGCGCGGTTCTTCCATTTTACCGCCCACCTCTCATACAACATTCGCGCTTGTTTACATTTGTAATGTTATTGTTTTTTTATTGTTTTTCTTTGTATCAATGTTTTTGTTTAGACAATTTTTTACTGATTTTCGGTTATATTTCAACCGATTTTCAAAGGTATTCAAAGGTATTTGGAAAGGTATTCAAATTACCTTTCTAATCGCTTAGCATAGTTAGTACAATTTTTTGCCGCTAGATGGCGCAAAATTCATTTTTTTTAAATTCATAACAACACCCTGTATTTGCAAATATTGTGAGTTCATATGTTCAGCAAAAATACTCGCCGACGGATTTTGTACAAAGTTGCCAAACATCATTTGGTCGAATTCTGGAAATTTGAAGGTCATAATTTTGATTTTCTTCATTAACTTAAAAATAACGGTAATTTTATAAATAACGGAATTATGAAAAATTCGCAGAACAAAAGTTGTTGCTGAAGCCCTAAAGAACCATTTTCAGCAATAAAAAAAGTAAATTTTGGCATATTGCTATTTATAATGTTGTGTTTCAGTATTGAATAGATAAAAAAAATATTCTTCATTAGAAATCAATTTTATTTTCTTATAATTTAAGTTAAAAAAATTCCCGGGAAACCCTATGCACAGAAGTATTTAGTAGGAAAACAAAGGGAGCAAAAGTAGAGCTATTAGACCATTGTAGTTAATGTACCAGCTTTCTGTGTTTAAAAGTTCTTCCCTGTGGAAAAACTTTGATGATCTTTGGTCAAATTGAACGTGTTCCAGGGAGGAGTCATTGGTAGGCTATCCATTTAATTAATTTTACATTATTTGATGTTTTTATACTTATTTGAATACTTTCAAACAAGTGAATAAATGTTCAAGATCAATGTTAATGGAAATTGAAATATTATTGTACCAATTGAAATAATCTAGTACTTGATATCTTAATATTTTTCATAGCCTTGACGAATACGCTAGATAAACTTTTATTTTCGCAAAATTTTAAAAGCTATATTCCTATTGTACCGACATACATATTTATATACACAGAAAAAAAGTATTAGATAATACTTCTCAATAAATTTGTTAATTGGATTTTATTTAAATTTAATAAATTTAATTTTTAATACAATTATACAATTTAGAGTTTAAAAATTAAAAAGGAAATAAGAAAAATTTGGCATTTGAAAATTTAAATAAAAAATGAAATTGAAAAAAGATTCGGCTGTGCCGAATCTTTGATACCCTTCACCATATTACCATCTTACCATCTTATCGACATCATATTACCATATTACCGACAATTAATAAAATTTTCGCCTTAACGTATGCTTGCATATTTTCTAAATCTAAATTTTTTTCAAACTACGAAAATTTGAATATGAAAAAAAAAAAAATAATCATAACAGGCTTTGCTTTTAAAAAGAAACAACAACAATTCCATATATATTTATTTTTGTATGTACAAACTGACTGAATACACAAAGAACAACAACAATGTTATTCATTATATTACTGCTGTTGCTAACTAAACTACTTGTCTATACAAAAAACAAAAAACGTCACTAATAGTCATTTCAATGCTTAATATACATGTTTGTGTATGTATTTATGTATATTCTTAACAAATATATTTTAGTTTTAAAAAATAAACAACAACAATTCCATATCTATTTATTTTTGTACAGACTGCATATACAAAGAACAACAACACTGTTATTCATCATATTACTGCTGTTGATTACTAAACTACTTGTCTATACAAAAAACAAAAAACGTCACTAATAGTCATTACAATGCTTAATATACATGTTTGTTGGTGTATTTATATTCTTAACAGATTTGTTTTTGGGCCATAACTCTGTTGATTATGAACGAATTTGGTTTATTAAAAAAACCGAAATTTTATAAAAATATTTATGACTGATCTATATAAAAATAAAAATCTATAGCTTGAACAAGGGCTTCAAAAATAAAAAATTCGTTTTCCCCGATATCTCAGTTATTACTGAACCGATTTATTTAATTTTTTCAGAACAAAAATTCAGAAAATAATTTCCGAGCCCCCTTTAAAAATTCGAAGTCCCTGGTATATGCAGAGGCTTCAGAAACTAAAAAACCGGTTCTAAAAACCGGTTTTTAAAGCATATCTCCACCATTTATAAACCGATCTTCCTGATTCAAAAAACTGAAATTTTATAAAAATATTTGTGACCGATCTGTATAAAAATAAAAATCTATAGCTTAAACCAAGGCTTCAAAAAATAAAAAATGCGTTTTGTCCGATATCTCAGTTATTACTGAACCGATTTATTTCAATTTTTCAGAACAAAAATTCAGAAAAAAATTTCCGAGAATGCTTTGTAAAAACGAAGTCCGTAGTGTATACAGAGGCTTCAGAAACTGGAAAACCGGTTCAAAAAACCGGTTTTTTGAACATATCTCCGCATTGTATGAACCTATCTTGCTGAATTCCAATAGCAAAATTCTCGAAAGCATTTCCGATCGTTTGACATACATATTATATATGTCAGTTATCGGTGGGCTTCATAAACGCCATTTCAACCGACACACGGACGGACGGACGGACGGACGGACGGACGGACATGGTCCAATCGTCATCGCTTCTTACAAGGATTCCGAAAATATAAACTTTTTTGCTCTCCGACGAAAATTGTGGAAATTACAAACGGAATGACAAACTTATATATACCCTTTACACCTGTGGTGAAGGGTATAATAAAAACATTTAGGAACAAAACAAATTAAATTAAAATTTTGTATGACGAACATTTTTTAATTGAATCATCTAGAACAGGGGTTCTCACAAGACCTCGCTTCGCGACCCCCTTTTGACATTGTAATGGAAGCGCGACCCACTACAACTAAAGTAATAAAGTAATTTTAAAAATATTATTAATAATTTTTACATTGTTTTCCTTTAATATTAAGAGACTTTTTCGTATAATATTTCTAATATTCTCTGCGTCCACAAAAGATCGAATCTCAGTTTTGAGGGACAAAAGAGTAAAAAAGATATTTTTACATAAAAATTTATGTTGAAGAAAATTTGTTTAATATTTTTAGGGCTTCGGAGCGAACAAGCGGATATACTTTGCTATATTTCAACTATTTAAGATGCTTTTAAATCTGTTGATTCAAAATTAAATTCAACGAACTTCAACTCTTTTTTAAAATGAACCTGGTGCTTTCTTAATACTAACATTGATAGTACTTTCTGTTTTAAATTATAAAGTTGCTTAAGCAATTTTTCTTCATATAGCCGGTAAACTTATCGATGAATAAAATTTTTGTGTACTAAAAAAAATTGTAAAAAAAGATAAAATAAAAGTATAATTTCATGCGAAAAAACTATAGTTTCATCAAATTTAAGTGAACTACATATTTATCTTTTTAATTAATTGTTTTTCCAGCCACATCGTAAAGTTTTCTTTATACTGCGTCATTGGACAGAAGTGTCCCATAGACAAACATTTTGTAGGAAGATTTCTCAAACGATGCGTAAAAATTTACTTAATATGGGAAAATTATTAAAAAAATTTTAAAATTGATCTTTAGTTCCCTACCATCGATTGAAAGTCACAGGTCTAGAAAATTTCGTCTAAAAAAATATTATAGAGTTATAATTATAAAAAAAAATATTTTAACAAATTTTCGCAAAAATGTTGGTTTCTAAATCGTAATAAAATTCGATGTTTTTTTAATTGATAAGAATTTTATAATTTTCTTCCCTTTATGGCTAAAATATTAAAAATTAGCATTGTAGTAATAAGTACTATTGATAATATATGATTTTCTAAATTTGTCCAAAAAATTTTTCAAAATTTTTTTGTTTCTAGCGAAACAAAATCCCACAGAAAAAAATTTTAAAATATTTTTTTCGCATTACCAGCACAAAATTACGAATTTTTTCATACCTATTTCGATTAAAAAAATTTTTTAACTAAAATGTATAGGACCCATAACCCAAGCAAATTTTTACGCATCATTCGGGGGGGTGTTCCTATATCGACACTCTATTGGTTTGATTATAGTAGTCTTTTTGAAGCATAATATTTTCAATTAAAGGTTTCTTCATTACTAGTTTCTAAAAAGAATTCATTTTAGAAAAAACTTTACGCTTGTCTTTAATTTGGATATATTTTGTAAAAAGATGTATTTCCATTTTTAAATAGTTTCATGTTTTTATTGGAATTTTCATTTTAATTTGTAAATAATAATTATATTAAAAAATTGTATGTTTAAGAATATGTTTCAAGAAGTCTTCGCGACCCCCCACGAATGTCCTTACGGACCCCTTGTGGGTCGCGGACCCCCATTTGAGAACCGTTGATCTAGAAGAACTTAATAGATAGAAAATTTGAGAGTTTTAAGCGGTAAGTATGCATTTTTAACGATATTTGTGCCAATTTTTTTTATTTTTTTGTTGTTATTATATGTATGTAAATGTTCTAGTTTTGCAGCGCATTATGGTTTGTTTTATTGCAGCTGCCAAAAGAAATTTTTGCAAAAATACTTCCGCTTAGGTAAGCATTATCGTTATTTGGACCATTTTACCAATTGTAAAATAAAATATTCTTAAAATTGTCTGATTCCATAGATTGTGAGAGATATCTAATAAAATGTTGGTCTGTTCGCTGGAATGATCCGCAAAACAGTAGCAACTGTAAGTCCACTGAATTTCCTGAAACGAATCGTGAATCTGAGCAATATTCTTATTTATATTTGTAAACTTTGAAAATGTATGTATGTTATTTATTATAATAACACTGGTCAACAAAAAAAAAAACCCTCCCCAATAGACGAATAGTTGGACTTGATGTATTTTGATGTGGTAAACACGAAAATGCTTCCAGTTTTTTTTCCATCAGGTCTGGATTTTTGTTTATGGCCCATAGTAAGGCCATTACTCTAGTATATTTCCTCATAACTCAAGATTGATCAAAGTGATACACCAAAAGATGCGGACTAAAAATATCTTCAAATTCCCCAACCTTAATTTTTTTATGTGCTCAATAGTTTCGGAGTTATTTTGAAATAAATGTCCGAAAAAAATCATTTTCATGAAAAATTTTAGAATTTTTTGTTATTAAAATTTCTTTTAATAAATGAAAACATCTAAAATGTTACAGTTTATCATCTTTATCTTAAAACTGGTAATGCTGCGAATAAAATAAGGCATGTATCTTCAAAATTGATGCAGAAATGTAAATTTTATTAACAGTTAAGTAAAAATACCCATGTTACATACAATTGAGTAGAAATAAAGTGGTGGCCAAAAAAATTTTTTTTTTATTTTTTCTTGAAACAAAAATCGGTGGACTAGGTGGATTTTGATAAGTTAAACAAGAATCTGCATTCACTTTTTTTCTATCGGGTACTGATTTTTTTTTATGTGCATGACTAATATCATCACCTTATTCAGCAGTCATACTATAAAATTCGAGAATGTTTTGTCAAACTTAGGCTATAACTCAAGAACCCCTTACACGATATCGATAAGTGATACATCAAAAGATGCATACGAAAATTGTCTTCAAGTTATGTCAACAATATTTTTCATTCGCTCAAGAAATTCAGAGTTATGGATCAAAATTTTCACCAATTTTCAAAAAAATAAATTTTAAAATTTGCGGTGCTAATTACCGAATAACTTCGGAAATATTAACTGGACAAAAAATTATATAAATTCAGCTCAAAAACAATTTAGGTCGCTATATATTAAAGTTCAATTTATCTTAATTGGACAAACTGTTCTCGAGTTATAAAAGTGTGACTGCCTAAAGGCGGGGTCATAGTAGTCATGCCCATAAAAAATAAAAAAAAATCAATGCGTGACAGAAAAAAAGTAAAAGCTGATTCTTATTTAGCACGTTAAATTCCATCAAATCCATCTATTTTTTTATTTAAGACGAAAAAAAAATTTTTTTTTTGCCCACTACTGTATTTCCACTTAGCTATAGTTATGCATGGGTATCCAAACTTAACTGTGGATCTTGCATCAATCTTGCAATAATTTTTATGATACGTGGCTTTATTTACTCGTAGTTTTGCCCGCTTTGAGATAAAAGTATTAAACTTTAATATTTTTGATGTTTTCACTTTAAAAAAAAAGTTTTAGTAAAAATGAAATTGAAAAAAGATTCGGCTGTGCCGAATCTTTGATACCCTTCACCATATTACCATCTTACCATCTTATCGACATCATATTACCATATTACCGACAATTAATAAAATTTTCGCCTTAACGTATGCTTGCATATTTTCTAAATCTAAATTTTTTTCAAACTACGAAAATTTGAATATGAAAAAAAAAAAAAATAATCATAACAGGCTTTGCTTTTAAAAAGAAACAACAACAATTCCATATATATTTATTTTTGTATGTACAAACTGACTGAATACACAAAGAACAACAACAATGTTATTCATTATATTACTGCTGTTGCTAACTAAACTACTTGTCTATACAAAAAACAAAAAACGTCACTAATAGTCATTTCAATGCTTAATATACATGTTTGTGTATGTATTTATGTATATTCTTAACAAATATATTTTAGTTTTAAAAAATAAACAACAACAATTCCATATCTATTTATTTTTGTACAGACTGCATATACAAAGAACAACAACACTGTTATTCATCATATTACTGCTGTTGATTACTAAACTACTTGTCTATACAAAAAACAAAAAACGTCACTAATAGTCATTACAATGCTTAATATACATGTTTGTTGGTGTATTTATATTCTTAACAGATTTGTTTTTGGGCCATAACTCTGTTGATTATGAACGAATTTGGTTTATTAAAAAAACCGAAATTTTATAAAAATATTTATGACTGATCTATATAAAAATAAAAATCTATAGCTTGAACAAGGGCTTCAAAAATAAAAAATTCGTTTTCCCCGATATCTCAGTTATTACTGAACCGATTTATTTAATTTTTTCAGAACAAAAATTCAGAAAATAATTTCCGAGCCCCCTTTAAAAATTCGAAGTCCCTGGTATATGCAGAGGCTTCAGAAACTAAAAAACCGGTTCTAAAAACCGGTTTTTAAAGCATATCTCCACCATTTATAAACCGATCTTCCTGATTCAAAAAACTGAAATTTTATAAAAATATTTGTGACCGATCTGTATAAAAATAAAAATCTATAGCTTAAACCAAGGCTTCAAAAAATAAAAAATGCGTTTTGTCCGATATCTCAGTTATTACTGAACCGATTTATTTCAATTTTTCAGAACAAAAATTCAGAAAAAAATTTCCGAGAATGCTTTGTAAAAACGAAGTCCGTAGTGTATACAGAGGCTTCAGAAACTGGAAAACCGGTTCAAAAAACCGGTTTTTTGAACATATCTCCGCATTGTATGAACCTATCTTGCTGAATTCCAATAGCAAAATTCTCGAAAGCATTTCCGATCGTTTGACATACATATTATATATGTCAGTTATCGGTGGGCTTCATAAACGCCATTTCAACCGACACACGGACGGACGGACGGACGGACGGAGGGACGGACGGACGGACGGACATGGTCCAATCGTCATCGCTTCTTACAAGGATTCCGAAAATATAAACTTTTTTGCTCTCCGACGAAAATTGTGGAAATTACAAACGGAATGACAAACTTATATATACCCTTTACACCTGTGGTGAAGGGTATAAAAAGAAATCTTGAATTTAGCATGAAAACATTTTTTTTTCGACACTTTTTTAGAAATATCTCCTAAACTATTAAGCGGATAAAAATTTGATAGTAGAGCGATTTAAAGCTAATTTTATTCTGCATATCTTGGTATATCATTTATATAAATCGTGCATACCGCTCTCAAGTAATAGTGAAATATACTCGAGAAATCGGCATATTTAGGACACAATATTAGACACGCCCATAAAACAATATCCCGACCTGATGGAAAAAAACTGAAAGCAGATTCGAGTATTTTTTTTGAAGGAGCTCGAAAAAAATTTTTTTGCCGACCAGTGTATTTATAATTTATAATAATAAAAACGAACTAAAAAACGGCATTAAATTTAAAATTTAAATAATTAAAAGAAAAGTTTTTTGCAATGAGCAGAATTAATTAATAACTGAATTGCGTCAATAAACATTTTAATTGATTTTAGAAACAATTTCAATCATAAAAGCAATTAATTTGATTAGAAAAATAATTGTATTTTATACAGAAATTAATTATTTTCACTTAATTAATATTATCATTTTGGTGATTGGAGCAAAATCAATTGAAAATTTAATTAAAGTAAACAATTTTGTAAGTCAGTTTTATTTTTTTCTGTACGTTTCATATAAAAAGTGAAAGATTTTTTCCGGAAGTCGATTGTTAAGTTTCTTTTTGTGAATAAAGCTGGATTTTCAGATATATCAAGTTAGATTAAAATACTAATTTGGCAACCCTAGGGCTAGGTGAAGTAACATGGACGGATGGCTTCCGAAATTTAATTAGCAATGAAATGTTTTTTAAATTTGTTTACTATATTATAGTGATTTTAATTTTCCACAATATTACTACTCGTTAGGAATAAATGGTGTAATAAAGTCCGATCAAAATCTTATTATACTACTTTAATGGGTTGTAGATATTCTGCACCTTTAGAATATCAAATTTCAATCTTAAGTTCATATCTTAAATTACCCATAGTGATTCTGAAACACTTTTTTTTTTGAAATAATTCTGTAACTTTGAACCATTGGAGATATCTCAATAAAATTTCACATGGTTAGAGCTGAGGTGTTTCCGAGTTGACTTAAAGGAGTAAAAATTCTTAGCGGGTAGTGGGTGGACCTCCAAAGATGGCCATCTGGGGTAGGCTATTTTTTTGAAAAATCACCAAAAACTCAATTATGATATGACAGAAAAGAAATTTTATATATAGTTAGTCCTTTAAAATCTCTACAAATAATATACTTATATGGCTGAAAATGTGGTCAAAATTTATTTCGACCTGAATATCTTTTAAACTAAAAGAGAACACCTATACATGCAAATTTTGTGAGGCGTTTTGAAATCACTATGTGATCTTACTTTCAAATAATAATCTTCATTTACCAATCCTTTGATGTGATTTAATTATAATACTTGATAAAATAAAGGGTTTCTATTTTTAGCCTCCAGTGTTATGTCTGTAACTAAGAGTCACATTAAGTAGAGTAAAAATCAAGTTGTTAAGCTTTGTGTCATATTAAAGGTTTTATTTTTCAAATGAAAAAAAAAAAAAAAAATGAAATTAAAAGAAAAACATTTTTCCTCTATACTTTTCCATACTCAAGTATGTGCTTATACACTCTTACACTGTATATATTTATATATAAAAGTGTATTTATGTGCATATATCTGTATGTAGCTAAATTTTGACGCTGTTACCATGTCTAACGATGAGAGTTAACAGCTGTTAGAAAAATTGTATAAATGTCTATAAAGACAAATTAAAATGCACTTTTTTCTGCTGCTGCTGATGTTGATTTTTGTTTTTCAATATACAACAAAGTTAAAGCAAAAAGGAAAAAATATACTAAATTGAGATTTTTGCTGCTTATTAAAGAAAAAAAAAAAAAAAAAATCCAAGAATGAGTCTCAAATAACACTTGCTAGTTTACTCATTGGGAATTGGCAAATTGTAAATGTGTGTGTGAGTTTGTAAGTTGGTGTATGTAAGTGTATAAATAGTTGAAAACTTAATGTTTCGTTAGTTTTTTTTTCTTTCATTCGTTTTGATTTCCATGGTGTATTTAAAATCTGTATTAATCTGTTTGCATGTGTATTTATATATTTGACTGTCTGTCTGTTTTATTTCCTATAAGTTTATTGGCAGGGTTGGAGTTATTTTCTTCTTTTGTATATATTTTATTTTAAGAGTACGTAGAAGGTAAATGCACTTTGACAGCCTTTTAGCATTTTTGTTAAAGTGTGTGCTTGTGTTTGTTTAAGAAAAGCTTTAGGGTGGATTTTGTGTATGTTTAAGTTTGTATATGTATGTGTCAGTTTATTTAAGAGGTATTAGTAATTAGTCGTTTAATGTGTTGCTTCGACTTCCGACTTTATTAAATTCATATGACAATTTAATTGTTTTTTATGTTTTATGTTGTTGTAAAGTCTTTTAATGTGGTTTCATGTCAATTTACAGTCGTGTTTTGTAGGGTTTCACAGGGAATAATTTTAAAGAAATATTATTAATTTCAATGAATTGTGAGAATATGTTAGACTTCAACGACTGAAAGTGATTGATTTTAAATGAATTATGTACTTAATTGAATGAGGCGAGAAGACTGGAAAATATACAATTTTATTATTTATGGAATAGAAATGCAATTATTGATCGAAAAATTTTCTAAAAGAGTATGAAATCACAAAAAGAAAGCATTCCTACTTAAACAGCAAAAAATCAAATATTTCAGTTATTTAAGAGCACTATTTCGGGCTTTTATTATACTTCTAGTTCAGTTTTAACTGAGTTCTTTTTAGTTCCAGTTCAGTACTAGTTCAATTCTAGTTCAGTTCTAGTTCAGTACTAGTTCAATTCTAGTTCAGTTCTAGTTCAGTTCTAGTTCAGTTCTAGTTCAGTTCTAGTTCAGTTCTAGTTCAGTTCTAGTTCAGTTCTAGTTCAGTTCTAGTTCAGTTCTAGTTCAGTTCTAGTTCAGTTCTAGTTCAGTTCTAGTTCAGTTCTAGTTCAGTTCTAGTTCAGTTCTAGTTCAGTTCTAGTTCAGTTCTAGTTCAGTTCTAGTTCAGTTCTAGTTCAGTTCTAGTTCAGTTCTAGTTCAGTTCTAGTTCAGTTCTAGTTCAGTTCTAGTTCAGTTCTAGTTCAGTTCTAGTTCAGTTCTAGTTCAGTTCTAGTTCAGTTCTAGTTCAGTTCTAGTTCAGTTCTAGTTCAGTTCTAGTTCAGTTCTAGTTCAGTTCTAGTTCAGTTCTAGTTCAGTTCTAGTTCAGTTCTAGTTCAGTTCTAGTTCAGTTCTAGTTCAGTTCTAGTTCAGTTCTAGTTCAGTTCTAGTTCAGTTCTAGTTCAGTTCTAGTTCAATTCTAGTTCAGTTCTAGTTCTACTTCAGTTCTAGTTCTACTTCAGTTCTAGTTCTACTTCAGTTCTAGTTCCGTTCTAGTTCAGTTCTAGTTCAGTTCTAGTTCAGTTCTAGTTCAGTTCTAGTTCAGTTCTAGTTCAGTTCTAGTTCAGTTCTAGTTCAGTTCTAGTTCAGTTCTAGTTCAGTTCTAGTTCAGTTCTAGTTCAGTTCTAGTTCAGTTCTAGTTCAGTTCTAGTTCAGTTCTACTTCAGTTCTAGTTCAGTTCTAGTTCAGTTCTAGTTCAGTTCTAGTTCAGTTCTAGTTTAGTTCTAGTTCAGTTCTAGTTCAGTTCTAGTTCAGTTCTAGTTCAGTTCTAGTTCAGTTCTAGTTCAGTTCTAGTTCAGTTCTAGTTCAGTTCTAGTTCAGTTCTAGTTCAGTTCTAGTTCAGTTCTAGTTCAGTTCTAGTTCAGTTCTAGTTCAGTTCTAGTTCAGTTATAGTTCAGTTCTAGTTCAGTTCTAGTTCAGTTCTAGTTCAGTTCTAGTTCAGTTCTAGTTCAGTTCTAGTTCAGTTCTAGTTCAGTTCTAGTTCAGTTCTAGTTCAGTTCTAGTTCAGTTCTAGTTCAGTTCTAGTTCAGTTCTAGTTCAGTTCTAGTTCAGTTCTAGTTCAGTTCTAGTTCAGTTCTAGTTCAGTTCTAGTTCAGTTCTAGTTCAGTTCTAGTTCAGTTCTAGTTCAGTTCTAGTTCAGTTCTAGTTCAGTTCTAGTTCAGTTCTAGTTCAGTTCTAGTTCAGTTCTAGTTCAGTTCTAGTTCAGTTCTAGTTCAGTTCTAGTTCAGTTCTAGTTCAGTTCTAGTTCAGTTCTAGTTCAGTTCTAGTTCAGTTCTAGTTCAGTTCTAGTTCAGTTCTAGTTCAGTTCTAGTTCAGTTCTAGTTCAGTTCTAGTTCAGTTCTAGTTCAGTTCTAGTTCAGTTCTAGTTCAGTTCTAGTTCAGTTCTAGTTTAGTTCTAGTTCAGTTCTAGTTCAGTTCTAGTTCAGTTCTACAGTCCGGACTTTAGATTAGAGTACATACTAGACAGTAAACTTAAAATAAATATCAATTATTTCAAAAACATTTACTATTTATAGTCTTCTTCATCTTATATCTTTCGTTCAAAGTTCTTTCAAAATTAATTTTAATTTTTTGTAAAACATTTCGCCAACAACTACTTACTCTCCAACACAAATTATTTTAACGAAAAACTCCACAAAAAAACTAACTTTCCCATATTGAAACCCAATCCAGCAACAAATGAGAAAAAATAAAATAAAACTACAAAAATATACAGTAAAAGAACAACCTGTAAAAGTTTTTGGTCGTGTGCCAAGTTCAATGAACGTCAATAATTTATGCATGTCATTAAACTCCCACTTACTTTTTGTGTATGTTTTCATAGAGAAAATTAAAACAAAATAAACTTGCTACACTTCAGCTGAGTAAAGTGACGAGAATATTTGGAAAATAATGAAAATAACAGAAAAAAAGAACCCAACTGAGCAAGTTTTTAATTACAGAGCAGAAAGCCGGAGCAAAAAACAGAAAAAAGATTCCTACCAATGAACCTTAAAATATAAACTATATAAGAGTTTTAATTATTTATAAACAAAGTGGAAAAAAATTTGCAAACATAATGCAAAATAAACTTTGGAAAAAGAACAAGATAACAAAGGTAAATGAAAGTAACTGCAAAAAAAAAATACTTTGAGAAATTTTATGAAACAAAAAATTGAACAGAATAAGTTTTTTGATATGGCACTCATAGTATAGCAGTTACATACATGCATACATACATACATGCATACATACATACATTAATACATACATGCATACATACATACATAGCTCCTTCTTAAATAGAACTGAACTAGAACTGAACTAGAACTGAATTAGAACTGAACTAGAACTGAATTAGAACTGAACTAGAACTGAACTAGAACTGAACTAGAACTGAACTAGAACTGAACTAGAACTGAACTAGAACTGAACTAGAACTGAACTAGAACTGAACTAGAACTGAACTAGAACTGAACTAGAACTGAACTAGAACTGAACTAGAACTGAACTAGAACTGAACTAGAACTGAACTAGAACTGAACTAGAACTGAACTAGAACTGAACTAGAACTGAACTAGAACTGAACTAGAACTGAACTAGAACTGAACTAGAACTGAACTAGAACTGAACTAGAACTGAACTAGAACTGAACTAGAACTGAACTAGAACTGAACTAGAACTGAACTAGAACTGAACTAGAACTGAACTAGAACTGAACTAGAACTGAACTAGAACTGAACTAGAACTGAACTAGAACTGAACTAGAACTGAACTAGAACTGAACTAGAACTGAACTAGAACTGAACTAGAACTGAACTAGAACTGAACTAGAACTGAACTAGAACTGAACTAGAACTGAACTAGAACTGAACTAGAACTGAACTAGAACTGAACTAGAATTGAACTAGTACTGAACTAGAACTGAACTAGAATTGAACTAGAACTGAACTAGAACTGAACTGGAACTGAACTAGAACTGAACTAGAACTGAACTAGAACTGAACTAGAACTGAACTAGAACTGAACTAGAACTGAACTAGAACTGAACTAGAACTGAACTAGAACTGAACTAGAACTGAACTAGAACTGAACTAGAACTGAACTAGAACTGAACTAGAACTGAACTAGAACTGAACTAGAACTGAACTAGAACTGAACTAGAACTGAACTAGAACTGAACTAGAACTGAACTAGAACTGAACTAGAACTGAACTAGAACTGAACTAGAACTGAACTGGAACTGATCTAGAACTGAACTAGAACTGAACTAGAACTGAACTAGAACTGAACTAGAACTGAACTAGAACTGAACTAGAACTGAACTAGAACTGAACTAGAACTGAACTAGAACTGAACTAGAACTGAACTAGAACTGAACTAGAACTGAACTAGAACTGAACTAGAACTGAACTAGAACTGAACTAGAACTGAACTAGAACTGAACTAGAACTGAACTAGAACTGAACTAGAACTGAACTAGAACTGAACTAGAACTGAACTAGAACTGAACTAGAACTGAACTAGAACTGAACTAGAACTGAACTAGAACTGAACTAGAACTGAACTAGAACTGAACTAGAACTGAACTAGAACTGAACTAGAACTGAACTAGAACTGAACTAGAACTGAACTAGAACTGAACTAGAACTGAACTAGAACTGAACTAGAACTGAACTAGAACTGAACTAGAACTGAACTAGAACTGAACTAGAACTGAACTAGAACTGAACTAGAACTGAACTAGAACTGAACTGGAACTGAACTAGAAGAATATTCTTGTCAGCTTCTTCAATATACAATTTTGTATATAAAATATGTTTTTTTTTTATTCTATTTTACTTAAAGTAAATTTAACATTTTGTCTCTAATTTGCTTTTAGTTTTATTTTAAGTTTTGTTAAAAATTTTCATATGTATTTTTTTTTTTGCATTTAACGCTAGAACACCTTCAAAACTGATGACCTACATTTTTGCTGAGTTTTGCAAATATATGAGAGGAAACATAAATTTAATTTTTTTTTTTTGAGAAAAATTTATTTAGTAACTACACAGATATGGAAACAGAATTTATGAAAAAATGTTTGCAATAAATCACAATTTATATTTTTAGAAAAATAATGCACTAAACTCATGCCAATGAAAAAAAAAAAAACAAAAAAAACAGAACAGAACAGAACAGAACAGAACAAAAAAGCTTAAGTTAGAACAATTTTTTTTAAGAACTTCATTTTAAATATTTATTTTTCAAAAAAGTATTTTCGCGGAATTTCTTTATTGAAAAACAATGTCACTTTCGTTAGAGAAATATGAAATTCATTTACGTAAATATATTTTTCAAGATTTTTCTTAAAATCTATTTCTTTTCATGATGCACATAAGTTAACACCAAAGGCCAACATTTTGCTGTTGATCTATAAATGAAGTGTGCCTTAAGGCGATATTGTAGAGTATTAAAAAAATATGCTTTTTGGTTGCTGGTTCTATGGTTTCATAAAATAAAAATACTCTAAATAACAGAGTTTGAAATAAAAAAAAAAAAAAGTTGAATTGACGAGTATAAAACAATAAACAAAATTTGACTAAAAACTATAGTGACCTTAAAATTACAACCATAAATTAAAAGTATTTTAATCTCTAAACTCATATGTAGGTACAAATTTTAAATAAAAATAAACCTGAGTGTTTCTAAAAATACAAAAAGTTTTATAAAAAAACTTTTTGGCATGAAATTTTCTAACAAAAAATAAACGTATTTCATATACACATACACATTTGTGTGGCTGTTAACGTGTTTGTGTGAGATTTGGACATGTCTCTGTGTCACCATATCTTTTAAAAACATGTCATTATTTAAAAAAAGTGTGGACCGACAAATTAAAATAAAAGCAACAACAGTTTTAAGTAAATGTGAAAATAAACCGAAAACAAAGTGTAATAACAGTGAAATATTTACACAAAAGTACACATACAAATATATTTTAGAATATGTGCTTAAGTCCACAGGATGTAATGACTAAGCACATACCCACCCAAAATGTAGACATATTTTTAAATCACATATTTACTGTTTATAATTTCTATGTACTTTTATAGCATACATATTCAAAATTTCTATTCTTTCTCTTGCATTTTATTCTCCCACCACATTCACTTTAGTTTAAATTTTAGTTTGTGTTTTATATTTTCACTGTGTTAAGTTTAAATACATTTGCATTTAAATGCATTTAATTAAATCACTTAAAACTACAACAAACAACCAAATAGAGCACTAACACTTCAAAAACAAAAAAAGGTCAGTCGGTGCAAACTGTTACTACCAGTTGAACTAGAATAATGACTAAAAAATGCAACAACACATTTACCAAAAATTCTAAACAGAAAAAAAAACTGCCAAAAGCATTTTCATCATCAACAACAAGCATCACCGCCACTATCATCCAGGCTGAATACACAATGGAAGAACAATACAAATTCTCATTTTTAGTGTTAAGCTAAACTAAAACAACAACTGCAATGTTAAACACCAAAGGAAAAATTATAGATATAAATAACTTTTACAGACTATAGATAAGGGCGTAAACTATATACAAGACTATAGGTGAGAAATTCGAGTACGCTAAAGGCAGACCCTAGACTATAGTCTCGATCATAGACTATGCTATAGGCTTCACTATAGACTATGCTGTAGGTTGGACTATAGACTATGCTAAAGGCTAGACCATAGACTATGCTATAGACTAGACTATACACTGTGCTATGCTAGACTATACTATAGGCTAGACTATAGACTATGTTATAGACTAGACTATAGACTATGCTATAGGCTAGACTAAAGTCAATGCTATAGGCTAGACTATAGACAATGCTATAGGCTAGACTATAGACTATGCTATAAGATAGACTATAGACTATGCTATAGACTAAGCTATAGGCTACAGAACCGAAATAGATCTGATCACGAACTGCACTAAAACTGAACTAGAACTATAACTGAACTAGAACTGAACTAGAACTGAACTAGAACTGAACTAGAACTGAACTAGAACTGAACTAGAACTGAACTAGAACTGAACTAGAACTGAACTAGAACTGAACTAGAACTGAACTAGAACTGAACTAGAACTGAACTAGAACTGAACTAGAACTGAACTAGAACTGAACTAGAACTGAACTAGAACTGAACTAGAACTGAACTAGAACTGAACTAGAACTGAACTAGAACTGAACTAGAACTGAACTAGAACTGAACTAGAACTGAACTAGAACTGAACTAGAACTGAACTAGAACTGAACTAGAACTGAACTAGAACTGAACTGGAACTGATCTAGAACTGAACTAGAACTGAACTAGAACTGAACTAGAACTGAACTAGAACTGAACTAGAACTGAACTAGAACTGAACTAGAACTGAATTAGAACTGAACTAGAACTGAACTAGAACTGAACTAGAACTGAACTAGAACTGAACTAGAACTGAACTAGAACTGAACTAGAACTGAACTAGAACTGAACTAGAACTGAACTAGAACTGAACTAGAACTGAACTAGAACTGAACTAGAACTGAACTAGAACTGAACTAGAACTGAACTAGAACTGAACTAGAACTGAACTAGAACTGAACTGGAACTGATCTAGAACTGAACTAGAACTGAACTAGAACTGAACTAGAACTGAACTAGAACTGAACTAGAACTGAACTAGAACTGAACTAGAACTGAACTAGAACTGAACTAGAACTGAACTAGAACTGAACTAGAACTGAACTAGAACTGAACTAGAACTGAACTAGAACTGAACTAGAACTGAACTAGAACTGAACTAGAACTGAACTAGAACTGAACTAGAACTGAACTAGAACTGAACTAGAACTGAACTAGAACTGAACTAGAACTGAACTAAAATTAAACTGGAACTGAACTAAACGTTTCTTTTAGAAAACTTTTAATTTTTCTCGAGTGTCATCTGCTTAGTCAACATTTGTTGAATTGCTGAAGGGTAACTAAATACAGCACAGATAGAAAATGTGAAAAACAACAACAGTAACAAAAATAACATAAAATTAGTTTTTGTGTAAATTTTTAGGTTCGTTAGTTTGATTGTATTTTTCATTTTCATGAAAATTAGTGCAAAATGTTGCGAAACCTACTAAAAATTTCTTGTGTTTTTTTTTCCATTATTTTAACGGAAAATAATGCATTAATAATGACGATTGTGACAAACAAAAGGACGGGTAGGGATATTTAAAAACAATTTCAAAAATGTTGAGAGAGGGTTTTTGCTAGCAAACGGAAACTGACAAAAATAAATTTGAAATTTAAATAATATAATGAGAGATCGAAATTGACACTTTAATTTAAAATTAAATAGAGTCAGTGAAATTTTAACTGAATATTTTAATTTAAAGTTTAAAAATGTTATGTAAAATTACGAGTAGATAATGTATTGAATAAAATTTAAAACTTTATTTTGAATTATTTAAAAATTATTATTTTTATTGCTTTATTACATTTGGTGGATTTAATTAAAATTTTTAATTTATTTCTTTCTTTTGTAGTTAATTCTTATACGAAATCAAAGTGAATTTTAAATGAAGCTGTTTTTGTGCAAATTTTTCCTTTGCGATTTTACAAATTTAAATGAAATTCTCCAACTCTTTTTATTTGCTTTTTGCCTTTAATCATTTACGCCATATGTCGCTGAAGAAATAAATAAAAAAAAAAAAAACAGCAGCTAAATAAATATCAATAACCGAAACCTAACAAAATTTCATTTCAATATTTTCAAGTTCAATACCTCCAACCACATGTTGCCATTATCCTGCTGATTACCAAACATTTTTAATAATCGATTTGTGTTTGACTAAACAAATTCCACATTTTGCATGATTTTCAAATATATTTAGGAGAGACATTGAAAAAAATAGCAACGATAAATAAAATATTTTCTTTTTTTTCTTTTTTCATTTGATATTTCATTGATATAAAAATAAACCAAACACGCAATCGTAAAATATTGTAGTCTAAATGGCCATAATAAATGGCAAACATTCTGAGAAAATATACATATGAGGACTGAACGGAATGAAATTGATGTTTGGAGTTTAATATTTGAAGGAAATGCTAATGTTATTTATTAAGTATTTGGCTGTAATTTTAGAAAGATCTTAGTACATATCTTGGTCTCTGAAATTATGCCTTGCATAGAGACTCGATATCGGGATTTGCCCTAACAGGTATAAGGAAAACATTTAATTGATTTCATGTGGTTTTCAACATCGTTTCGAAAACCACATCAACTCTAAGTTTAGTTTTTCGGCTCGGAGATTATTACAATTTAAAATACTTAAAATTGATTTTAAAATAATTTTGGGTCATATGTGAAGGTTTTAGAGAGACTTCAATCATTTTTGATTTGGTAAGGAAGACCATATTTATCTTGTAGTCTTTTATTTTAAAAAACAGCATAATATGTGCAATGCGAGTCCCATTTTGGTAAATTAGGTGTACTTGTTAGGAAAATCATTTAAAAATCAATAAAAAATTTGCACTATTTTTTGACACCGTTAGGCCGAACTTCATCATCTTGAGGTCTCTTATTCTAAAGAAGTGCATAATATTCCTATTTTACCGCTGAAATGAATCCGTTAACTTGAGATCGAGAGAGATTATAGAACGTTGTAGCTTTGAATTTATAATGCTACTTAAAAAAAATCTTTAATATGTTGTGTAAGAATCTTTAAATTTAAGGTGATTTTTGTCCACTGTCCTCAGGAATGAACATCCTCTTATATATCATTGTGGTAGAGGTTTTAAATGTGGGAATTGCTTGGTGGTAGCTTAAAACTCTGCCTACTTCTCCAGACTGGTTAAGTATTTAATCTTTGAATAATAGGCACCCCTTATAATAGGCTCGTGCTTCGGCACCTTATAAAAACTTTTAGTGGGCGACAAAATTAACATATTTTTGTTCGGAACGAGATACACATAATTATGGAGTTTTAAGACTACCATTATATAGAAAATGTATGGGAAATATTTCTCTTATTTGGTTTAGTAAAATAAAAAAATTAATTCAGATTATATTCAAGTAGCTCCTAAATGTTTTTAAAATCTTCATTTATAAGTTTTGGAGATATTTAAAAAATAATAATACTATTTCTTAAAATTTTTACTAATTTTTTCGGAAATTATGTGGTGAAACACAAATTATTTTCTCCTAAACTGGTCGGATCGAATGGAAATATATGGGAAAGTTGTAGTGGAGCATCTTTTAGAGAAATTATCTTGTACAGAGACTACAATAATAAGAGAAAAGGGCTTGAAATCGGGCTTGATTTGCAGAAGTTAAGATTTTTTAAAAGCTTTTATAAACTCGAGGTGGTCTAGTTTAACACCCTATAGTTTATCTCGTATTATTACAGGGTGTCTACAAGAAGATTTTTCTTAAAACCTTAGTCCCCTTCTACAACTATTTATACATTATAATTCGATACAAATAGTAGTTTAGAAGATACGGATTTAATACCAAAAAATTTGGGATTGGCCCCACTACGCATTGGAGAGTTCAAAATACTCTAATTTCTTTACTCAAAATAAATGACATTTATTATTATCTCCTTTAGATCCTACAAGGCTCATGGGGTCACAAAATACAAATCATCTATACATACATACGTACACGCAAAATAGTATTGTTGTTGCCCCAACAATACTATTTTCATTGCAGAGATATATTTTCATCGCAAACATTACATTATTTTTCAATATATATTATTTTAAAAACAATTTTATTGTAGCAATTATACATTTGTTCTCAATTCACAATTAAATTATCGGCACAACATGTTAAGAAATATATTTAAGTTAGAACCACATTATTATTGTTAAAATTCCATGTGAAAAAATATTATTTTCAATACCTGAATATGTTATTGTGTTTGTAATTTTGAATTGACAAAAAAATTATTGTTTTGTATTGGTAACCATATATATTTCTTCTCAATTCACAATTAAATTTTTGGCACAACATGTTAAGTAATTTGTGTAAATTAGAACCACATTATTATTGTTAAAATTCCATGTACAAAAAAAATATATTCATTGTGTTTATAATTTTGAATTAACAACAAAATTATTGTTTTGTATTGGCAATAATATACATTATTAGTACTTGACAATTTCAGTTTAGTGTGTTTCTTGTATAGAGTTAGTTATCTGTCGAAGTGCTAAAAATATATATTGAATTGAATTTAAAAAAGTGAATTATTTAATATAAATTATTTTAATTAAAATTAAACTAGAAATAAATATTTTACATAAGAGCTTCAGATAGTGAAAATATTTTAAAGAAAACTACACAATAGGTTATCTTCGGAATGCCAAAAAAAAAAAAAAAAGTTTTACGTTGTACGAGTATTTAAGATATTTTTCAGGTTTTATCATTTACCGGCGATTAATATATAAATTTTTTTATAACGAAGTGTTTTAATTTAAATAAAGGATACCATACGATAAATTAATTGGCTTTTATTTATTTATTTTTGGGCATAATAATTGTTTCTTGTGACTATAAGTATTTTTATTGTGAATCAACCATATTATTGCTGTATACATGAATCAAGTACATATACAACAAAAATATGTTTGCAGATCAACAATATTTTTATTGTGATAACTAGATTATTGCTGTATCCATGAATGAAGTACATATTCAACAAAAATATGGTTGCAGATCAACAATATTTTTATTGTGATTTAACTAGATTATTGCTGTATACATTAATGAAGTACATATACAACAAAAATATGGTTGCAGATCAATAATATTTTTATTGTGATTCAAACATATTATGTTGCTACATCTAACTATAATATAATTCACAGACAACCATGATATGACAGTACTCGATTATGGTTGCTAATTATATAAAAATGTAGCAGGGTTTACTAAGCTCTTAGACTGCTATATTTTGCGATAAGAACAGGAGAAAAGTATAGCGGTCCGCGGAATCCTATGGATCCGTAGCAAATTATTAGTGGTCCGCGAAAAGTTTTATAATAGAGTATAAATTAATTTCCTTTTTTTTTTGTCGGAATAAGAGATCGAAGCGAATCAACCAATTGAAGTATTAAAACGACATTAAGTTTTTGAGTATTTTATCTAGTACTCGTGAGTGTTTCTCGAAGAATAACAGCCGGATTGAGAAGTTAAATTTATGATTATTATCTTGTTTTTAAGAAAAGCGATGCGGAAAACATCTGTGGTATGGACGATTTAAAGGTGGAGATTTCGATGGGCAGAAAGAGTTTAAAAATGAAGAATTGAAGAATTTGCTCTATCATGACTCATACCGAATGAAAGAATCAAGAAATTTGTAGTAGTTCAAGCATAAACATTTTTTGGTTCTAAAAGCACTTAAATTTATCCAAAAATATGGAATTTTTACGGACTATGAAAAGGAGAACGATAATAGGAAACCCATGGTAATGCTCTGTATTTTATGGGATTTATTATACGCAGCCAAAAAAGAGTAAAGCGATCATGAGATAACTTATCATTATGAAAAGAGCTTTGAACAAAAAAGGACCACAATATACGACCAGACACAAGTTCATGACTTTCCTTCATGACCAAGCTGGGACTCATTTTACGTGATCTGTTAAAAACGGATTGAGAAGTTTTTTTTATTAAAAGCGATAGGAAATAATGTATATTTCAAGATAGAGACATTTCTACTTCTTTTGCACTTTATTATTATATATTTATTATCATATTCAACAAATGAGATGAACACTGGGTTAGAGGGTGAAGTAGCCCTAATGCAAAATAAATATTGAAAAATTAGAAATTGATATTGGAAATAACAGGATCGGCCATGATGTTTTTTTATTGATGCCACATATATATTCTAAGATGTGGTCAGTGAAACTATTTGCTGCTTTTGATATTTAAATCGACAAAGAGAGAAGTACTTAGTAACAAAAGAACTAACTCCCATATATTTTTAAACAAAATAAATGCTTCTGTGGGATGTGATAGAAACTCCATCATATCTCTAGTGGAAATATTAACTGAATTCTGGAGTATATTCTGTCACAGAAGAAACTGTTCAAATAATACGAAATTTATAAGGAAAATTCTACAACAGGAACGCAGACTTATTTAGGTATCTGAGTATTTATCTCATTCAGGACTTGGACTAAAGGACAATAAAATACTTTGAAGTTTGTATAGAACTTAATACCAAAAAAAAAAAAAAAAAAATACCAAAAAAAAAAAAAACCAAAAAAAGCAAACATATTATTTTATTTCACCAATTCAATAAAACTCTCTCCTCACAAAAACACACACCTCTATACACACAAAATCGATGAAACATAATTTATGAAAATTTGCATTTAATACATGAACAACATCCTATAAAATAAAAGACTCACTCTACCAACTCAAACAGTCAACAGACTGGTAAAATATTAAAAAAATGGTTCTTTAAACAAGGAAGCAAACTTTTAGTCAGACACACATGCAAATAAATGAATATACTATAAAAAGATAAATGGGGGGAAGGGAGTATGGAGAGTAGCGGCTTTAAAGGAGTAAGGGATCATAAAAAAACAATTCATGCAAATGTATAGATAAGCAGCCAATATGTATAAATGTATTGATATATTCTTGTACTAACATACTCTTTGTAACAAAGTAAACGAGATGTTGTTATAGTAGTAGTAGTGGTGGAAAGTCAGTCAGTTTATTTTGCTTTTATTTCCTGTTTTTGTAGAAAATTAATTTACTATAATTCATCAATTTGACTTTAACCAAAGTTCAACAAATGGGGTTAAGTGTGCTGGAAGTATCTTTCATTCTTAAACAACAAACATATATACAAACGTAGAAATGAACGAAAAAACAAATAAAAAAAGGGTTGTTGCTCCTGTCATTGCTATTGGTTTTATAAAGACACACACATACATATACTTATACACTCATCGACACACTATAATAAACCTTAACCAATACACATTTACACAAAAAGTAAAAGAGCATCACTTGTTTTTGACAGTTGAGTTGAAATGGCAAAAATAGCAAAAACAAAACAGCTGGAACCTGAAGCTAGTGAGTTGGCAGAAAAACTTTAAATATATTGATATTTTATGGTACATTAGGGGGTTATCTTTTTGAATTGTATCGAATCTTTATGTAGCCATATAAAATAAAAAATGTATTAAAGTATACAAGTTTGTTTTATAAACACATATAGACTATTTGCTATTTATTTATGTTACCACATTTATTTTATTGAGTTTTCTTGGTAACTACTACTACTACTGTGTTTGGTTTTTTCACAAACTCAACCACTAGGCTGGGGTTAGAGAGACAGCAACAACAACAAAAAGGTGTAAACAAAATGGTTTTGTGGCAAAATTTTTTTTAGAAAAAAAGTGAATAAAACTATAAAAAGGGTTAAATTTTAAATTTAATGGAAAATTCAATATCAAAAAAGGTTTGATCGATTTGATGGAAATAAAATAATAAAAATGAGACTAAATAAATAAACCATACAACAATTTAAGTTAAGTAAAACAAGTAAGTGAACAATAAATTTCTTATATTTTAAGATAATTAATTGTAAGTATAAAAGTGAATTAGGATATCAAAATATTATTCAATTTTTAAAAAAGGAGTGGAATCGAAAAAATCTTAACACATGTTTTGCCTATTAACTTTTTTTCGGAAGCAATATTTAAATTTTTTTGATCTAGTTATTTTTAAAAAATATGTCAAAGATGTCAGTTATTATTTTTAATGTCTACCATGTTTTTATGTTGTGAGTTTGATCAAAATGAGTGTCGAAAAAGAAATACGTGCTAAAATTGTTAAAATTTTTTAAAAAATTCCAAATTGGTCCTACAAAAAATTGGCCAAAGAATTAAAGGTTTGCCGCCAAACTGTTTCCAATGTAAGTTAATAGTAAATTTCTTCCGAAATACATTTTCATCAGAATTTGACCATTTCTAGAAAGCCTGGTTCGGAAAAAAGGCCAAGAAAATTGAAAGCATATTGAAAAGAGCTCGAAACTCATCTGGTAGGAAACAGTGCTCTGACTATTTGGTGTGAAAAGTTACAAATTATGAAGCCAAGAATAGGGCACAGAAATTAAAATCAAATTTCTTATAAAAATACTCATGTTGTATAATGGACGACGAACGTATATGCTGGCATATTTTTCGCAGCTTCTGGGTCAAAATGTTTATATTGCTAATGCTCGAGGAAATGTTAAAGATAAGTTTAGGACTCAAAATCAGACAAAATTTCTTAAAAATTTCATTTGTTACAGTGGGCTCTATAAATACCGAAATAGGCATCAAAGAATGGTTGCAAAAAAAGTCTTCTTCCTTTTTTGAGAGATTAAAATATGTCCACATATTTTTGGCCCAATTTGGCATCACGTTACTACGGTAAGAAAGCTCTGTAGTAATACCAAAATAATAACATAGTTTTTGTACCAAGAGAGTTCAATATTTCAAATTGTCCGGAGCTAAGACCAGTGGAAAGATATTGGGCTCTTGTGAAAAGTGAATTAAAGAGCACAAAAAAAGTGTCTTAAAATTTTACAAACAAACTATTCCAAAGAAGTAACTGAAACAACTATCAAATCTCTAATGGAAGGGTTACCAAAAATGGTCTACGAGCTCATAAGTAATATTTTTCTGAGATCTGTAATATAATACCAATTAAATAAAAAAAAAAAAAAGAATGAAAACTCTAAGATCAACCGTTTTCAAATTATTAAATATTATATATGTCAGGATTTTTTCGAACGCACTCCTTAAAATCATTGGAGTAAAATCAGTTAGAAATTAAATATTATAAATAATTTCAAATTTTACTTTTTTCTGTGTATTTCTTTGATAAATTGTCAATTTTATCAATTTACGATTGAATTATTGTAAATAATTTATTACGCTAATTCATAACAAAATTTGCCATCATATATACTAAAAACTCTTTATTTATATTATAATGTCAGATGATTTTTAATGTGTACCATATGAAAATAAAACAAGCGTGAATATTCGGACCGGCCGAATCTATATACCCACCATCAACTTTTTCAAATTTTACGTTATATGTGAGGGGGCGGTAAAGTGGGCATTAAAGTGGGCGGACCACACCCATTTTTTGTTTCCGAGTTTACATTGGTCCTTGAACTATTTGATTTCGTTGATTTTCACCTTATATAGGAGGTGGGCAGTAAGTGGGCGGACCACGCCCATTTTCGGTTTCCGAGTTTATATCAATCCCCGAGCTATACGTACAAAATTTCGTTGTCGTACATGCTTTTGTTGAAGAAATATCAGCAGAAAAGTATAAAACGGACACCCTGTGTTTCTAGTTTTTAGCCCATAACTTTTTTGTTTATTAATCGATTTTGCCCATTTTCAATCCCAAACAAACCTTATATAAGAAAAATATTTGTGCCAAATTTTGTCCCCCTACGTTGTCTCGTTCGAGCCCTATCCTGCTTTCAACAGACGGACAGACGGACAGACGGACGGACATAGCTAGATCGACTCAGAATCAAACCAGGACCCAGAAAATATATACTTTGTGGGGTCTTTGATGATTCCTTCGACATGTTACACACGGAATGACAAAATAAATATACCGCCCATCTTTTTGATGGTGGGTATAAAAATATAAATTATAAAATAAATTTAATGCTTTTAAATTTTTGTTTCACTTTTGACTTCAGTCACGAACACGCATTTGCGTTGACGAAAAATGTTGTGAACAAAAATCTTGTAGCAAAATGTCATTTTTAAAAGATATATAGAAATTTTTTCATAAAATGCATTTTTGATTTATTGCCAAAGATTTCCATATAGTTGCCCTTATATGTAATGTAATTCAATTCTGGTCAACATTTTGTTCTGCAATATTTAAATGAAAGCTTTTGTTATATTGCAGGAATTCAGAGCTTTTATTTTATTTCCATATTTGGTTGGTGTAATTTTCGTAATACATAATAGGTGGTTGGGATATTATGCGTTTGTGCTGATGTTTTTAACGCAGTGAAAAAATCATCGGACCCCACCTTAAAGTATATCAGGCGCGGATGCAGCCGAAGCATTTGGGGGGGGGGGGGTTGCTATTTTACAAAAATAAACAATTATAAGTCTTTAAATACAAATTTTTCATAGAATATTGAATAGATTTTATTTATTAAATGTGTGTTTTTATTTTAGTGTTATCCTCTAAATAATTTCAAATAAAATAAATTTCATTAGAATGCATCACCTGAAAAAACACGAAAAGTTAGGCATTGTAGGTTTTGATAGGATATCAAGCGCTCTAAACAATTACTTCGTTATATAAACAAATTTTTAAAATAACTTTTTTTACTTAAATAGATCTCATTCTGCTCTTTAATTTTTAAAACTGTTAAAAAAAGAGATCACATAATTTCAGACTTGCAGCAAATAATTTTTTTTTTCTCTTTTTATTTGGAGCATACTTTCTGGGGCATTCCACATAAAATCGAATAAGTTCTGCAATTTTTGTTTTGTTATGTTGTTGTGGTTTTTTTAAATTATTGCATAATTTTAGACTTTTGTAGAAAATTTTCAATGCAATTTAGGATCTCGAAAATTAGGATAAAAATATAAACAAATATATAAAGACAACAAACTTGATTCTTCTACTTTTCATAAATTCTTAAAAGAAAAAATGCAGGAACCTACCAAAAAGTTTTTGAAATATAACTTGACATTTTGAGAGGTATTGGACATTTCATGTCTATGATGCTATTTATGTCATTTCCCGAAAGATTTTTCACTGCAACAGAGTATGTTCGAAAATGAATTTCCGCAGGTGTACATACAAAATGTCATATGTTTTGTCTATAACTTTTCAGGAAAGCAAAAAAAAAAAAAAAAATTACTTTTTGTATAAAAGCCATATACAATTACATGTTACTTACTTTTAATAACAGAAAATAATAGAAATGAATTAAAATTGGAAATGGGTCTTTAAAGCTTTCTGATGGTATAATAAAATATTTTAGGAAAATTACACGAAAAGAAAATGATTGAAATTTTCTTTGAAAAATCTTAAATTTTTAATGATTTTTAGTAAAAACATTTTTTTGTGGAAAATTATGCATATTTTCAACACTTTTAAAATATTCACCTTGAAAAATATGCATTTTATTTAGCTTCCAAAATTTCCATCATTATGTACAATTTAATATTTTCTAAGAAAAATATTACAATAGTCATAATTTACAGGAAAGTGTTCCCGTACTCAAAATTTCAAAATTTTCATATATTTATTTATTATTATTAGCTGAAATTTTTAAGTAATACTTATTAAAAGATTTGTTATTGTAATTTCAATATAACTGATAAAACTATTTTTTATTGGAACTTACATTTTTAATCGTTTGTAAAATTTAAGCTTAAATTTTATAAAATGCTTTTGGAAACTCAGGAAAAGCAAATGAAATTACAAACCATTCTTTCTTGGGAAAATTTAAAAACTTTTTGTAAAAATTCATAAATATATTAAGTAGTTATTTAAAACTTTCTTAAAAGTCACTTATCAGCATATTTTCTAAAGAACCGTAAAAGTTATGACCTTACTTCAATATGTTCATTAAAACCACAAGTGAGTTACTAGTTAATTTTAAAGAGGCTAGTAAAATACTATAATAAAAACTTTATGAACCTAGTGAAATGTTTCACTATTAGCATCGATATTACGATAGACATTATACTTTTGAAACCATAAACCATCCTATGTTAGTAGTCAACTATTACAAGCTTCAAAAAATGGATTTAAATTGTATTGAGCACATAAAGCTAGATTTTCCTTTTCAGGAGAGATTGTACGTCTTGTGAAATATTCTAAAGCAATAAAAAAAATCAATTCTTGGAAAGTATAAGAAAATTCTAAATTATAATAGATATCCAGCTTATTCGTGCATAAAAAAAATTTGTGTTACATGTTTCATGGTTTTATTATACGTCAGACCAACAAAAATAATTGTTTGAACATTTTAATTCACAAAATTCCAAAATTGTATTAAAATTGGCAATTAGCGTGGCCAGTTTAGCTTTTTTAAGGCCAAATCTAGCCTTTTTATTTTGCCTTTAGCCTCAAAATTTTCGTTTTAGCTTCTAGGTTTTTTTCTAGCATTTTTTGATTCTTAACATTAATTTTTAGCCTTTTTAAGGCTATAATATTACAGTTATTTCTTAACAAATAAAAACTATTTATGTTATATTTATAAATTCACAAAAATATCTTTCAGAAATACCAAAAAATTATAAAAAAAAAAAATTGCATTTTGAAATAAAACATTTAAAAGCCGGAAATATTTCTTTGGGGTATTTAGCCTTTTCTGACCTTTTTTAAAGTTAAATTTAGCTTCTATTTTTTCCTCAAGTCCTGGCAACACTGTTGGTAATAACTGTGTCCACTATTACGTATGAGCAACAACATAAAATTTTTAAAATGTTAAATATCAATTATACGTTAACTATATTTCCTTGAAATTATTATAACATCAGAAGAACATGGGTTCGATTCGCCATCGACATTAACGAAAAATTATAAAATAAAAATAAACATAATTTAATAAAATAATAATAATAATAATAATAATAATAATAATAATAATAATAATAATAATAATAATAATAATAATAATAATAATAGTAATAATAATAAACGGGGAGCGGTCACTAGCCCTGTGAAACCTGTCACGTGACTAGTCTTAAACCGGAGCAGAATTACTAAAAATATTTAAATTCCTTTTGATATAGAAAAGTACCTTATATTATATATATATATATATATATACTACATATTTTCAAATATATATAATATTTTAAAAAATATACAATTTCCTTTCAGCTATTATTAAAAAGATCTACATTTGCTTATCATTAAGGCTTTAAGCAAATCATATAAACTAAAAATATTCATATAATTCATATAAGGTGTTTTTTGTATGGGAGAAACTAAAATATTTAACTAAATTTGAATAAATCAGTTCAGACTATAAATGCACACTTTTTAAGAATAGTAATAAAATATATGGTATTTTTCTGAAAATTATGACAACAAACTATTTCAAAAAATTCTTAAAAGATTCTTCTATATATTAGATCTATTTAAAGTGTTTGATGAAATATTAACTTTCATTTTGATTATTTTTTCTTTAAATATATTTCCAGTTCTAATTAATCACCCTATTAAAACTTAATTTTCTATTTAAAATTTTTTTAAATAAGTACTATATATATATATATATTTTTTTTTCTAAGAACTTTTTATACATTATGCTCATTTTTATAAAACTTATTCATATACTTTATTAATAACTTTTACATCATCATATTACATGTAATCAATTTTCATATATAAAACTTTAGTTAAGACCAAAAAAAAAAAAAAAAAAAAAACCTATAAAACTAAAACTTTCTATATTCTACATGCCACCATAGGAAGAAAAAAACTTCTACGTTAAATAAAAACTACACGTACTAATGTTTTTAGATTTTTCTTAGTATTTTCTTGCAATTTTTTTTATTGTAGCTTATAATCCCAGAACAAATTTTTATGAAATCTCCAAACATATCAAAATAAAACCAACAAAAATAAACACTAACACATACATACATATACACAGACACTAATAACTGAACTAATTTTTTGTATTTAGAAAAAATAACAGTATGAACAAATTTGTAAGATGAGTAAAAAAGAAAACACCAACTAATAGATACTTTACCAAAAAGAAAAAAGAGTGAAAAAAAAAAAAAAAAAAAAAAAAAGAAAATAAAACTTAAAGCAACTTTCGCCTACTTTACTGATTATAACGATAATCTGTGCTTAAGAAAATGTCTCAAAAGTTTTATTAAACTTTTTTTTTTTTTTGGTATCAAAATATCAAACCAAAAGAGTATCAGCGAGGAAAAGGAAGTAATATTTGAAAATGAAAAAAAGAAGAAACTTAAAAGCTGTTAAGTCTGTATTAAGTAGACTTTTCATATTTTGGCCACAAGTTTCATTTTGTTTCTTTTTTGTGGTTAAAAAAAGAAATAGCAAAAAAAATATATTTTCAATTATCACAGTAAGCCATAATGGGAAGAAGAAAATTATGGCATAAAGAGATTTTTTAGTATAGTTAATAATCAAGAGCAAAATATTATTATTTCTAGTTTTTTCTCTGGCCTCAATTTGGGGAGCAAAAACAAAAGCATCAAAAAATAGTTAAAATGTTATAATAATGATAATAAATGAAGAAAAATATGTTACTAAATAGTAATTGGTAGGTGAGCTACAAAATTGATTATAAGGCAAGAAAATATACGTTTAAGCTTAAGGAAATTGGATTATATGAATATTTTTAGTTTATATAATTTGCTTAAAGCCTTAATGATAAGCAAATGTAGAACTTTTTAATAATAGCTGAAAGGAAATTGTAAATTTTTAAAATATTATATATATTTGAAAATATGTACTACATATAAAATATAAAGTACTTTTCTATATCAAAAGGAATTTAAATACTTTTAGTTATTCTGCTCCGGTTCAAAACTAGTCACGTGACAGGTTTCACAGGGCTAGCGACCGCTCCCAGATCCGGAACTTTATATGATAGGAACCTGTCACTTTTACATGGGGTTGTCATAGGAGGTGGCTAATTAGCCCCTTGTGACAGATGTCGATTAATATAATACAAATTTTATAAAAACTCGGTAATTGTTTACTTTTTAAACAGTTTTTATTATTATTATTATTTTATTAAATTATGTTTATTTTTATTTTATAATTTTTCGTTAATGTCGATGGCGGCACTCCGAATCGAACCCATGTTCTTCTGATGTTATAATAATTTCAAGGAAATATAGTTAACGTATGTATGTATGTTACTGTTTTGTACAATATATATATATATATATATATATATATATATATATATATATATGTACATATGTATTGTAAACCTTGTTCGTTATAGCGTTACTTCATTACATACATTGGTATTAATAGAGAGTTCTCTTTTTGTGAGTAAATATGTTTTTCATAATATTTTTTATATCCTACAAAGTGATGTGTCTTATATTGGTACTTGGTATTTAATCTTAAAAAATTCGGGAACTATGCAAACAATACAGCCAGATACTACGTTGATAAATATCCATGGTATTGAATGTCTCCTACCCTCCACAAGTTTTTTCTTCACGACCCGGAAATTATAAAACATGCACTTCCACCAATTGGCCAGTAATATTGATGGCTCAGATTTTGACGAAAGCAGTGAAGAAAGTTATAGTGGACAAAAATGTTTAATATTGTTTTAATTGCATATTAAAATTAATTTAAGAAATTCAATTTTTATTTTTTAATTTTTAAAGGAAGTACATACCAACATTTCATAAAGGTGCTTTCAGATTTTTTGTTGAATTTAGGTTTTTTTTTTTTTTTTTTTTTTTTTGTATGAAAACATTACCATTTTGCAAAGAAAGTCTTAGAATTCTAAAAATGAATTTGTTTATTTACTAATAAATAATGAAAACGTCAAAAGTGATCACTAAAGTACTGATATCCCTTTTTCCTGAAATATGCTTAGTTTTTGACATTTTTAACTACAATGTGTAGACAGACGGACGGACATTACTATTCTGCCGAAAAAATTCAAGAGTTCTAAAAATATATTTTTTTTACTAACTAATTAATAAAAAATTAAATCATGATCATCAAAGGACTTTCTCCTCTGTGGTATTTTAAACACAGGCTGAATTACTAACTTGAAAATGAAATATTAAATCAATGTTTATATGATAAAACTTTCATATCGAAATGTCTTTGCGTTTGCAGCCTATGAGTTGCTTTTAGCGTTTTTCGTTGTAGGTAGGTCACGTTTCTTTCGCGACTCCACATTTGACCAGATTTCGCCATCTATTTTTCGCCATTTCGAGATAGTGTTTCTGGATTCAGCTTTTGATGCTAAGGAGGTATCCAAAGCAGAGCCTGACTGGTCTAATTCGTCTGCCTGTTCATTGCCATAGTGGTTCCTATTACGCAGGAACCCAAACTATAGTAACGTTATACAGTCGACTTATTCCTAACTGTACCTCTTTACACTGTCTAACAAAAATAGAGGTAGTTTTTTGTGATTTGAACGATAGTATTGCCATCTGGCTGTCGACGAATATACCAATATTCCCTTGAATTTTTCTATCGCGAATTGGTCTGCACGCCTCTCCGACCGCTAGTATTCCCGCCTCAAATACGCTTGTCTCATCAGGGTGTCTATATGAGTGTCCCATTCCATGATCGTTGGAGAAGACACCAGAGCTGACACCGTAGTTCATCTTTGAGCCAACATATTGTTCAAGAAGATTTCCCCTTCTTCATTCACTCCTGTTGGGGAATAGGACTTCTAGGGTGTTTCTGAATTCCATTTGGGGAGTCATATAGTCGTTAGATTGATTTATATCCAGATCCCAGTTGCAGAAAATCTTATCGCACTATTAAATGATGATTCAATAATGTCTAGGTCTACCAAACAAGAGATCCATATACGAGAATGGGCCGTACTGTTTCCTTGAATAGCCATTTTGTAAATTTTTCAAACCCCATTTGACACTAAACATCTTTTGAAAGGTGTAGTATGCTACCGTAGCCTTTACTAACCCTATGTTGAATGTTTAGCTTCCATGAAAGTTTGGATTCTAAAATAATTCCCAAATACTTTGCATTGTCAGGCATGGTAAGTTCGCAGTTTCCTAAGCTTGGAATCTTGGTCTTTGTGGTGAAAGGTACCAGCTCTGTCTTGCCCGGATTCATTCCTAGTCCACATTCTTTGACCCAGTTGCTGAGTGTAGTCAGAGCAGTTGACATGATATCACTTATCACGTTCCGACACAGTCCTGATACATGTGTTATTATAGTTTTGGTAAATATTTTTTTTTGTATTTTTCGAAACTTGGAAGTCCTTATGAGAAAAATTGACGTCCTGGAGAAAAACTGAGTATGCAGTTTTATTATATATGAGTTGTAGTTTAATATATATTTCGATTTTTTCTTGTGTAAAAAGATTTTTTGGAAATTATCACTGTGGGACCGCAAAGAATAAATAAATAATTGCTGGTTCGTTTGAAAGTAATGTATAAGGAAGTTCTAGAGAAAGACCTTTTAATAGTGACCTTTTATTAAATTTGGAATAAACTACGAAGGGAGATTTTTGTTCACCGTTTTTTCTAGACCGATAAACTAAAAATTTCGTTTAAAATTTTAACATTTTCAATCTATGCTTGATTTAGGATGCATATCTAGTAAATTTATAATTTATATTTTGTTCATCTCTAATATCTTATTTTTTAAAATATGAAAAGATAGGTATACTTTTTTTAATCAAATTTTAAGAATAAATAAAAAGAAAAATATGTTAACCTTAAAAAAATTGCAGATTTTATACCCTCCTTCAAAAAGATGGGGGTATATGAAGTTTGTCATTCTAGTATGAGTCGATCTAGCTATGACCGGACCGCCTAGGGGAACGAAATTTGGCTAAAAAATTTATCTTTTATAAGTTTTTTGGTATTTAAAATGGTTATTTATCAAAATTAGTTGATAAATGAAAAAGTTGTAGGCTAAAAGCCAGAAATGCAGGGTGTCTGTTGTAAATTCATTTCATACATTTCGGGTGATATCTCTTAAACAAAAGCATACACGATAACAAAATAATGTACAGATCAAGATTCAAGAACCAATGTAAACTCGGAAGAAAAATGCACGTGGTTCACCCACTTTACCACCCTCTTCCCATATGAGGAGAAATATCAACAAAATTATGTAAAAATAGTTCAATGTAAACTTGGAAACCAAAAATGGGCGTGGTCCGCCCTCTTTTTCGACCACCTCTCATATAAGGTGAAATTTTAAAAAAAATTTTATAGTGGATATATAGATTCGTCCAAGCCGAATATAACATTCTCTCTTGTTTTTTTTTAATTTTGCATAAATTTCTAATTAACTCCGAAACTATTAGGCGGATAAAAAAAATTCAAAAGGCAACTTAACGATAATTTCATTTAGCCCACAAAATCATGGACCGATTGAAACCAATTTCAATGAGCTTTGTCCTATTGAAATTGTGTACAAAATTTTAATAATTTATGTTCAAAATTGCAAACTGTACTTTGTTCACAAGGTTAATATAGACAGACAGACGGACGGACATCGTTAAATTTACTCAGAAAGTTATTCCAAGCAGATATAAATTAAGTTATAAATTAAGATGGGTCATAGACCACTTTATGGTGGTGTATATGTACAAAAACATTTTAGGATAGCTTACGTCATCCTCTACTAATTCCTTATACATTGGATCTGAAGGTTAAGAGATGTAATTACATTTATTAAAATTTATTATTTTTTTCGATCGACTTCATTGTGTGGTTTTCTCTAGAAAGGTAAACTTATGGAATTTAATCAGAAAAATAATTAATCCCAGGAAAAATTGTATTAGTTCTACAACTAGTTCCAGAAGACATGAAAATAGCATGTACTTGTTCTACTTTGGCGTTACGACCAATGATTTTTGTTTGAAATTGCCACCTCCAGAGCTAGATCTGTGGAAGTGTTAGCTAGCCAGTACCAATACTATTTTCAGAATCTGTTTTTTTTTTTTTTATTTTTTATTCTAATGGGCTATTTCCTAAAGGCCACTTTTGAAATCAATATAATTTGTAAATACTCTTTTTTTAATTTTTGAAATTTTTTATACAAGTATTTTAAACAGTTCTAGGAAGTCATTCGGGAACCAGTAATTTGTTCTCAGAAGTGATGTAGAAGATATACAGAATTAGTTCTTAAGCACTAGTTCTCTAAACTATTCTTTAAAACGAATTTAGAATCAGGTTAAGGTTCTACTCCATTAGTGTCAGAATTGGTTGTGATACCACTAGTTCTGAGGATGTTATTAAAGAATCTGAAGTAGTTCTGATTACACCAGTTCTAGAACTAATGATTTTAGAACATGTTCTAATCAATATTACTGTTAATCATATTAAAAATATTCATAGATACTATCTTCCCCCTAAAAAATTTATTTAAAGAAAATTAATTACTTTTTACTTCTGCTCGTGTACAAAATTTTATTTTGATTATTTAAAAATAATACAAAATAATGATTAAGATATATACATTAAAACCACTTCAGTTCTTTTATTTCAAATTTAGTTCTTTTTTCTCCTTTTTTTTTATTTTGGGCAGGTAAATAAACATCTTAATTATTCAGCATTTAAGAATTATCATCGTCATCAGCATCAGCAACATTATCATCAACATTAATAATTTAAAAAGTAATTTTTCAATGTCCACAAAATATAATTAATAAAATAATTTAAAATTTACTTCTTAATACTGACTGAGGCTCAACAAGAGGGAATGAAGAATGAATGAATGGATGGATGGTTGGATGAATTAAAAAACAAAAGATTTTGCGTTTTGTTGGCTTGAAAAATGACATGGAAACCATTTTTGGAAAACAAAAGCCCTTTTTGTGACATAAACACGCACACACATAGATACAGGTATGTATAAATATAAAAAGGACTAAGGACAGGAAGAACAGCAGTAACAGCAACAACATCACCAAACTTTAACAACTTCAAAATAACGTTATCACCTGGATTCAAGTTGTTTTTGTTGCTGTTGCTTTATTTGGTTTTGTTTTTTGGTAACTTTTATAAGGGTCTCCCTTTAAGCTGTACAACAAAATTTTATACCAGTGTAATTTTTGTTCATTCTCTTGAACAATAAAAACAACAACATCAACAACAAAAAGAAAACTAAAGTAAAGAAATCCTTTACAAAAGAGTTTAAAACCAGCCTTTTGTTAAAAATTTTTTGGTTTTTTGTTTTATGTATTTTTTTGTTGTTTTTGTTGTAGTTTTATTTTTTTTCTGTTGTTGAGTGAGTGATGATGAAAAAAGGAATTTAATCATTAAAACCACGCAGCAAGATGGCTTTGTCTTTTTCACAAAAAAGGATTATGATGAAATTTTGTATAGAACATGAGTTTGTTGTCTGAATAAGGACTGAGATTAGTTTTAATGGAACTTAAACTATATGTGTTCATATTTTTGAATTTTAGATTAAAATAATACTAAAATATTTTTTATACATTCAAAATTTTATCCAGATTGAAAAAATTTTTGGAAATTTTTCGTGTAAACTTTTATGCTACAAACTATAAACATTTCTATTAATCTTATTTGATGAAAAATTTAATTGATCTCTTCCCTTTTACATCTAGCGTTTATGTGTTTATATATCTCTTTCGTATGATTAACACAAACGTACACAATAACGGCAACAATATTGTAATTCAAACTATACTAAATAATGAAAGGAACAAGAATGAAACCAAAAAAATAAAAAATCTACAAGACTTAAAAAGAAACTAAACATGTTGGAGCATTGTTGTAGTTCTCCTTTATGCCAGGATACTAAATTGTTTAAACAAAACAAAAAAACCGACAGGTAAATGAGTCTTTAAAACAAAAAGATGAAGTGATTTCTCACTGCCATTTTTTGTTGTTATTCTTGGTTCTAAAGAAATAATATAAAAAAAAATTCTACTAAGAATTTTGTCTTCCTTATTTCTATGTATCTCTGGCTGAATGTTTATGATGAATAAATAATTAATAGATGTAATTTTAAACACAATACAACAACGCGAACAAGAGATTTTGATTATAATGGATGTAATTATAAAGTGCTGGAAAATGGTTTGAGTTGAAAGTATTTAGCGTGTGCTCTTTTTTGGAAGAAGATTTCTAAAAAAGGAAGAAAACATTTTATTTAATAAACGTTTGTGAATAGTGTTTTTGTTTTAATTGTTTAATTTTATTTAAAGAAAAGGAATATCAAATAAAGGTGAATGTACAAAAGGTTTATTAAATATAAGGACAAAAGGGAAATCTTAGTCTTTAAAAACACGTTTTATTTTTGCAGATTATAACATTTTTTCATTAAAAATTTAAAATCTAAAATATTGATTGTGGGAGTAGGGTTTGTATGGGAGCAATGTCTACTTAAGAAACTATTCCTACAAGACTCATATATCACTTTAAAAGGACCTACATAGCCCGATCGAATAAGTGTTTTTGAAGTTTATTTTCTTGTCCATTTTTAAAATTATTTAAGGAATCCTAACTACTAGGATAGAATCAATATCACCCACTGGATAATGTTTGAAAAAAATGTACAAATCTTTGTGTATAATCACTGAGATTAGCACGAAAACGCTTACAAAATATCTTCATGATTAAAACTGCGTTTGCCAGAATATAGATAACATCGTTCTCTAAATCGAACAATTGAAGAAATTACAGAAAAAAATTATTACTGTCTTTTTTTCAATTAACATAGTTGTTTAATTTTGTATCGAAATTTAATAAATTTATTCAAGCAAAAATGAAATAAAAATAAAATTTAACTATACTTTTATATCCTATATACATTTTTAATTTATCCAATCAACAATTTGATTGATTTGATTAATTTATTAATTGATAATTTTTTTCTGTTTTGTATTTTTTATATAAATCCATATAATGGGGCTATATTTGCTTCGATGTTAACTATGTGTACGCATTTATCCATCTATATTGAGCAATCCCTGATAAGTTCCGCAGTATTCTTGATCTGCAGGAAGAAAGCGGTACTATGACCACTTGACCCGTATCTTCATGTCTAAGAAAAGAACCGTTTCTGGCCAGTTCGTCCGCAAAAAGATTTCTAAGGGGTATTTGACCAGCTACAGTTTTGAATGTCTCGCCATCTCATTTAGAGATGTCCGGCATTCATGTACCAGCCTGGATGTCGAAAAGACAACCAAGAGCGATTTAATCGCGGCTTGACTTTCTGTACATATTTGTACATCCACACAGAATACGCTATAGTACATCAACCATTGCAGTGAACCGGTAATTTGACAGAAATACTTTTCCTATATGAGAGAATATAGACTCTCCCCAACCTCATCAACAGATTTGGACCCATCAGTGTAAACATTCACTGAACCAGCTCCTAATTCCGGAGCAGTCGAGATTGATACTGAGAAGTCTCTGTCAAGAAAAGGTATATGGTAAGTCGTCAAAGAACTCTAAAACGGTCGCATGGTCATATCTTCTATTATTTCATGCACCTGTAGTCTTGAGCCTAGTCGCCAACATAATGGCGATATGTTCGGTCATAAAGTACACTGGTAGCTTTCGATTGAGTTGTACAAATCGCACCTGTAATAACTAGCTCTGAACTACGCATGATCCTTTCAAATATTCCGATATAGGTGGATTAATGGATTTTTCCATAGCTATCCACCATCCTATCAAAGATTCCGATATAGGTGGATTTATCCATAGCTCTCCTAATCGTCTCATACTTATAAAAATTTTAATTTTCGATATGTTTTTCAAAATCAAGGTGGTCAACTTTGTCTATAACTCAGTCTGTGCTTTAGCTATATACTTCTGCCTACTATATTTGGAAAGCTTTACTCTTTCTCTATCGATATCTCAAGTTTCATCTAGCTCGGTCTCCCAGTTTAAATGATTCAGTTTTATTACCATTTAAGTATTTTGCAAAAGCCACCACGTTGTACTATTGATTGACATTATTAACGCCATAATGAGTAACAATTTTTACTGCTGCTTGTATTCTGATTACAGAAGGAATGGAAGTGATGCACAATAGCACTTTAGCTTAGAAATTTAATATTAAAATTATTGTTGATGAGTTGACAAACTTTGTGCCGAATTTTTGACTTTTAAAATAATAAAAATCTGATCCATCACTTATCAATTTTTTAAAACTAATTGTCAGAAGTAAAAATATTTCTATTAGTTTTTCTAGAAGACTTCTCTATTTATTTAGTATTCAAACAAGTTTATTCCAGAATTTTTATATAATAAAACTTTGTCGTTTTCATATAATCACAAATTAATTCACCTGTACTTTCCTTTATTTTCTCTAACTAAATTATTAATATAGTTCTGGTAACTATATTTAATACATAGACTGATAAGGGTTTCCCCACATCCTTCTCAAAATAACTTCTAAAAATATTTATCTACTCATATCGCTAAACAAAAATCTTCTACATTATTAATAATCCCAATTCAATTTTGTGTAACAAAATCAAAAAAATCACAAAAAAAGTAAAGAAAGAATAAAACCTGTCGTCCTCTATACAATGACCTCTAGCACTCGACATCATTTACATTTACATTTGTGTGTGTTTGTTTTGTTCCTACTACTGCTGCTGTTGTTGTTGTTATCATCCATAAAATTCAATCAATTGTAAATGATTTCATTGTTTTAACCTTTTTTCTCTACTACTATATTTTATACATATATTTACTTGGCTTTTTTACTCCTGCTTTAGCATACCCCAATTTCATGATCCTTAAAGAAAACAAAGGCCAACTGAAAAGTTTTTAAAAATGTTCTAGGATTAAGATAATGGAGGCAAATTGTAGTAAGTTTCTTTAGGTGAGCTCTCGTATTGTGTAAATGTATTGTTAACCTTTTGATTTTGCTTTTATTGTTTTGAGAGTTCGTTTGTTCATTCATGTTGTCTTTTTACTAACATTAAATTGTTTGAATGTGTGTGAATGAAAATGCGAGATATGTGTTTGTATGTTGGCTTATTTTTCTTGCCTTTTGGCCATAAACTACAGAACAGTTTTTTGGACAACCTTTTGTGCTGTCAATTGTAGATAATGAAATAAATAAGTCAAGTGATGTTTTGCTTACGTACAAAAACCAAAAATAACCAAAGAAAAAAATTGAAAAATATAATAAAATATTAAGAAGCAACACAAGACAAAGTTGTTGGTAAAAGATGGAGGCACAAAATTGAAAATGTATGTTAAAGTTTTTTCTTTAGCTTTACGTAAAACAAACACTGGCAGTTTTTTTTACCGGGGTTTTGTCTTAATGAACAGCTAATTGGACGAAAAGTACGACAACATTGTGCGAAAACTTTAATTTAATTCTTAAGGAAAAACCAGCAAGTAAACAAAAACAGGGAAATGTTAAAAAGGGTTAAATGATGGTTTGCAGTTGATTTTGAGATTTTTTTCGTTAATTAATGTTTTTATCAAGATATGACCAAATAATTTAACAAATTTTAACCCTTAAAGAGCGATTTCTCTAAGAAATATGTTAAGGTTTGAAAAAATATTTCCATAAGGAATATAATTTATAATTTATAATTTATAATTTATAATTTATAATTTATAATTTATAATTTATAATTTATAATTTATAATTTATAATTTATAATTTATAATTTATAATTTATAATTTATAATTTATAATTTATAATTTATAATTTATAATTTATAATTTATAATTTATAATTTATAATTTATAATTTATAATTTATAATTTATAATTTATAATTTATAATTTATAATTTATAATTTATAATTTATAATTTATAATTTATAATTTATAATTTATAATTTATAATTTATAATTTATAATTTATAATTTATAATTTATAATTTATAATTTATAATTTATAATTTATAATTTATAATTTATAATTTATAATTTATAATTTATAATTTATAATTTATAATTTATAATTTATAATTTATAATTTATAATTTATAATTTATAATTTATAATTTATAATTTATAATTTATAATTTATAATTTATAATTTATAATTTATAATTTATAATTTATAATTTATAATTTATAATTTATAATTTATAATTTATAATTTATAATTTATAATTTATAATTTATAATTTATAATTTATAATTTATAATTTATAATTTATAATTTATAATTTATAATTTATAATTTATAATTTATAATTTATAATTTATAATTTATAATTTATAATTTATAATTTATAATTTATAATTTATAATTTATAATTTATAATTTATAATTTATAATTTATAATTTATAATTTATAATTTATAATTTATAATTTATAATTTATAATTTATAATTTATAATTTATAATTTATAATTTATAATTTATAATTTATAATTTATAATTTATAATTTATAATTTATAATTTATAATTTATAATTTATAATTTATAATTTATAATTTATAATTTATAATTTATAATTTATAATTTATAATTTATAATTTATAATTTATAATTTATAATTTATAATTTATAATTTATAATTTATAATTTATAATTTATAATTTATAATTTATAATCTATAATTTATAATTTATAATTTATAATTTATAATTTATAATTTATAATTTATAATTTATAATTTATAATTTATAATTTATAATTTATAATTTATAATTTATAATTTATAATTTATAATTTATAATTTATAATTTATAATTTATAATTTATAATTTATAATTTATAATTTATAATTTATAATTTATAATTTATAATTTATAATTTATAATTTATAATTTATAATTTATAATTTATAATTTATAATTTATAATTTATAATTTATAATTTATAATTTATAATTTATAATCTATAATTTATAATTTATAACTTATAATTTTGACTTTTTCCTTTGGACACCTGTTAGAACTCCTTTACCACTTTATGGTTAAATCCACCATATTCAATCATTCTATTGTTCATATTCCTGTTCCTTGAAATCTTTGCTCATTTCTTTATTTTTTGATTAACTAAAACTTTTCTTCTCATGTTTAGATAAGTAGTAATTTTTCCTTCATCTTTTCTTTTTCTTTTTTTCTTGTTTTTGACAATTCCACTTAGCGTTCTTGTTCTTTAGGTATAAATATGAGTATTTCTTGTCTTTGTTATCTTTTTGATCTTAATAGTTTGTTTTTCTGACTGTGCACATGAAATGTAATATTCATTAGATTTATAAATATTTTGGTCATTATATGTTTTCATGATTTTTATCATCATATTACATTAATTTAATTTTATTTATTCATGAATGTTTTTAGCAGTTTCATTAATTATATCAAAAAGAAAAAAAGCTGTTGCGAAATATAATGAAATTTGTTAGAGTGTTTTTGTGGGATTTTAAGGGGTTTGGTTAATAACGCAGGTTACACTCAAAAGAAAATATTTGAAAAGAATTTTTTTTCCAAATATTTATAGTCATTTAAATCTTTTGAAGTTAGATGGAAATATAAGATAAGTTACAATTAAATATTATGTTCATGTAAACATTTTCTAATGAACAGTTTATATTGAAATCATTATAAAAATTTTCTTTTCATTTGATATTTCATATTTCATTTTGTTTTACATTTTGCTGTATTTTCTGAGTGTATATTATTTTTAGTTTTCTGTCATTCATTTATCAAAATACATAATTTTTATTTTTTGCTAAAACATTTAATTAATTTTGTTAATTGCCATATTTATGCTGAAGAACTACCAGTATGTTTGTACATATAACTGAAGGTATCTTGTTTGTGTGTGTGGGCAGTATTTGTAGTGTCTAATTTTAACTTCAGTTTCAGGAAATCCTTGATTCATTTATATTGCGGTAAGGTTCCGTAACTTCTAAATAAGTCTACTAAAGGAAACGGTTGTATTTTGGGAATATTTTAATAAATATACTTCCTGAGAAAAAGTACGATTTAAATTAAAAATATTTATGAAATTTAAATATCATTTCTTATTAAGAATTTGAAAACAGGAGAAACACTTTCTTTAATATTATAATCTGCTTTAATTTCTATTCATTTTTTCCAATTAATTAATTTAAAAATATATCTTTTTATTATTTTTATAAAATGAAAAGACAATTTATATGGAAATTAATTTATATGAAAAAAAAAACGACAAATAATTTAAAAAATAACTTCTAGAACATAAAAATATGTTTCAATTTTGTAGTCTTTTAAATAATGAAGTGATGCACATTTTAATAATGGCTGCTCATATATTTATATAAAACTTTACATAAATTATGATACAATTACTAAAGTTAGAATCACTAGAAAGTTTGTTCTCAAATTTATTTACTACGAAAATTCAGTCACATAAAAAGTAAAAAATAAAAAAAATGTAAAGCAAAACTTCAGATAAAAAATAAAATAAATAAATATTTTCAATTTAAAAATTTTCAGGGCTGGGATTTCGCATTTTAGGGGAAATGCTTTTTCTCTATATCGAGATTACCATAGCAGCGATAATATTCATTAAAAAAGAGACTTACCCCCTGTTTTTATAAAACGAACAAAAAATTCGTTTCGACAATTTATAGAGAGTTCTTCTCTCTTTATTTTTTGGGTCTTCAGGCTACTATTTTCGAAATTTACTGTTAAAAAATAAGAAGCAATTTAATAAATGGGATGCATTCTAAAGAATTTTCTTAAAATACATATAATTTGGTCTGCGATCCTGTAGTCTGTAAATTAACTTTTTCTTTAGTTGTCAGAGTTCTTTCGATGATCGCTCTTTGTATTTTTATGATTCAATTGCTGTGCTTTAAAAAAAAAAAATGTTAATTATGTATTTGCATGAATTTTTTTTTTCATTTTAATTTTAAGAAAAATTAATTACACTATTACTATTTAGTAAATAGTTACGGAGAATAATGGTAAATATAAACAACTTAATACTACTAATTTTTTCAGGCATAAATAGAGTCTTAAAGCATACACTAATTTCTTTGGGGGCAGTCCTTAATTTCTCAGTTTTTAAAATTTGGAATTTAAAAAAAAAAAGAAAAATATTATACTACTACTACTTGATCTACTATAACATTTTTACTGTAAGTACATTCTGAACATTTTAAATATAATACATTTTATTTAATTCTAAGCAAAAATTAAATTTTAATATTAGCACTTAGCTTGCTTAAATGACCAAGCACTTCTTCTATTGCTAATCTTTATAACTGGATGCTTCATTTAATCCCTAAAAATTTATAGACCTTTGGTCATTTTTCCAGCAATTGGCTTAACAAAATTTTTATATCCTAATTTGTTTTTTTTTTTTCTGCAAACATTTGCTATTCATATTTCTGTTTGATTTTTATTTTTTTCATTTATTTTGTCATGAATATTTTAACGCTTGTCATTTTTGTTAACATTTCTTATTTTTATATACAGAAAAAGTGACAACATATTGCTTATTTTCCAAAAAAAGGACACTTACGTAGAACTCATTCAACTGATATTTAATATTGGTTATGTTGTCTTCTTTCATCACCATCCTTGTTTTTCCTAAATAAGGAAATACCAAGACTTTACTATTCGTTTTTGGGGGGGGGGGGGCAACAGAATTGGAAACAATGAAACGTAAATATTCATTTGTAACAAGGACATGGATCCTTTAGTAAGAAATGTAAAATATATATATATAAGTGTTGTAGTTTATGAGTAAAGTCTGGTATGTGAATTGTTGTATAAGGATCAGTACTTGTACTTTGTGTTTTTTTCTTGTGTTTATTTTATTATTTTTATTATGATTATTGTAGTTGTCGCTCTAAGATGTTAAAGTCATTCTATACTCTTAGCCAATTGTCATTATGGTGTGTATGTGTGTGTGTATAAGTTTTCATTTGACAGTGTTAAAAATGACAAGATGTTGAGCGCGTGTCTAACATAAATTCAATTTTCATTTTGCTATTTTAGTTGGAAATATTAGTATATTTTTTGCTAGAGTTTTTTTATTTTTTTATTTCATTTCATTTGATGACATTATCATTTGACAAGCATCAGCAGGGTTTGTTTACATATAAATAAATATTTTCTTACTTTAGAATATTATTATACAAATTGCAGAAAATATTATAGAAAATTTGTTAAGTTGTCAAATGAAAAAATTATTGTTATTGTAAGAAAAACGAAAACATTTAGTTAGAAATTTATACGGGAGGAGGCAATAATGGGTATGTAAAGGTTGCTAGGAAATAAGGAAATATTTTTTTCATTTGTAATAGGGAAATATTTTTTAGCGCAGTTATTGTATTTGTATAAATTGAAAAATGTTTTATCATTTACTACCTGTTCTTTGGAAGACTTTTTGAGATATTTTATTTTATTTAAAGAATTTCATAGTAAATTTTATGTCAAATAACGTTTGCATAATTTTAAACCTCCCTTGAAGAGTTTTACATTGTAAAGAAAATACAACTTTAAGGATATTTTATATAATGTTTAAATTCCAACAAACTGTTTTAGACCTGTAACGAAATATTTATCTAGTTTGATGGGAAAAAGACAGATGTTATTTAGAAATGCCAAAATATGACCTCAAGCTGGATAATGGCAGAGCATCTAATATGAGATTTCATTAGGTTAGGTAGGTGCTGGTTTGTATTTCCTAAACTACTGGTCGAATTGAAATGTATGGTAGAGTTGTAGCTTAAGATCTAACATTTCAGAAAACTTATATTATAGTCACCCTGTGATAACACGAGATATGTTACAGGGTTTCAAAGTTGACTACCTAGAATATGTAAAAGTTTCAAAAAATCTTAACCTACAAATCAAGTCTGATTTAACAAATTTTTATATTTCTGTAAAGCCCTTGGCAAGGCAAAATTAAATAATAATAATAAGCTTACTCACCTAAGTTATTTCTTACAGTTAAAAATAGATACCATAAGTATTATAATTAAAAAAAATATATAAAATAAATCACATTTTAAATATTATTTTTCACATTATTTGAAAAATATAAATTATTATTTTGTTTTATTTTATTATATAACAAAAGATTTGTTTTGATTTAAAAACTTAAGATTTTTCACTATAACTTGAGAACGGTATGCACGATTTATATAAATAATACACCAAAATATGTGAAATAAAACTGGCTTTAAGTCGTTCTACAAAAAAATTTGTATCCGCTCAATAGTTTTGGAGATATTTAGAAATAAGTGTCCGAATTTCATACTAAATCCAAGATTTTTTTACTAAAACTTCTATTTAAAAGTGAAAACATCAAAAATGTTTCAGTTTATCATCTTTATCTCAAAGCTGATAAAACTACGAGTAAATAAAGCCACGTATCATAAAAATTGATGCACAAATCATGATTGCATTCACGGTTAAGTTAGGATACCCATGTATACCTGCAGTTAAGTGGAGATACACTAGTGGGCAAAAAAAATTTTTTTCGTCTTAAATAAAAAAAAAGTTGGTGAATTAGATGGAATTTAACGTTTTAACTAACAATAAGCTTTCACTTTTTTTCTATCACGTATCGATTTTTTTTATGATCATTATTACTATGACCCACCTTTAGGCAGTCACACTTGTATATCTCGAGAACAGTTTGTCCAATTAAGATAAATTGAACTTTAATATATAGTGACCTAAATTGTCTTTGAGCTGAATTTATATAATTTTTTGTCCAGTTAATATTTCCGTAGTTATTCGGTAATTACTACCGAAAATTTTAAAGTTTTTCTTTGAAAAGTGGTGAAAATTTTTATCCATAACTCTGAAATTATTGAGTGAATGAAAAATATTGTTGACATACCTTGAAGACAATTTTTGTATGCATCTTTTGATGTATCACTTATCACTTATCGTGTAAACCGTTCTTGAGTTATAGTCTAAGTTTGACAAACAATTCTCGAATTTTATAGTGTGACCGCTGAATAAGGTGATGATATTAGTCATGCACATAAAAAAAAAAAATCAGTACCCGATAGAAAAAAAAAAGAATGTAGATTCTTGTTTAACTCGTCAGAATCCACCTAGTCCACCTATTTTTGTTTCAAGAAAAAATAAAAAATTTTTTTGGCCACCACTGTATTTCTACTCAATTGTATGTAACATGGATATTTTTACTTAACTGTGAAATAGATTTCTGCATCAATTTTGTAGATACATGCCTTATTTTATTCGTATCATTACTAGCTTTAAGAAAAAAATGATAAACTGTAACATTTTTGATATTTTCATTTATTAAAATAAATTTTAGTAACAAAAAAATCTAAAATTTTGCACGAAAAAGATTTTTTTGGGCACTTATTTCAAAATAACTTCGAAACTATTGAGTACATAAGAAAATTAAGTTGGGATGATTTGAAGATATTTTTAGTACGCATCTTTTGGTGTATCACTTATGTCAATCGTACACACCATTTTTGAGTTATGAGAAAATATACTAAAGTAATGGCCTTACTATGGGCGAAATATTAGACACACCCATAAAAAAGTACAGACCTGATGGAAAAAAACTGAAAGCAGATTCGTGTTTAGCACATCAAAATACATCAAGTCCAACTATTCATCTATGGGGGAGGATTTTTTTGTTGACCAGTGTAATTAGTAAAAAAAAAATAAAAAAAATAAAAAATTTAAAAATCGTGAACATTTTGATCCATAACTCCGAAAAATATTATTTACGTAACTTGAAGACAATTTTCGTCTTCTAAGCTTTCAAAATTTTTACGAGGTTCATTTGGAAATCAATAATCTGTCTTCAAATGAGTGGGAAGTTATAAAATCGTTGGTAAGAGTTTTGGAATTCGTACATATATTGACAAACAAATTACAGGAAAAGCAATTATACTTTAGTGATCTGTATTGAAAAATGAGAGACACTTTTGTTAGGCAATGATATTATTTTGTCGGTATTATATTTCGATCCAAGGCTTGCAAGGATTCTGCTCCGTCAAATATCATAAAGACTAGGAATCATCTAAAACATTTAATCGCACAATTTTTAATATTTCAAAAAGCTATGTATGTATATATGTTTAATCTAGTTATAATATTTAAATAAAATGTGTTTTGTTGCAGAAAAACTGCATAAAGTCTGAAGCTGCGTCCAATAAAAACAAACCAAAAAATCAAAATGATAGACAATATTCGTTGTTGGGTGACTTTTTAAACTCAATTGAAGTGGGTTCGAATGATGAAGATTCGGATAAGGATGAAGATAATTTAAAAATGGCTATGATCGAAATATTGGATTTTAACCCAAAGTCGATCGATATTAATATAGATATAATGAAGTATTAGAAAGAGAGAGAGAGACACTGAAAAAAGTAATTTTAATGAATGAAGTACATTAAATGAAATTAATTAATATTTCCACGAATTTATTAATTTAATGTGGGAATTCGTTGTTTCAATTAAAACATTCATTAAAATTCAATGAAAAAATTAATGCTATTATTATGAACAAACGTCTACTTCTTATATGAGTGAAACAACATAGCCCTAATTGACCATTGATGCGTTTTCGCAACACCCGATATCTGGGAAACTAAAATAGCTAGGATCACAAGTCTTTCGATTTTAAGATCACAATCACTAAAATAGACACCATATCAAATTTTATTAATTTATCTGAACGGGATCGGGTAGGGGTAAGAAATGGGTTAAAGACGATAGAGCTCACAACATGCCCAAAAGGAATAAGTGTGGGTTATCAATTGTCACTCTTTTCGACCTAAACTAACAAATATTTGCAAACATAAAAATTGATTGTCAACGTTTTATATCAGAAAAATTTATTTTAAGCGCTTTTAAATCTTATCTATAGAAGCTATTAATATTACTTTTAAGCACAAGTAAACATACATTAATTGATACTTTAGAAGTAATGAAAAAGTACTTATTTAAAAAATAAATTGAATTTATTTTTGCTGGGAAGCTGATAATGTTTTACTAATTAAAAATTAATTTATGAAACCAAGTTTTCGTATTTTTTTTAACATTTTTAAACTAAAATTTCTACTAAATTTATAAATATTTATTTATTATCGCAAAAATTCACAAAAATAGTTACCATATAATTCTCGTTTTATTAATTAAACTTCTATACTTTTGATCGAGTTCTTCACTCGTCTTTCGAATCATTGTGGGATGAATTTAGGACGGAACGCATGGATCCACAAGAATCGATTGAAATCTGTTAGACAAACTATTTTTTATTATTTGTAATTTAGTAAAAAACACATTCCCCAGGGATTGCTATGAATTAGGATATAAGTATTCATCGAATCTTTTTTTTATTTTTTCAATCCAGTCCAAAAAGATTCGGCATATGATGATATAAATACCTGTTCAAAAACATTATTATTATTTTTAGTTACTAACAGTTTCGGATCATTTATAAGTTCCCCGCGGACTTTTATATCATTATACTGTTGAAATTAATTTCAAACAATTTAATTTCTAGTCATTTAGCACATAGTTTTAAAAAGTAGGGGCCAAAAAAGTGGCCAAAAAAGTGGCCAGGTGGTTGAAAAAGGGGCAAATGGTGACTAAAGTCGCCAAACGGTAACACTGATTTCAATAAAAAGAAAGTATAATATATATTATGACATTTGTTGATATCCATACAAAACTTAAAGTAAACTTTTAGGCTGTTTATCATGAAAACATTTATTATTTTACTATTTTTTTTAACATAACCTTAGTTTATGTTTATTTTGCGCTAAACTTTTTGTTATCATGGCAAGTAACCATTTCTGCCAGCTGACTGATTTTGTTTACTTTTATTACCTTTTTTACTTTTATAATTCTAGCTAAATTTTATGTTTATTAATAAAGTCACTCAAAAGTATAGCCACTGATTATAATATTTTGTTTTCTTTTTCTTTTAAATTTTTACATATTTATTGCCTTTAGATAAAGTGTATACATTTTTTGATTATAATGACGCCGGTTGATGAGGGCCACTTGAAGGGCTGACTGTTTGCGCAGAAAAATATATATAAAAATATTGAAAAGAAAATGAGTATTAAGCATGAAATCTATAAATACAAGCTGTATTTCTTTAAAGTTATAACTTAAAATCCTTTATAAATCCTTAATGTTGTCAGGTAACCACGAAATTTGTATGAATATTTATATTAATACTTTTATTTTTTTTCTCTATGCTGTTCTTAAAAGTCTTTATCTTTTGGCTAAAGTAAAACCAATGCCGCCTGCTTCATTTTCTGCTTCATACGAAAACAAAAACCAAGAAAATGGATGAAAATGTCACCATGGCCACATCAAACAGTAAAACTGAAGATAATTTACCAGAAACAAAAACTAAAAATTAAAACACAAGAATATTCTTCAACTACAAAGGATGAAAAACAAGTGTATAAAAAAAAAAAAAAAAGACATCTTTAGCATTAAACCTCAACATAAGAGATTATGAAGCAACCTGGGTATGATTAAACCTAAGATAAAGTATCACAAAACATTATGAGTAGATCATGGGCATTAATACTCAACTGACTTGGTGAACAACTATGTATCACCTTTATAAACAAACATCAAATTATTTGTTGGCTATTTTTTTAAGTTAACCTTTTCGGTCGAAAAATTGAAGATGTTTGTTTTAATTTTTCTTAGGGTTTTAAAGTTTTGTGTTAAAGTTTGAGAATGATTAAATTTAAAATATTCAAAAATTTTATTTTAAAGAAACTTTTCAAGTTTTTTTTAATGAAAATATTTTGGAAATGTTGGTGTTTAACTTTTACATTTTATTTAAATCTTAGCAAGTTTTTAATGTTTATCAATAGTTTTTTTTTTTAGTTAGTAGTGTTTACTTACTTATCTTAAGGATTATTTTAAGAAATTTACCTGAAAAGAGAAAGAAATAAGACAAATTATTTACTTGCAAAGTTTTAAAAGGATATATAGAATCAAATAATTTGCATAATACTGTAAATTTATTACTACTGGCTGCTTAGTAAATAGTTATAATAGAAATGTCAATTATTTTTAGAAAAGAAGATAAAAAAATTTTTAACTAAAATGAAGAAGGGAATTTTTATACGCTTTACCATCATATAAATGTAACATTCAGATGTCTGCAATGCCCAGAAAAAATTTTCAGACTGCCATCCATCCGGCGGTCCGTACGTCGCCCTGGTTGGCTGGTTGTTCATATAAATTTGTGCATAAAGTACAGGTCACTTTTGGGAAGATAATTTCATGAAATAAATATGATTCTTTTATGCAAGAGCAAAGTCTATTGAAGTTGTTTGTACAAATGTTAATGTTTGATATCAATAAGTTTTATATAAGTTGAAACTACAGTACTACATTTTACAAGGATCGTTCCATATTTGACCTTAGCTCTCATATAAGGGCATAGTTCACCCTAAAGTGTATAAATTCCAACATATAAGTATTAATACCAATGCACAGTGGGGCCAAAAGCAAAATAAATGGTAATAAGTCTGGAACTTTGAAACCACTGAACCGATTTAGATGAAACTTGGAACATCGATAGAGGAGGAGTTAGGATTTCAGAATAATGTTAGGTGGAGTCTGTAGCTGCAGCACGGCGCCGCTACAGTGGGCCTAATTTGACTACCTCGAGAGTGAAAAACATATCGGGGCTTATAACTTTTACAAATATTAACCGATATTAAGATTTTACAATTTGCAACTCTTTGATAATTTCAAATTTATTTACACGAAACGTTGCAAACACAAAATAGTCATGTTATATATCATTTTAAAGGAAATTGTGTCTTCTTTAAAACCATGTATAATAAATTTTATTATTTTAAAATTTGTAACACACTTTTCTTGAAACAATACGAACAAATGCAAATTATGTTCATATGGACATATTTCAAAAATTTGAGACTGAATAATTTCTAAATGCATATAGTTATTAACATAATTTTTTCACGTGATATAAAATATTTAATGGAGAATTGATAAATGTAAAAATCAGAAAAATATATATAATTTTACTATATATTTTCAGGAGTCGAAATTGTTATTATTGAAAATATGGGTATTTTCGGAAAATTGCCTCGTGTGGCTAAGTTTACCGGTAGGCTGTAATAATTTTTTGCAGAACCTTTAAGAACATATTGATCTATATAGTTTAATTCACAGAAGTACCAAAATCAATAATAATTTTTTTTTACAAACTCAAAAAGTTCAACTTCTCATCAAACATTGATAACTTTTGACCACTGCTGGATGTAGGGTGAACGTTCAGAACTTTTAAACATTACAATTACACCTGTTCTTGGGGTCCCGTCTTTCGGAAAATGTCAAAAAATATTAAACTTTTTAACTAATTTTTTAGAAAAGTTAAATATACTAAGTTAAGTAACTTTTTTGGCAAAAAATTGCAATTTTTGAGACCTGTTTTGAAATTTTGACATTTAAAATTTTTTTCTTGTTATCGAATTGAGATAACAAAAAAATTTTTTTTATTAGCATAATTTAGAAAATTGTAGAGAATTTAAACGTATTTTTAAAAAAATTTTAGAAATTTTATTTTAAAAGTTATAGGGCAAAATTTATTAATTTTTTGTTTTAAAGTTTATTAATTTTTTTAAATCTGTTTTCTATTTTTATCTCGTTTTCTATTTTCTGTTTCTTCCTTATAATTTATAATCTTTATTTACTTTTAGTTAATCATTTTAAATGTCCCTTTTTTTTCTTATGCTCTCTTTTTTACATTTTAATTTACTATTTTTTTCTCCTGCAACTCTTCCTTAACTCTTAGCAAAGTTTTAGCAATATTTTCTTTTTTTGGTTTCATTTACTCGTATTTCTATAGCTTAAACATATTTACAACTTAAATGTGGAAAAGTACATTTTACATGATTTGCATAAAAATTAGTTTTTGTATATAGTAAGTATTATTCTGTTACATTTTTTGTCTTGCTTATGTTTATTTTTTTTTTTAATATATTTTGCTTGTAATTTTCTTTCCTTTTTGTAGGTTAGGATACATGTAACTGTTACTATATTATTTGCTAAAACAGTAGAGTTTAGGTATAATGAAGAACGATTTAGTTGTGTAATTCTTTTAAGGTTTATTTAGAAACTTTCTGATAAATTGTATATTTTTAAGATTAAATTTGGTATATTGTAAATTTGAATTTTTGTGTTGTTAAGTTCGTTTTAGCTGATCCTTATTATATATTATTTTTCTTTATTTAGATTTTCTATTTTAGAAAGTGTTTTTAAATATTTAGTCTGTTTGTGAATGCTGCGAGTTAGAGATAGAGTTGGGTAAAAAAAACTACAATTTTATTAGTAAACCGCAAAAAGATATAAAAGTACTTTAAACATAAACTCTTATTTTTATACGATTAGAATAAAAACAAGAAAAAAATCTAAATTAGAAGTAGCAGAAGAAAAAAAAAAAAATAAAAAGTATTACAAATGCAATCTCTCTAAAACATTTGAAACAAGTAAATGTATGCAAAGGAAAATTAGTTTTAAAAAAGCCATAAAGTAGGCAACAGAAAAGCTGAAGAATTTTAAATAAAGTAATTTAAAAAATCTCTAGATTATTGATTTAAAATTTCTCTAGAATATTGGAAGAAAAATATATATTTTAAAAAATATCATAAATTATGCAGCATAATTTAAGGTTTAAAAATGGCAAAGTTAATAATTTTAAATAAAAGGTTTAAAGAAAAAAATCGTTGAATTATTGCTTAAAATTTCTATAAAACATTTTAACCAACAATAACAATACAGAATAATAGGTTTAAAAAGAGAACTATTTAAACAAATTACATTTTTTATATTTTTTTATACAGAATTGCTCTAAAATATTAAGAAAAGGAAAAGTCATGCAAAAGAAAATTATTTTCAAAATCTGCTATAAATTAGGCAAACGAATTTTAGGTTTAAAGAGAAATAAGTAAACAAATTTAATAAATTTTATTCCAAATTTTTTTTTAAAATACAGAAAAAAAACATGCAAAACAAAATTATTTTAAAAAATGCCGTAAATTAAGCAGTACAATTTAAGGTATAAAAAAGAAAAGTTAAAGAATTTAAATAAAAGAAGTAAAAAATCGTTGA